>JBBWSJ010000036.1:0-391635 GCA_038088505.1 Diaporthe velutina | reverse complement strand
ATATACCTTTATTTAATAATAGCTTAGTTAAATAAAAAAGATAAATATTCTTAATTAATAACTTTAAAGCTTATAAGTTTAATTTACCTTTAAAGAAAACTTTTAAAATAATATATACTTACTTAATAAAAGATTATTAATATAGGAATAGTTAATTATTTATATTAATAGCTATTACTAGCTATTAGCTAGGTAGTAACTCTATAATTATATAGCTATAGCTTATATAGCTTATAATAGTTATAGTAGCAGCTATAACCTCCTTCCTCTATAAACAAATTAATATAATAACCCACCCCTATAATTGTATTACAATATATAACCTAACTAATATTATTAATATTAAAGGGTATATAGTTAAATTTAGGTTATAATGCTTATAAGCTTATTATAATAAAGGCTTTCTTAAAAGCTTTTATATATATAAGGATATAAGATAGAGAAGTTATTTTATTTTAAGCTATAGAGTTTTTTTATATAAGGCTTTTATATATAACTAGATTACTTACTGTGTAACTAATTGCCTAAGCTAGCAATAAGCTACTTATATTAACAGGTTTAATTTACTACTAATCTTAACTAGCCTTATCTATATAGCCTTATAAGGCTATCTATATTTTTTAAAATTTTATATTATTAATATAGTATACCTATTTAACGCTAGGTCTTTAAGTGTTTACTACTATATAAAGGGACTGCTTACAGCTTTAAAAGAGCACGTATACGGATTAAGAACGAAACCACTTCAATTGAACTTGCCAGGATAATGTGGTCCGCCGTCGTCCACCACGCTGTAGGTACAAAGCACTAATTGTCAGCTCCTATAGCAATATATGGCAATGTAACATCCATCCCGAGCAAAGAAACCCGTCTCTCGAGCACTCTTAAAAATGACATTTGAACTAACCTTCAGTGACACTGTCCAGCTCCTCATAGTGCTCATTCGACAAAAGAGTGTTATTATTCTGGACTGCTATCCTATTCTGCTCTACCAGACGCAGCGCTGCCAGCTGGAAGTCATCTTGATTTTCCGGGTCTGTTGGCTGCTGGGCTCCGCTTTGTTGTGAATCAGATTCAACAGCTTTTATGGCCAAAGCATCGAGATGTCTCGTCGTCTCGGGAATCGAATGTTCAGCCATTGCTGACGGCAATATGCTGCGCCGTGTTTAAACAAAGCCTGAGGGGTTGACCTTTGGTTGAATTGCAGTCGCCTGAGCGGTTCTGGCCAGGCGGAGCGCTTATGATCGAGCAGCAGGTCTCACTAGGTATAAATGCCCCCAAATTTCAGAGCCGCCGACACTCACCTGCATTGCCCGCTCAGTCATATCACATTGAGCTTAGCTGGGTTGAGCTTTGCACCATCTGATTCGCCTTCCTCCTGCGGCCCGGAGGTGACCAGGAAGTCACCACCTCAGCGCCAACGTACCTATCTTGGACTGTCAGAGCTTATGCAGCTAATGCACCGAAAATAGGTATGTCACCCGGTGTCGATCCTGCTCACCGCGGCCGTCCCCGAGGCTGGACTCTAGCGGCCACAAAACAAGCCATTGGTGTTACAGTAAAATGCAGGTTGGTTCTGGTTGCGGGGATCCTTGCATGCGTTGGTCGCCTTCATTTCCGGGCGCTTCTCGCAACCTCGATCCATCCTGCCATGATCCTCTACGTGTCAAATGCGGCTTCACACCTCTTGACCTTATCAGTCCTCCTTTGCAAAGCACGAGTAGTCTAAAGATGAGATGTGACACTTGACAGCACATGCAGCTCTAGAAGTCGCGGCCAAGGCGAGGCCTTCCTCTCACTTCCTCTGGATCCCCCGGGCTGCTGTCATCCGTGTGCAAGAAACCGCGCGCCATTCGGAGGAGAGGCGGCAATACGGACCTATGACTGGTCGAGCCCTTTGTAGATCCAGGCAGGCGCACTGAGAGACGACGAGATGGAGGACTACGATGATGATAGATTATCCCCGTCAACAAGTCGCAGCTCGACTTTGATCACACCTTCGCCGCCGCAAGCTGAACGTCTTCCTCCCAAACGCTCAGCCTTCGCTCGACACTTCACTGTTCCGGTATTCTCGAGTAGGGACAAATCACCAGCTCCCTCGACGGCTTCGGCGACCAATGCATCCCGGACGGATGCCAGTAGCAAGGGGCCTTTCGGCTTGACAACTGTCTTCCATCCGGCGAAGACTGAAGAGCTACTCGCTCATGCCGTCTTCGTCCACGGCCTAGGAGGCGGATCGGAGCATACGTGGACCAAAGACGACGTATGCTGGCCTCGGGACCTGCTGCCAATGCAGGATCCATTCCAAAATGTTGCCATCCATTCTTTTGGCTTCGACTCAGACTTCAAGAAGAGCAGCACTCTCAACATAAATGACTTCTCAAAGTCACTGCTGAACTCTTTGTTGAATAACCCCAGCATTCGAGACACAAGGGTAAGACTCCTCGCATGTTCTTGAAATATCGACGCTGACCAAACACTGAAGGCCCCCATCATCATTGTCTGTCACAGTATGGGTGGTCTCGTCACGAAACGTGCCTTCATACTCTCGAGGCAAATGCCGATTTATGAGGAAGTTGCTGAGAGGATAAAAGCCATCGTGTTCATCGCCACACCTCATACTGGCTCAAATCTGGCCGGTATCCTTGACAAGCTCTTTCGCATGTCCTCCGGGCTGAAACCCTACCTTGAGGACCTCGGACGAAACTCGGATGTGGTTCGGTCAATCAATGCTGAATTTCCCTCCCACTCGATCGATTTGATGCTATACTCCTTTTACGAAACTAAACCGTTGTCCGTCGGCGGCCTTCGCGAAGTGATGATAGTTCCCAAGGTGGACGCCGTATTAGATTACCCACATGAACAGTCATCACTACTCTATGGCGATCACCGGAGTATTTGCAAGTTCTCATCTGTCAAGGACAGCAATTTTGTCGCTGTTTGGCAGTCTATAGCTGCCTGTATTGCAAAGCTGCAGAAGGAAAAGATCCAGCGTCCGCCGAGCCTGTTATCTCAATCGAACGACGACCTCAGCCGATACCTCAACATCTGGGAGCCGCCCGTGGACGACTTCTACCGAGTGAAATCAGACCGTCTCCCAGAGTCCTGTCAATGGCTCTCAGATAGCTCTTCATTCCAGGGCTGGTTCGGATCATCAACTTCGAAGATGTATTGGCTTAGAGGCCCTCCGGGTTGCGGCAAGTCATATGCTGCTGGCTGCGCCATCGAAGGTCTGGAAAGCAGGCATAAAAGATGCTGTTACTATTTCTTTGTGTACGGCGATCGAACGAGATCATTGATGGAGAGCTTTCTTCTCTCTATGACTTGGCAAATGGCGGCTTTGTATCCTGAGATTCAACGGAGAATCCTCCGTATCTGCAGTAGAGACCCCGGAGTCGCAAAATCTGGTGATTACAGGACTCTTCTCAGAAAATTCTGGGAACAAGGAATCTTGCAATCTCTTGGTACACGGGCATCGCTGCCGAACAAGCAGCTTTTAATAAGGACCTAGGCCTGCTTGCTTTGGGTTACCGTCACAGACATGTCCTAGTCTACAACTACGATCAGGAATCCTATCAAATTTTTGACCACCAGAATGGTCTCTCTGATGGCATCGACCAGCATCTATCTATATCCATCTACGCCATGGCCTTTAGCAATCTCCCTGAAAGCCCGCTCCTGGCCGTCTCTTTCTCGTGTTCCGACCTCGTCCTTTTTGACGTCGAGCAGGGCACGATTCAAGCGCGTGTCACGCCGGCTTGGTTCTCCCATCTCTCCTCATCACCAGACGGAAGGACTCTCGCTGCTGCAAGGAAAGACGGTGCCATCGAGCTGTACGACTTCGAGACACTACACAGGCTCTACCGCATCCGACCGGAAGATGGCACCGTGGCTGCATTGAGCTTCAGTGCAGACAGCGAGCGTTTCATTGTGATACGTGCGGGAGGACGGAACTGCCGTGTTTGGGATCCTGCAGCACTTTATCGTCGGGATGTGGGTCATGACAGCGTACGATCACCATCTCTTGCGTCTGGCAGCCAGGATGAGGTGCTCGAGGAAGGCGACGATGCGGTAAGCCAGATCAGCGCTATTGCTTGTGACCCGGACGGACAGTCCTTCTTCGTAGGTAGGGAGGACAACACCGTCTCAGTGCACGATGCCCGCACAGGTCTACTGACAGGCGCCCTTTTCTCGCATGTGGCAAGCGTTAAAGATCTGGTTATCGGCGTCAAAGGGCAACTCAAGCTTCTCGTCAGCGCAGACACCGCTGGATTTCTTATGGTCCACAAGCTGTCGAGGAGCACGAAAAAAGACTGGTCCGCGCAGCATATATTTTCCCACCGAGCATCTGTTACTGGAGTTCAGCAATTCCTCATCAACAAAGACCTGACACGGCTTCTGATTGTATCCAACGATCAAGCATGTCTGCACTCGATGGCCGACGGTAAGGAGCTCGTGGCCCCCCTAAGATGTCGACACCGTGGCCGCGAATCCTACGTCTGGACACAGCATCCTCTGGAGTCATCACTTGTTATGCACATAACAGGACATGAATTCCACATCCATGATTGGGAGTCGCTACAGGCAATAGCGTCGACATCAGCCAGGGCGGAAACACCCCGGCTGGAAATTGAAGGCATCCCTGAGTCTGACCTCAATCACCTTGCCGTCCACAGTGCCGTGACTATCTTCAGCGGTTCCAAAACGCAGCTGGCAGTGTCATACACGACAAGACTTGGCCAGAACACTGGACGCGGCTCTCAGGGGAGTAGGATAGTGTGCTTCCCAGCATCCTCTCTTCCCCCGAAAGCGTCCGACCAGCCAATCGCGGCCTTGACGGAGTCCGAAACTGCATATGAAGCCGTCGACATCATCGTCGGCATGTACCGGGAACGCTTGATCTTCCTACATGTCGACGGCTGGATCTGCTCTGTGAAGATAAGTGCGGTTGGAAATGCCACTGGGCCGGGGACAGGCAAGGGGGAAGGTGTGGTGCATCATTTCGCACCGCCCTTGGGCTGGCTGCGGACGAGTCGAGAGCTGTTAGTGAGAGTCTCAAGACTGGGGGATGTCTTGTTTGTAGTCAAAGGAGAAGTAGCTGTCGTGAAACGAGGTTTGGACCGGGCAGCGGATGTTGTCAGGTGATAGAGCCACTCCGTCCCCGGCTGTAACTTAATCGACTATATCCTAGTCGAAACAAAATGTTGCCTGGAAATCGTTTCTCTTTCTCGTGATGACCGTGGCCGTCTCTTCCCGTCGGTCATGCCACTTATACCCTCGTACCATCAGACCATGTTTTCGTGGTTTCCTATCCTCCAAGGATCAGAAAATCTTAAGATACTTGTATCTGTCCATGTCCGTCACGGGATGCCTTTCGTATGAGTCTATATCCAATTTCGACCATGTCAGAGAGCTCCAGACAGCGGACGGAGGCGCAGCCTGTTGATGCGGCCATCATGGCCAGGAACTCCTCGGAGTCTGCCCTGCGTGGAAGGAAGCAGTGGAAGATGTCGATCTGATCAAGTTTCTGGAAGCTCTTCATTCGCAGGAAAGACTTCAACAACGTGGACCGCCACAGGTCAACATCCTCGTCGAATTGGAAGCCGAGGACATTGAGCTGGCGAGCCGAGCGTCCGAGCTTCTTGAGAACTTCGATCCAGAGACTACCGCTAGCGTTGACATCTCCTGTGACGGTCAACTCCTTATGTATCTTCAATCGGATGTTTCGAAGGTTGACTTGATTGCGCTGGCCGATCCGTCGCAGCCACGCATGCGCATAGGTGGAGCCTAAAGATATCTTGTTAGTCCAGTTCTCATTAAGCCTGGGGTGGGCCCAGGATTTGGCAAACTGTCCACAAGGCCGAGGCCTCCAAGGAGCATCCAATGTCCGGTTTGAGTTGGATTCCTAGCACTTGATATACCATAAAGGTAGCATGAAAGCATTGGTGGTTGCTTACTGCCTAGAACAAAGTGTTTCTCTTGGAAGAAAACAGCGGTGGCCTCGTAATAGAAAGTCTTGCAAGCCATTAGTGGTCGAAGTTTGCGGTAAGCTGGTGCCCAACTCTGTTCACCGAGGCCATGCCAATGTGAGTAATCCCAGGAAGAGCCGCTATGTTCTGTTAGCCTGCAGTTGGCAACATTGCGCCATGTCTCCAGGAGGGACATGTTGCTTGTGTATGACGCTCTCAAGCTCAAGGATGGCTACGCACATTTCGACGGTCCCGGTGACCGAGCTCCGGAAATGCTGCAATCCTGCGCGGCTATAGTAGAGAGGTTCCATCTGCACCGGCCTGTGACTACCTATACCCACGTACACCTCGCTGTACAATTTTGAGTCAGCGGTCCTACCAGGGACAGCCTGAGCCTTGTGGAAGCCATGCTTAGCTGTGTGACTTACGGTCCTTTTGCCGCGTGAATGAGGTTGCGCACGATCATTTGTCGAAGTTCCGCGGGTAGGTCCATGATGCCAGCCTTGGCAAGGTCAGAGCTCCTCGCAGTTGTATCTCGCTTCTTCTGCTTGCGCGGTCGAGGTCGAGGTTGCGGCTGCGATTTGGGTTTGGCTCGGTGCCTGCGAGGGCGCCCACTGCGTCTGAAGCTGCCAGACATCTTCCAAGAGTGAAGCTATTGGCTCTCTTGAACTAGGATACGCAACAACGAGAAGGTAGATGGCAGTTGAATGGTTGCATCAGTCGCTGTTTGGCCCCAAGCTCGACTGATGGTGGTTGTGGGGTCTGTGTTGATTGCGTTTTGCTCAGGCAGGCCAGTGGTTGTCGAGTGCCTTGCCTAGGCAGCAATGGAAACCCCCACAGCCAGAAACAGTCCAAGAAAGAGCAGTTTTCACAACAATAATCGGAGAACAAGATTGCCCGAGGCTTCGGTGCCTGTTAGGTCCGCACCGTCGGCACCGTCAGGGTTCAGAAGCGTGCTTTCCCAGCACGTTCCCCAGTCCGTTTATTAGGCAGTTCGGCAAGAGAACTCCCTCAGTGAAGCCCAGAGATAAGCCAGCCTTGCCCAAGAGTGTGTAGCATGTAGCTGAACACTTGAAACGGTCTCAAAAATCCTACCTATATGCCAGGGCTAGTTATTGCATCCATCAGCTTCGTAAATAGTTTCCGGAAGACCAACTCATACGCATGCATCTGGCTTTCTTTTGATGTGTGAGCCCTTGAGATTAGAAGATATCTCTAGGATAAGGCACATGTGATGGACATTTAATAGTCGAGTGTTGTTTCAATCAACGTCTTCACAGGCTTCGATTTCAGCTTTGTATGAAAATCGGAATGGCATGACCCTAAATTTATCGAGGATTTCCGGCTTTTTGTGTGCGTCCCGCCACTCGTACAGACAGCCTTCTGTACCTAAGGACCATCAAAAGCATCGCTGACAGAAACAAACAGGCATATGATTCCGATCACTTAGCCTCAGGCCTTCACTACATTATTCAGATTGTGAGAAAACACGTTTCGTATCCATATAGGTACCAGGAAGCTGGATCGCCCTCCGCCAAGATGTCACAAGGTCGACGTAAGCCGAGTAAGCCGAAGCCCTTGATAATAAACTTGCAGAGAGTGCCGCATATGGAATTTTAATGGAGTCTGGCCTAAACCCGAGTACCTGGGTCACAATGGGACCGCCTTTGAAAGTCGTTGGTCCTCCTGCATGAGGCGCAGCTGCAAGGACAGGCTCGGCGGCGGTTAGACAGACACAACTCGGCGAATGCGACATCAACACGTTGCCATCTATGCACTCCTGTAAGTGACAACCCAATTGTCTGGATGCCTGACCAGAGATGATCAGTTCTCGAGATACCATTGGGCCACATTCCTGTATAATTAGCCAAGCGCCGAAGACTGATGGTCAGGTGGCATGTGGCCGCTGCTCCGGCCGCATGCAAAGTCGGCAGAACCTCACATCCTCGGGCCGAGATCCCTTATTCTTTCATTCGGTCCTGTTATAATGGAGTGTTCATCGTGGATGCCCATGTCACCACGTTGAACGATGATGGCGGCTACCCACCTATGTCTCTTGTAACCACGGATGAGAATCACCTTTCCTTGCCTGGCTGCCACTATCTTGCAAATTATTTATGAAGTGGACAATCATCTACTCTCAAAGACCTATTCCACAAGGATATTGTCCTGTCGCTTTGCTTAAAGCGCCGCGCCGGCCCTCATCCCAACCGACGGTCTCCAGTACTAGATAGATCCTGCAGCTTGATTAGTGCCAAGCCAACAAAGCCAGCATGACTGTTCGAAACGGTAGCGGAGAGCTGGACCACCATCTCAGTCTCCGCTCCACTTCGTCAGCGACGTCCACGTAGGTTGAGAAGAATCCAAAGGAGACTCGATATGCGTGTTGGCTCTTCCTACGTGAGGAGCAGGCGGATGACGAGGGTCGCTGGCGGCTGAACTTCCAAACCCAAAGGTAGCAAATACGACAACAGCACGTTTCCATGCCTGTCATGCACGTCTGACAGCTCGATCAAAGGACCGGGCCGGGTTGTGCAGTCGACACGCCAGGAGCCTCGGCGCCTGATCAATGGTTTCCGTTCGGGTCGTCTTGTGTACTCTTTCCCGGATCGACTGGCGCTATATCTTACACGTACCTTCGTTTCTCGGTTTTTCGATACTTGTTCGTCTGTTGAAGCCAGCAATACGTACCTTCGTAGAGAGCCGCGAATTATGTGGTGACTTGCATCATGGGCGGGTCAAGATGTGGTGCGCATTCGTGGAAGACTGGAGGTACCTGTAGAGGTTCAGGTCAGAGCTGCTAAATTTACAGCGCTTGGCACCCAAAATCAACTGGCTTTGAGCATTTCAAGAGATGGCCTGGGCTTCTTATGGAGCGGCATGGGGTGTATCGCCCTGTTTAGCAGTATCAGAATGGTCATTTCTTTTGGGTCCATTGGCCATTTGAAGCTGAGATCGAAAGAGCATCAAACGCATGAGCCAGTTGTTGCGTTTGGGTTACTCTTCACATTTGCTCCTGATCGACGAGGCCCAATTAAGACAGCATTCCTTGTAAAAAAAATAAAGGACTCGAATGTTACCATGATACTCATGAGCACATGCCCTCGACTTATAAGTTTACGTATGTCATGTCGCAGCTCCCTGTGCTCACAAGGACATAAACCCCCTCCATCATCGAGAGAAGATCATCTGTGGGGACTCTGACCAAAGAACTTGTTTATTACCTTCGTCACTGCGAGGCAAAGAACGAAATCTCGACCCCGGAGGCAAATTCTTCAAACATGTCATCCCTCCTCATAACCTTGACGGTCTTGCTTGGTGAGCTTTCTGAACTCGACCGAGTCTATGAGACGTGAGCTGACTCTGACGCACATTAGCAGCACCAGTCTTTTCGCTTCCACAACATTTGGCCAAAGTAGCTTCGCATCTTTTGGGACAGCCTCAAAAGTGGCAGCCGATGCTGCAATTGGTTTCTTGGGAGACTTGTGCACATATGAGAGCGATTGTGCGACCGAATGTTGCTCCGGCGGGATTTGTGTAGATCTGGAATTCTAAGGGATGAGGAATCTGGCTGCTGTACACTTGGAGGAGCTAATGATATGAGGATACTACTAGTGGTCGGCACTTTTGAGCTACAACTATCACATTGGATTGCAAACCGGATTTGTCACGATCGGAAAGCGCCAGGCTTTTGTGGCGAGAGTTTGCGTCGTGATAATCAAGTATCCGTCATTACTGCAGCTCACCGCTGGCCTCAAAATTGAAGTCGTGAGGGCGTGCACACACTCTCACGTCTTGTTGAAATAATTACTAGGCCTGACTTCTAACGGAGATGAACTCCTACCGCAAATTTGGGGCTTCAGCAGTCGAAGCGCCGAGTGCATCCTGTTGGGTGACCCGCCACTGAGAGGCTGCGTCCTACCGCCGCATCCCGAGAGTTGGAACCAACTGCCCTGGACAACGTTTCAGGTGCCGGGCTCTGATTACCTGTATTGTTCTAGGCTTTGGCGAATCGATTTGTTCAGTGGTAAATATATTGCACAGACGTGGAGACCTGTCTGGATTGTCTTGGACCTCAACTTCTACTTTCTGGTCTTCCAAGACAGGACCACACCGGAGTCTCAACAGAGATAAACCTGAAGCTAGCCATGTTCTCACTTCTGAAATCAATTTTTCACCGAGGAAAATACACAGTCCCGCCTCTGCAGCCCACAGGAAGTGATACCAAATGGGAAGACCAGGCAAAATTAGGGACGAATTCGAATTCCGGCATCACAGTTCCATATCGGCTGGGGAGATGGACGGCTACAATCCTGATTCTTGGCTGGGTCGTCGAGTCCCTCATCCTTGCCTTTCTGTTGTATCTCTGGGGTGGAAGTGGTTCCAGAGAAAGAGCAAACAACTCAATGGTGTTTTGGCGCTGGATCATGCTCCAAAAGTATGCGGCACAGGCGGCGACACTCTCCTCTCTTGTCTTGCGAGTCTTCATCGACCTACAAGCGACGATGTGCACTGCGCTTGTTGCTTCCTTGATGTTGGAAGCAAGGGACGTCGTGGTTTCAGAGGCGGCATTCTTTTCCGTCGTTAGGGCAGTCAATGGTGGTCCATATGACCTAGCTGAAAAGCTGGCGAGGACTCCTAAGAAGTTTTTCCAATCACTGCCGGCCTTCCTGCTTCTACTCCTCCTTATCACGACACTCGCCACACAGTTGACATCGACTTTGCTTCTGGCCGACTTCAGAGATGTTTCTCTCCTCGACAATGCTGTTTCCGTCCAGACACCCGTCATTGAAGCTCAGCCAGAACTCCTGTTTCCCCCAGCGAACAGCACCAATATGGCCAGTCAAGCTTGGCGTGAAGCTCCAGCTTCATATGCACCTTTCGCCGAAATCATGACCGAGCAGGCCGAGACAGGGGATGATATATATGACACCGGAAACATCAAGCGGGCATTCCTGCCGTTTAATGCACCGCAGCGCGCGTCGATCCGGCGATACAATGGCGCAGCGATAACCATGGATTCGCGAGTCTCGTGCATTCGTCCGAGGATTGTCGGCGCCCTCCAATACGTACCAGGCAAGCTTGGTGCATATTGGCCCAGAATCGTGGGCAAAGTAAGTTGGGATTCGCTTCCGTCGTGGAGTAATTTCTCTTGCTTCCCTGGGAACACTAGATGCGACAGCATTCCTTTCGACTGCGCCGTTCCCTTTGTGCAAAACGACACCAACACAACCTGGATACTGCCCAAGAAGCCCACAACGCTTTGCCTGTTCAATGAGACTGATCAGAGTGTGAAGTTCCAGCGGTCATTCTCGAATGTCTTCTTGGTTCTGAATACTGCTGCCAATGCTACCGACGTCATGAACTTCGACGTCACCAGCGGTCCAGGTGGTACCGATTCCGATGCCACCGCCATGATCGCCAACTTCTCTGGACCTCTCTACGGCCCATCCGTTCCTGAACCTATTGATAATGGCGAATGGAGTTCATACAAGTTCAGCCCAGAGAACATTTTCAACTTTACAGTCTGTCAATCAGCCTTCAGTATTGATCTGGAGAATATCACTTCAGACAGCGGCGACAGTACTCGGGAGCCAACTTTGAACTACGACTCCTCTACAAGGTCATGGCTTTCCGAAGGGATTTTGAGACTCATGGGTGTGGGCATTCATCGCGACGACATGAGCCGAGGCATTCTAAAAATCACAAATTCGACCAAGTTTACCGACGCAGAAATCCAGAATATGTTCCATTCTTCCATTAATTTCGATTACTTGTCGTCTCTGGGAATAGGAACTGTTTTCTCCAACCAGTTCATCATTCAGCTGGTTCACAAGGTGAAGGGAGGGGTCCTCACTTCGCGAGGGTCCCATAACTTCTCCGTCTACTTCTGCCCATCCTGCGACCTGAACGGGAACTTTTTTGATCCCCACCCTTCCTTGTCCACCTTGTTCCAAGCAGCTCTTGAGAGAACAGGGTCCGTGGCGCCAGCCTATCAGTCTGTCATCTTCTGGCTCGCACAGGCACAATACTACCGGGCTCTGCCAGGCTTTGACTTCGGTACCAATTCCAGCATTGTGTACGAGAAGACTGTAAGCATACCAGATAGCTGGCTTGGGCTTACAGGTGTCACTGTTATCTTGCTCTTGAATATGACCTGCGTTGCCGTCATATCATGGCTCTTTCTTCACCGCACGAGACACTCTATATACGGCGACATATGGCACACTATTGCCCAGATTGTTTCTCCGGATACTCGCCACCTGATCGACAGGGCCACCAGGTCAACAGATGATGATGTGAAGCGGACATTAAAGGAACTTGGCTCGTTGAAGATGAGCGCTGGATTGTACACAACGCAGTCTGGCCGGGTGGCTGTGTTAAGGAACAATGCCCCATTCAGGCACATTGGAGTGGACGAAAGGTAGCTCTCATTTCTTCCAGAGTTTACAATGGTCGACACGCTAGATCTGAGCAAAGCCTCTTCCATCGATCCGAAGCAAATCTTAGATTCTTCACATCACTTTCATTGCACCAACATGCTGCCAGCACCGCGTCGTCTGCGATGGCGTGCTGTGACGAGGGGGGCCAAGACTGTGTCTTGAATTATGAGCTACAATTTTCAACACGCCGCAAGTAAGCCAGCGGGTCGAGAAAGGTTTTCGCAGCGGCGTAGTTGTTCTGGCCAGGGCTCAGCTACATGTTGAGATTATGTTCTGTACAGCTACCCAGGCGTCATCTTCAAGGCTGCCAGAAGTTCCATCCACAGCTGCAACGGAGACGCCCCAGACCAGGATGAGTAGAGCAGGACACCAAATTCGCAAAGAAGTAAATGTGTAATTAATATGAAGGCTACACATAATTAAAAGTCTATCAACCCTTCGCTGGCAAGCTATCAGGAGAGTTCTCATTTGTCACCCCACTCCACGCGGGCCTCGCCCGGCCATCCGGGACGACAGGCTCTACCATAGCATCCGCCATAGCATCATCATAACTCGGCGGCGCGTCGTCATAAGCCGGCGGAGCCTCTGCGGCAGGGTCGCCACTGGCGGCAGGACCCGCGACAGTCTGCGCCTGCGTCTGCGCTTGGGCGGCTGTCTGCCCAGGCCGGAGCTGTGGTGGATACAATGGGTCGTGCGGCCGTTCCTGTCGCGGCGGGAGCGCGGGCGCCGACTGGCTGGGGCGGACGGACGGTCTCTGCTGTGTTTGTTGCCTGCGGCCCTTCATGGCGGCCTCGGCTAGGCTTGCTGGCGGTTCGAGGCCGGAGTACACCTGGACTGAGCTGAAGTGGAGGGGTAGAAACATGGTCTGCGCCAGGTTGTACGAGGGATCCTTCCCCTTGCCTTTGGACTTTCCCATCTTCATCATTGAGGGTAGAGAAGAGTGCGAGGCCGTGTCATCCGGGATAGCGGTCGTCGCCCCGGGTGGTTTGCCCCAGCTCACGCCCAGTTTGAGTTCTAATGCGTATGATCTCTTGAGATTGCAAGTTATGAAACTCGGCATAACTGTGTTGGGTAAGGCTTGGCTGTTCCACAACACGTTGTTGACTTCCGTTTCGGTGCCGACAGCATCGTTGGGTCCCTTCTGAAGTGGAATGGCCAGGCCGTGGCGACTGGCGACGACCCAGCGTGTCGTCTCCGTGTTGACGAGGTCTTGACATCTGACAATGGTTGAGCCGACAAGATCGATCTGGAGTGACACCAAGTAACATTCTGCACTGGTTGCAACAAGCTTCTTGGCGAGAAGACGGAGTGGAATGTGTTTATTACATGTGAGAATCGCAGGATGAGGGAGCCGTGCAGATATTTCTATCGATGGAGGTTGTTCTGGGTCTGAGGAGGATGCGCCATTGGCTGCGAGGTTGGTCGAGCTTTGCTTGCGGCTGAAAACGGATTGCCTCTTTGGTTGTGATTGTGTTTTGCCATTGCTCCCTGGGCTCTTGGGAGTGAAAGTAAATGGCCGTCTGGCGTATCCCTCCTGGTTTGACCGTGCCGGGCGCGGTGGTTCGATGGGCATGAATTTGAACCCGAGCTGGTGTCTGATGTTTTCCCGGAAAAGACCAGGCCGTTGGATTGTCACCTTGACATAGTACCTAATCTCTGCCTCCCTCGGGAAGCCCGTAAAGCTTGGTGGCAGTGTCTTGGTGACGTGCGGGTAAAGGAGCTGCTTGCTTCCATCCATCAACCTGATGCCACCCATGCCGAAGAAACTTGGGCCCGCAAAGCCCCCAGCACCAGCCAGACCGCCAATCTTGACCATTGCGTTGGGATCGCCGCAGGCATTGTTGAAGGGAACCTTGAAACTGAAGGGCCACTCATGCTGACCTGGGTTGAGAACGACTGGTGTGGCGTAGGCTGGGACATTTTCGCCAGGAAATACTTGCTGGACTTTGTAGAGGATCTTGTGGTTTTCATGAAGGGTTTGTGAGTTTTCCGTGACAGTAGCCCGTCGTCGATTTGGGCCCCCGATTTGGAGGTCAGTTGCATCCGGGGCACCCAGGGCTGTTTTGGACTCGCCCTCGAGTTTGACGATGACAGCGCCGATTTGCTCGGGCCGGTTGATCCCCAGAATGACCTTGCCGGAAATGACATCGAGGTTGGTGTAGAACTCGGGCGGGTTTGCCAGAGCTATACGGATCGACATAGTGGTGACGGGCCGTAATTGCGGTGGTCACGAAGAGTGGGTGCGATGCCCTGGTCAGGCCTTGCATGAAAGCCTTCTTGGGGCTGTCCTCACTGGAGTCACTCAAAACCGCATTCTCCCCACGGGAACTCGGAACCAGGCTCAGGGTGAGTAAGACGAGACTTCGAATCCCAGCATCGATTTGGAGCTCAGGTAAGGCGGCAGACAGTTCGCGTGAGCGACATGAATGGTTTTGATGTATCGAGAATCAAATGCAGAGATGTGAGGATATTACGAGGCTGTGTCCAGAGGCGTTGGAGTCGATTCAAGCAGGCCGGCGAGAGAAGCTCAAGCTTGGTGGCAAGGGGTTGGGCTGGCTAAGGCCGGGACGACGCAAGCAGGCGTGCTTCGCCTCACTGCTCCGTCTGACTGGCGACTGGGGATGGGCCGGGACGAAGGCCTCCAACACAAGTCCTGGGCCGACTCAAAACAGCTTGGCAATCGAACAGCTCCTGGCACCTTGGGTCTGGGGTGTTTTCTTTACTTGCTAAGCCATGTAGATGCGGGTATACTGAACAGGAACCAGGCCTTAGACGTCGTTGAGAAGGTGGGGTCCCAGTTTGAGTGCTTCTACAGCATAATCTCCGGTCCTTCTTCGAGCCTGTTCCTGAGGCCGTGAGGCAGTGACCCGATGCATGAAACAAGGCGAGGCTGGAGTCAGGGACGGGCACGCATACCGCCAATACAGCGTGAGACCCTCAGGGTGATTGTGCCGCCTTGCTGCTGTGACTGTCAAGGCGAGCGATTGACGGCCCACTTTCGGTCCCAGTCGGCCGGGCGCGGAGCTACACCCGCAGTGGACGCTGCGGGCCACCCAACGGCGAGGGGCCGTCCCTCCGTAGTGTGCTTATCGATAAGAATATTTTTTGGTCCCAGGGACCAAGGCAGGAAGACAGTAGTCGTCTTTTGCTTGCAATTATCCACACATCTGCTTGCGCACGACTTCCAGCAACTGCCAGTTCCAGTGATGAAAACGATATAGTTCACTTTGCCCGCCCGAACTCCCCCCACAACATGGGCAAAGCATCCACCAAGCGCAAAGGCGCATCGTCGTCCTCCTCTACTCCCTACGAGCGGCCTTCCAAGAAGTCCGCCGGCGCAGCAGCCACGAGCAAGAACAATGTCTTCAAGTTCAACACAAACGTCGGCCAGCATATCCTCAAGAACCCGGGAATAGCAGACGCGATCGTCGAGAAGTCGAACCTCAAGCCCACCGACACCGTTCTCGAGATCGGCCCCGGAACGGGCAACATCAGCGTGCGCATACTCGAGAAGGCCAAGAAGCTGTACGCCGTCGAGCTGGACCCGAGGATGGCCGCCGAGATCACCAAGCGTGTCATGGGCACGCCCTCGCAGAAGAAGCTCGAGGTGCTCCTGGGCGACGCCATCAAGCTCGACTTCCCGCAACACGACGTCTGCATCTCCAACACGCCCTACCAGATCTCGAGCCCCCTCGTCTTCAAGCTTCTCAGCATGCCGAACCCCCCAAGGTGTTGTGTTCTCATGTTCCAGGTATGATTACATTCTGCATCGCTCCGCAAAACCATGTATAACTCATACTGATCGGTGACAAACCCCAATCTCAGAGAGAATTTGCCCTCCGCCTGACCGCCCGCCCGGGCGACGCCCTCTACAACCGACTCTCGGTAAACGCGCAGTTCTTCTCCAAGATCACGCACATCATGAAGGTCGGCAAGCAGAACTTCAAGCCCCCGCCGCAGGTCGAGTCGTCGGTGGTGCGCATCGAGCCCAAGCTGGGCAAGGACCGGCCCGCGGTCAGCTGGGCCGAGTTCGACGGCCTGCTGCGCGTCGTCTTCAGCAGGAAGAACAAGACCGTGCGCGCCAGCTTCGGAACAAAGGAGGTCCTGGCCATGGTGGAGAAGAACTACCGCACCTGGTGCGCAATGAACGATGTCGCAGTGGACGACAGCGCCTTCGGGGATGCGGGAGCGAACGGCGACGACGACGAGGTCATGGGCATGGATGTGGAGGAGACCGCCGATGCCACAGCCGGCGCTGAGGACGAGGAGTGGGGTGGCATCATGGACGTTGACGAAGAGGATGGAGACGACGTGCCCGTCTTCTTCAAGGAGCAGGCGGCCGCGGCCGCAGCGAGGCCGGATCACACGGCCAAGACCCTCAGCAGGAGGAAAAAGACCAAGGCCGCGGAGCTGGTGCGGTCCAAGGTGCAACGGGTTCTCGAGACTACGGCCCTGGCCGACGAGCGTGCGGGCAAGCTTGATGAAAATGCATTTTTGAGGTTGCTCTACGCCTTCAACAAGGAGCACATCCACTTCGCATAGGCGGCAGCGGGCGGTGCTGAGGGGGAGGTCACATTGGCCTCATTCGTTCTGGCATGGCGCTCTCTACAAGTCGGAAAAGGGAGTTCATTTAATTCATTGTATCGGCGTTGAGGTCTAGATAATGTGGCGCGGGAAAAGCTTTTGCTTGGTCTTATGGCGATTTCATGATACCTAACGGAACAAAATCAGTTCCACGAACTTGGGCGAGAAATCAAATAGAAGAACATTAGAAGAAACATGATGGCAAAGTGGCCTCAAATGGCTTGAGGCGAGGTTGTTAACAGATTTGGTGAGCCAGCCTCATATCTGCTACTCCTTCAGCCAGGTTTCATCCAGCTGGATGGGCACACAGCAGAAGCCTGATACGAACAAAACCATGAAATGTTGGTGTTGGGATATCTTATAGTACTCGAGCTAAATTTTATGCTGCTGTATACCCCAGGATACAAAGTTAAATTTATGCTGCTCTGGTTTATTCCCGTCATGTATATCCACACCCAACCGGCCATTTCCCGGTATCCACTATATATAAACCATGAAAGAACAAGAAAACCCAACCCACAGAGGCGCCTTTCACCGAGCCATGCCGTCATTATCATCCCACCAGTAATCGTACACTCCCATCTCCAGGTTGTTCTCAGACCTCTCCCCAGCTACCCATCGGCCCCGTGCTGGCGATCATGCTTCCAGTGCCGATGCTGCCTGCACCATCACGCGCGCCAATGTCCCAGTAATGCCTGCTCGAATGTCTCGATGAGACACTCATGCTGCCCCGCCGTCCACTCCTTTTGGTGCTCTGGCTAGCGCAGCTACTGGCGTGTCTAACAAGTTGGCTTGGCGCACCTGCCGGCACGCTGACCTTGAATGACGTCCGTCTTTGATGCGAGTGAACGCCGCGGACGAGGGGGTGATGTTGTCTGACACGGGCTGCTGCCCTTGCTGCAGCGTCTTGAGCCGAGGATGTATTGTGGGCGGCCGATTGTGAGTGCCCGGATTGATTTGAGACCGCGGCGCGAGACGAGGTGAATCGGTTGCGCAGATACCGGAAGACAAGCTTGATGTCCAGATCTTGCTCCCATTCCTGTTGGGTAAAAGTCCCCGTGTGCTTCTCAGCCCCAGATGCCTCGCCTGGACCATCTGCGGTCTTTGCCCTTGGTATGTCCATCGGTTGGGCATGGGGAACTGCCTGTAGCGTAGGCTGGAACTTGGGCATGGAAGGCATCGTGCTCTCTTCAGCATTCGAAGACCTCCGCGAAGGAGTGTGCCTCTTGGCCTCAGTCGGTTCAATCGCCGTCGGCACGTCCTGAACAGAAGCATATTGTGTAGGCGCCGTCACAGCCTCGGGAATAACAGGCAGTCCCGCGTAAGGCAGCGGCATCTGCTGTATGCGTGTGTATGTCGGGAACGCACCGGGGTGCGGGTGAGCGGACAGCTGACTGACCAGATCACCGAGCTCTCGTGCCATCCTATCCAGGAGTTGAAGCTGCCAGGATGACTCAGACTCTGCCACATTACTTCCAGGTGCAGCAGCCCGGGGCGTGGATGACAGGTCGTCTGAGTCGAGATCCAGGTCCTCAGGGAGCGCCTCACCGAATAGCACGCACAATAGGTTGTCGTCAATGCCCATCAAGTCACGAATGACGCTTCGTGTAATACGCGTCCAATAACCGGCTTCCTCCGTCTCTCCAGCGCCGAGATCCATCTCAGATGCATCCTGGTCGTGCCACTCCGTCCCTGCCATGGGGGCATCAGAAGCTGGGTCGCCAATCGTGCTCAGTGCTGCGTCCACGGCCTCAGCCTCCCCAAGTACTTGACTGCCTCTTCTAAGCCTGTCCGTCAGCGCAGACCCAGTCGACTCTCTCCTGCGTCTCGTTTCCTTCTGTATTTCCTGTAGTAGCACCTGGCTCTGCTCGAGGCGCCATTCCTCAATGCGCCGCCTTCTATCAGCTTCCTGTGCCTCCTCACTCTCCAAGGCAAGCTGTCCAAGCTCGAGGCTCTCCCGTCGCCTCTTTACTCTGCGGGGATTGTAACGCTCGAACTGGTACATGGTCTCCTGCATCTCTGTGGCCAATCCTTGGGTGTCTAGCCTGAAACTACCCAGCCCATCGTGACCTGGTAAAATGGTGGTGGACTGTGCATTTCCTCCTTGCTGGCCCCTATGCAGGAAGTCTGGCAAGTGACTGTCAAGACTGTCGAACTCGGCATCGTCCTCGATGGCATCGTCTTCCTCGAGAACGTCGGAGTTGGCAGGTTCAGAATAGAGGTTATCAGAGTGTGCGATGGTTTGCAAGCTCCCAATGTCGCTTATCCTTGATCGTCCAGGTGTGGGCTGCTCGTCTTGTATCGATGAGAGATAAGAGACGGAAGTCCCAGAGTCGGTGGCAGGGGAGAACAGGACCCAGGTTTGCGACTCGTCGCGGGACTGTGTAAGTGGAGGGCGGGGTGCAAGCGCCTCCAAATCCGCCGAATTTGGGGCGACCGCGCGAGATGTGCGCCTTGCAACTTGTCTCGTAGGTTGATGGAAGGCCATTCTGTACAGTATAGCGTGTGGAACGAATTAAGCAGATCAGGGGGCGATATTGCAGTCGCGAGGTCGAGATGCCGTGGGGTTTAGATAAGGAGGCGGGACGGATACGGCGAGGTCGCTCTCGAGTGGGGCGCGTGATGCAGTGTCGCAAGACTACCGTGCACAGCAGACGCGAATGTTCGACTTGCGACAAGTCTGTGTAGGGATCTAATATCAAGGCCAGACAGCAAACTGCTGTGTCAAGCGAAGGCGGCGATATTTAGAGGCAAGATGGCATGATGAGTGGATCGTGCTCTACCCGTCGTCTTCCGTCTCACGGAAGCGGCTATAAGTGAGGCGCACCACAGCGACGGGGAGAGGCGGCAGTGGTGTCACGGAGCCACTTTCGCCGTCGAAGAAGAGACTGATAGTGGAGACAGGGTCGAACGGAGCCGACTAAAGCACGTAGCTATGTCGGGTTTGTACGGGCGTAATTCGGACAAGGGGCCTGGTAGGGATGTCGTCAAGAGCACCAAGAATGACTAAAGGTCTCTGGAAGTGGATGGTGTGAGAAGAATAGTAGAAGAGAGGGCAAAACGAGTCGACAGACGGCTGGGTAGCAAAGCACGAGGTCGTGCTTTGTCTTCCACAGAAACAAGCACCACGTGTATAGTGTTCTGTAGTCGGAGCGTGCCAAGGGGAACCGGATGGACGAGAGGGAGGAGTGGTGATGAGTAAATGATGGGACGGATGGCCCCCAACAATGCAGTGATGCGGTGGTGCTATGGCGCTGAGTAGGTCAAGGGAGCCCAGTCTACGAGCAAGTATACAAGCCAAGACTAGGTATTTCTGTACGGTCTGACGGCAGACTCAACGCGGTACCGGCGGATTCGCTGTCTGTCGGTCAGAGAGGAAGGTAGGCAGGTAGGGAGGCAGGAAAGGGAGGGAGGGTGGTGAGACAGCTCGACGGGTTGGGCGTGTGCTGATGTCGTTGACAAGTCGCTGGCTTGTCCGGAGCGTCGACCCCCACCAGTGAGATAGCAGCGTGACTGAGATGAGAGACAGCAGATCTACCTGACCCTGACTGTACTACCCAAGGTGGGTACCTAGGTAGGTAGATACCCAGGGAGTCCAGGTACCTGCAGTTGGCTGCCCCTCACCGGCTCACAACCGGTAGCGTTACCTGATGACGATCGTTTCACACAGATGACGAGCAACCTCCTCCTACCCGTGTCCATCCAGCCCTGCCAGCTGCCAGCTTGCTGCTCTAGGGGACAGGCAGGAGGAAGATTGGATTTGCCATCCAAGCGTCTCTGACGAGTCGTGCAGCTGAACAATCAACCCACGTATAATCTTATCAAGCATAAGCTCCCGCGCATGCACTCTGGCACTGCACAACCAGACACCCAGGAACTCGCTCTCGTCTTGGCCCCTTTCGGTCTTGGAAGGGGGTTCCAATCCGCAGCTATGGCCACCTAAGCTCAGACTCGACGGTTGCGACCGCAGGTCGGTGGGTGTGTCATCATCAGTAGGCCCGACTCGTGGCCTGTTTGCAGCGTGTTGCTTTTGCTTTGTTCCAAAGCTGACAATCACCTCACCTCGCCACCTCGTCCCATCATTTCCCTCCCGCATGCTGGCATACTGGGTGGTTGGGTGGATGACCAAGTCTCAAACACCTCGAACCAGCTGCCTGTGTCTCCTGGCAGGGCTGACGATTGGCCATTCCCATACAGCAGTAGTCTATTGTACTGCATGATGTTGGGGCGGGTCCTCGCTGCCCCCGATCTCCTTATCTCCAGAGCGGGCCCATCTCTGGTTGATAAGATGGATCAGGCCCACACTTCCTGTCATCGGCACCCTTTGCACCGTCGATGTGACCTTCACTCAGCCCGTACTCTCTGAATGACAATCACTTCCTGCAGTCTAGGTTTGGAACTCTCATTCGTTTGGCTATGCCGGACAATCCGCTGCATCTCCGTGAGGCTGATAAATGGTAAGAGTTGTAGTGACTCATCTGGCTTGAAACTGCGTTTTCATCACGGAAGACTGGAGGACCTTCGGGATCTGGGAAAGGCGAATAGACCTCCCATCGATTTACAAACGCCGAAGATGGAAAAGCTTGGGTGCAACCTTCAGATCCTGCTGTCTCGCCATCTGACTTACTCGTGAACTCGCCGAGTTTGTTGCAGAATTTTGCCTATGATGAAACCGGTGGGTAACCGCAGTCTTGTCTGTCGTTGCAGACTCGCCGGCTCGGGGGATAAGTGTTGTCACGGCTAACGATGATATCACACGAGCACATATGAGCCTACTCTGTACCCCAATCTGCAGGCATTACATATTTTATAAAGTAACGTGAGCAGGAGAAGTGACATGAGCCAACAGAATGGGCCTGAGGACCATGCCCTGACAGCCATCTACTAGGCTCCTCGTAGTTGATTGTACACACCCTTCGGCTGCTACCGCGAGACCAGCAGCTCCCGCAGGCCTCGAGGCCGGTACCGGTGTCTGGGCAGGGTCACAGGTGACTGGTCCTCGAGTCTCCTTGAGGAAGCTTCACACGCACGTCTGCTGGAGAGTCATGGGTCTCGTTAGTGCACGCCTTCCCACTTCATGACGATGATTTCGAGACTTTCAAAGGATATGTCCACTTCCTCGCTTTGCACAGTTCACTACTGCTTTGTCACTGGCATTGTCAAGTGATCCGTGTAGTAAATAAACCCCATTGGATTAGAATCCGATTTGACCGAGTCGAAGCTACTTCTTTTCCCCGGAGGAAAGAACATCTAGCCTGAAACAACGCAGCCCCTCGACCTCTCGCAGTAAACCCTATTTACGCCAGCCCGGATCCCAAATGCAGTACGGTTTTTGACTTGTCATGCAGCACAAAAGAAGAGAAGCCCCTTAAGCCTCGGAGAAGGCCTCGGGGAAGCGCTTCATGTTACGCTCCAGGGAACCGTGGTTGGTCAGGAACTGCACGTAGGCACCGTCCACCTTGACGCGGCCAGCAGCCTTCTTCTCCAGATACTCCTCGCGACGGAGAGGGGTGAAGCCCCAGTTCTTGGAGATGATGATCTTTTGGCGACCAGGGAACTTGTACTGGGATCGGCGGAGGGCCTCGAGGGCGGTGGCACGGTCTGGTTGTGGCAGGTTAGCAAAGGCTCGGGCAATAATTCTGAGGCTGAGGAGTAAATCAGGAGTTTGCACGTACTGGAGTCACGAGTACGGACAGACATGATGATCTGACCGATGTTGACACGGGCGACAGTGCCGTTAGGCTTGCCCCAGGCACCACGCATACCAGTCTGCAGTCTATCGGCACCGGCACAAGACAACATCTTGTTGATACGGACGACGTGGAAGGGGTGAGCGCGGACACGCAGGTGGAAACCCTCCTTTCCGGCGACCTTGACGAGGTACTTGTTGGCGCAGATACGGGCGGCCTCGAGGGCCTCGGAGCTCAGCTGCTCATACTCGTTGGACACGAGGTGGATGCAGAGAGGGAAGTCATCGACGGTAGCGCGCTTGCGGCCAAGATCGTAGATGCGGATCTTGGGGTCGGGGACACCACGGTTGAACCGGGACTTGGGGTAGGGCTGAGGGTTATCGAAGTTAGCAATCCTGTTTGCAGCCCCATCGTGCTGAGAGGTATTGATGGATGTGGTCCGCCGATGAAAGCACTACGGATCTCTGCGGGTTTACGGAGGCTGGTCACTCGACGGCCTCTGCGCCCTCGCAGCTATCCAACATAGGTTCAGCATCGAAAAATGGTCCAGTCGTTCGTCAAGATTTCCCCCATTTCTTCTCGAGTTTGTAGGACACCTCGAGACCGTGATATTTTTTTTCGTCTTTTCCCGATGCTTTCCTTGCTTCTCCATCCGAAACCATCATCCTTAAGGCGCAGCGCTCGCAGGGTCGTTGCTCACCTTGTTCTTGCAGTAGCGGTAGCAACGAGCGGGACGACGGGCCATCTTGACTGATTGATGTCTTGTGGACTGGTATGTGTCGTGATGTAGGTGTGCTTCGTTGCGTTTGCTGGGTGTGGTGTGTAGGGTGGAAATGACGGGGGCCTGTCCCTCTTTTCTGTTTTGCCGTCTCCTGGCCTGATTTCAAAGCAGCACAGCGGCGAGCCCAATCTGGCAGCGCTGTAGTGCGCCACCGCAAACCTCCAATGTGCCGCTGTCCGCACGCCAAAGTGCTCCACTTATTCACGTGAGCTCCAGTAGGGTTTGGTCGGAGGACTTGCACTGTGATTGGCCTACGTCTCCACTCGCTTGCCCAGCGAAAAGTTCCAACCCGGTGTTCTCAAACCCAGCTAACTTTTCTGACGACCGGCCGTGGTATTGATTTTGTCGTCAACCTTCTTCCGACAACCCATCCCCTCCATCGACCAGACCAGATCACCTCCAGATCACCACAAATCAGTCAAGATGGCCCCCAAGAAGAAGACCAAGACCGGTGACACCCTGAACTCTCGCCTCGCCCTGGTGATGAAGTCGGGTAAGGTCCAATTGGGTTACAAGTCCACCCTCAAGGGCAAGTCCGCTGCATACGTCTCTGCTTCTACTTGAAAATTGTGCACCCTTACTAACGCGCTCTCGCTGCAGCCCTGCGCTCTGGCAAGGCCAAGCTGGTTCTCATCGCCGGCAACACCCCTCCTCTCCGCAAGTCCGAGCTGGAGTACTACTCCATGTTGTCCAAGGCTCCCGTCCACCACTACGGCGGCACCAACGTAAGTTCACTTCCATGAATAGCTGCAGATGGAGAGAAAGTCATGGGGAAAAGAAGGCAGCACAAACCTTTCTTACGGAGGACGCGGCAGCGCTGTCTGTCCCGTGTCCTCCAACCCAGCGAAGGAGAGACCTGTTTTCTCTGGAGGGTGAACGCATTTGGCTGACTTCTTCGCTCAGATCGAGCTGGGTACTGCCTGCGGAAAGCTCTTCCGATGCTCCACCATGGCCGTCATCGACGCTGGTGACTCCGACATCCTCAGCGAGCAGGCTTCCTAAAGTGTTGCCTGACTCCCACTAGGGTGGCAGGCGTCACGGTCACGGCGTCCGGTTGGGCAATGGCGATGCGAACATTTAGCGCAGGGTCAATTGCTATATGGCATGGGAATGGAAAAATTCTTCTACGTACAGGGCATGATACCAGGTTGTCATCAATGACAGACCACGAAAGGATGAGGCGTACCAGCCTCAATGACTCTAGGGTAGCATTATGAGATCTGCTTCACCCAGCATCAATCCACACCTGGCCGCGCCGCCGTCATGGCAATCATTGTTGCAATCATTGAGCGACTCTCGCAAGTCTCCTTGAATGGTTCCGAACGCGCCATACTAAAATCTCAAGTTCGCACGGTAGCTGCTAAAGGGTGGCTGTTATGTGTCTACGGTGCTCCCATTTCGCTACAAGCGTACAGTTGCATAAGCACAACTCGGGAAATTCAACGTAATATAACATCTGGAACATAACTTGCTGCTGATAAGTTAGTGTCTGTGTGTCCACTGCCATCGAATTGTTGCCTTTCCCACATAATGAGCTCTGCACTCGAAACCGATGAGAAGTGTCTTGTGGACACGGCATAAGTGCTTGGTAGGCTCTGTCCTTCCTATATGTTCAGTTGTGCCTGACGCCTGTATTAGGCGAGAGGACAATTGGCCGGCGGGCGTTCAAGAGGGCAAATGTGGTTTGAGGCCAACGCTCTACAGAATCAGCGCACCGCGGTAATGTTTAATACCCAAGACTCTACTGAGCCTTTCCCTGGTTTTAAATCGTGATCAAATTAATGCAGCTGGCAAGCACCATAAGTGCGAAACAACGTGCACATTGTTGGACAAGACCTTCTCTAAGGCTACGGCCTTGAGGCAAGCGGCATAAGCACATAGCCTCTCTAACGCTCAATCTTGCCCTGTCCAGGGATGTAAAGAGGCGGACTGGGGACTAAATTTTCAGGATGAGCAGTCTTATCAATATCCAAGCGGGCATATGTCACCGCCAATTCTTGAACAGTCACGAGTATTTCCCATCAAAGGATTTCGGTCGAGTTACGGGCCGTGGAGCGAGCACTTACAGTAGACGCCGCTGGTTGTCCAAATCATTCAACAGGGGACATCTGGGGGCAAATTGCCATCTCTACAAAACAGAACTTCATTAGGTAGTTCTTTGTCATCTAGCGCGCCCTTGCCGTCAGCCCACGAGTGAATAGTCCAGCTTTCATGTACTGGGCCACAAAGCTGGTCTGTAGAAATGTGGTTCCGTACTCCGGAATTGCTACAAAGGACTCCTCTCCCGTGTCTCGCCTGCCGTCGCAACGCAGACTGATGGCACAGACGCTTCTTCAAGGATGATCTAATACGGTGCCATCACCCATAGATAGAGGAATCGTCCTTGGCTTTCGGGGTTTAACCAAGTACAGCTGATCAACATCGAGGTTGACGTTGACCAAGTGGCTGAGGTCCGAGGCTGCGGCATAGAGGGCACATATAGACAGGATATGGCAGAGCCTCCATGGTCAAAGGCGATTACGCATGCGCGGGCAGGGGATGTGCAGTTGCATCAGTGCTAGTAAGAAGGCAAACGTTCCAAAGAACATGGTTCAGCATCTGGCCTGTCATGACCCAGGCAGGCAGGTGTGACTGTCTACGGGACTGCTCCGCGCAAGGTTCTTCCTAACAATAGCATCCGCATGAAGGAGCTGGCTCTACGAAATCTAGCAAAGTTGGTATGCTTCTCGTAGCGCCGAAGCGAATTCTCCCGTCCCCGGGATAGAAGTAGGTACCGCCAAAATCCGCACTCCCGACGTGATGCCATCTACAGGTGATATAACCAGCCAAAGGGTCCAGTCCCGCATTCTTGACCGATCCAGTAAGGTGAGATCCATTGCGTACGTGCCGAGTCAAAGCCGCGCATCGAATTGCGCGCTTGACCCCGACTTCCTGGTCAGCAACAAGCGGCCTGTGTCCTGACGGACTTCACCACCCTCGCCAGCAGAGCGCGGAGAACACGGACAAGCCCGAGGTGGATATATCTCCGCTGAACCCGCTAGAGCACTGAGCGCTTCTTGCGCAAAGCTGCCCAAAACCCTGGAGCTGGAGGTGGGGAAGGAAAAAAGGCGCTGGAAGGGCTGTTGGATGGGACCCATGCCATCATTCTCATTCATGGTTGAAGCCTCGGTATGTTCGCACTACGATGGGGAGACCGCCTGGCGGCGCTCATCCTTAAGAGGAGCCAGAAAGATATTTGGCCGTGTGGTCTAGACTATTCCAAGCTTTTGTACTAGATAGTTCCCCTCCCGTTCGGGATCTGGTGTTGCTTCAAGGGAAGGCCAGACCGGTTGTATATCCAGGACAATGAAAAGTGTACCTCGGAGAAGGTCCTGGTCCATATTGGAGAGCCACCAGACGAACCGAGATTTGATGTCGACTTCTCGCCGAGGGCAGCATCATGCACGCTTAGTCACGTGGAGCTTACAAGGAGATAATTGCTGGGACACACGGTATAGCCGGGGCATTCGTGTGCGGCATAAACATGGAGATGAGCTCGCAAATGAGGGCAGTCGGGGAGCATGAATCCTCGTTCGTTGACGGTCCTCGACTACGGACAAGCACAGCGCACTGACGGCCTGACAGGCCAGCGGGAGCGGATGCCCTGGGCAGAAGCGAGTGAGCCGTGCAATGTGGCAGCCAACCGGTCAACCCAGCCCAGCGTGGAAGATCCGAACCTTTGGGAAGGCCAAGAAACGTTGCCGTCGGTCGAGTCTGTGCATTGTGCCTGTGCCTGGGCCAGGTCGGGCTGAATATCAGACTGGGATGTTGCTCGCAACGGGTACGGAGTAGAGCTGGTTGAGTCACTCTTGTGGCCGGGTTGTTTCAATGGTCGTTCGACGTGCATATTCTAGTCGCAGACGGGACTCTCGGGCGTCTTTGTCTGGAGTCACTGGCCCAATAAGCAGTCAATAGATGGGTTGTTGTTTACTGGCAGGGCCCCCAAGGCTGTCTGGTTCGAAGGGACCGTTCCGAGTCAGAGAGCAGCCCTGGCTCCAAAGAACACGCCAGCTTGTCACGACGTGATTGATGCTCGACAGACGTCAACACCCAGATTTTAACATTTTGTGTGGTGTTTCGTATGCCCTGTTGAGCGTACTCTAACAGTTTCGTCAGCCTGTCATCCAGAATCCCAAAATGATGATGTTGTTTGTTAGTTCGCGCCGCTGATTGGAAAGGAAAAGGGGCAAGGCGCATCTCTGGACGGTCCCTCCAGGTGACCAGGCCAGAGCGATGTCAGCGTGGAACAGCACAGGCCAATTGCCCCCCTGCGGTTGGGGGAGTGCCGAGACGGAGGAACCCACTCACCTCTCCCTTCTGTTTATGCGGCCCATACAAGCTCGCCCGCAGACCCTAACACGGCGCTAACAGGCTCTTGTCCCTGGCACGACTGGTTGCTCTGCCGATCGCTGCCCAGGCCCTGGACGTGCTGCCACTGGGTGCTAGTGCTGCCGCTCCCGGAATCCCCAAAGTCCCCAAGTCGCTTCTGCTTTGCCCCAACTCTGCTGTGCTCTGCTCTGCTGTGTTCTTGCTGATCCGACGTGCCTGTCTTGGATTGCATCGAGTCAATCGCGTTCTTTGAGACCTGCCAGCGCCACCTGCGTCTTCTAGAATCCAGTCCTCATTGCTGAGCACGCATGCTCAACACAATCCACATCGACTAGAATCTTGTCTCTCAGCATCCTTCGCACTCAGCAGACAGACACCCCATCCGCACCCACAATTGCATCTCTATCTTCGAATCGCTGCCCACTGCAACTCCCCATGGCATCGCGCTAGTCGCAATCCCATCCTCCCAACCGGATATCCACTTTGACAGCATCCAGAGAAGAGGAGTGTAGGTACGGACCACCTCTCTCACCGCATCTTGCTTAAGCATTGCCCGCGCTCTGCAATTCCTGTTATAACCGCTACTCGCGATACCTAGCGTGTTTCTCTAACTCTTTTGTTTGTTTCTTTCTCTTCAGCCCAGCCGAGACATTCTCGAAACACAGCATCAACAAGAGGAGATAACATCCACACAACCACATCATGTCAACCGTTGCGGCCAAAAAACCGCCTGTCACGGGTCGGGACCCTAACTCGACCCTGACTTCGTCGTCTCCCACGCCCTCGCGTGCCACGCCTCGCTCCTCCACACCCACCTCTTCTACTGCTGCTGCGGCTGGCAGCACACAAAGCCATGCCAGATCGCGCTCCTTCCGATCAGGCACACCTGTCTCCGCCCGCGCTGCTGCGGGACAAAGGCGAGAGTCGCCCCTCGCGAGCGCCAACGGCACCGCCAGCAACACTGCCGCTGTCGAGGCTGAGGAGGCAGCCCGTGCCGAAACAGTCGCACTGCTCGACGACCTTAAGGACAGGCTAGCAAAGGCCGAGACCACATCCGAGGACTACAGGAAGCAGGCAGAGGTGCTCCAGTCCAGGCTCGACGAGACAGTCAGTGAGCAGGTCAAATATGAAGAGAAGTGCCACGAGCACGAGGAGCAGATCGAGGCTCTGCAGAACGAGCAGCGCGAGGCCACCAGAAAGATCAGAGAGATGGAGGCCATTTATGAGGCTGAGCGCTCCTCCATGGTCAAAGAAAAGGAGGAAATGTCAAATCGCGAGGAGCAGCTGCAGATGATCATCGCACGACTCAAGGATTCTCTCAACCAAAAGATGAGCAAAGAGGACAACGATGACGAGGTTCGGTCAACAAGGTCCCGTAAGTACCACCACCGCAGAGGCCCGACTTCTTGTTGCCGACTCTTGATTCTCCGGACATGATGCTAATGGCTCCACAATCAGTAAACCCAACCTCCCCTGGTCTCGAAGGGGGCAGCTTTGCACCGCCTGCATCTCTGCAGCGCAGCGACTCCAGGAACCAGTCGAAACTCGTCATGCAGAAGGACAAGCTCATTGAGTCTCTGCGTCTGGAACTGGCAGAGGCCCAAATCAAGCTCGTCGAGTCCGAGAACCGTGGCGGCGGCAGGCTGCAGGAGGTCGAGAAGCTTCTCATGGAGACCCGCATGGCCAACGCGCGTCTCATGGAGGACAACGAGAGCTACCAGTTGCTGCTGCAGGAGAAGACCCTCAATGGCGACTTCAAGAACAGTGACTTCAGCTACATGGGCATGCCACAAAGCAACGACGATGCACTGGCCGCCCTCGAGGGCAAGGGGGGAGCCAGTCTTGCGGACGAGCTCGGCGACGCTGCCGACGGAGAGGAACAGAATGATACCGTCCGCCGACTCGAGGCCGAGGTGCGGTCCATGAAGGACCAGAACAAGGCGTTGACGCTTTATATTAACAGAATCATCGAGCGCCTGTTGCAACACCAGGACTTCGAGCACATCCTCGATCAAACCGAGTCAACTGAGAAGCCTAATACCAACAAAGATCTGCCACCTCCACCCAAGGAGGCCTCTGGCTCCTCCGTCCTGCAGCGGGCCAAGTCCATGGCCATTTCCAACCCACCAGCGGCAACCAAGCCCCGACCAAGGCCCATGTCGGTGATGCCAACTGCCGCTAATCTCGCGCAGTTCTCCAACCCCGACACGGCACCTAGCATTCCGATCGGGATGGGGCGCTCGCAGTCTACGCGACGGGTGCGGCCCATGAGCGAGCAGATCACCGGGGCTGCCTCTGTTGTCAACCAGATGTACAAGGGCCCAGACGGCCCCCTATCACCGATCTCGCGGAACTCCCAGACCTTTTTCAGCACCCCACAGCGTGAGCGCAACACCTCTGGTGCCACGGCCAGCTCTGTCCCTGGCAACTTCCCAGGTATGCGCTCAGAGACATCGAGCGTCAGCGGCGACTCGTCGTCCCAGATGACGGGTGACAAGGACACGGTCAGCAGCACGCCAAACGCGAGCCCGCCCCGGGAAAAGAAGGTCACACAGAAGTTTGACGCGGGCAACAAGCCTCGCCCACTTAGGCTGGTGCAGGAGAACAACGAGGCGCAGGCCGCGGCAAACAAGCGGCAGAGCTGGATCGGTGGCTGGTTCGCAAAGAAAGAGGAGGTTACGAGCCCGAGAGAATCTGCAATCCGGGAGTAGGGCGTCCCACGTCGAGGCTTACGAGGCACATTATGATATTGGAAATGGGTTAATACGCTGCTAAATGACATGGATGAAGAGAATAGAAGAAGCATCAAGCCCGATTCGCGTCGAGAGCTAGTGATGGAGACACAACAATGCGGGGGCTTCGACCGGGCTGGAGCTGGTCCGAAGTGTTTGGTCTCGTGTCGGGCTTAATACATTTGGGTTGGACAACAACATTGCATCGCGGCCACACTTTCGGAGTTTCCTTTCTTACAAACATCCTGTCGGTTCACATTATATACGTCTGGTATCACCTACTGGATGGTGCCATGGATGACCGACGTCTTCGTCGTCTTTGTCGCAGGATAGGATACCCCCCCCCCCCCACTCAAGGCATCTCAAGTCAGGATAGCCGTCCCCATCTCATTTGGATAGTTGCATTTCAGCACCACAGACTAGGTAGAATAGGAAATCTTTCGGGCATTGTCCAGGCGCTCGCGGCAGCCCTGGACCGAGAGAACAAAAATAGTGTAATCAGAACGGACATGCGAATAGTCATTGTATCCCCAGTGATGACCTGGTCCTGTGCCCCTTTCCCAATCGCGACAGTCGACAGTGACGTCTGTCCCACGGCTTGAGGCCACATGACGGCGAACTTGAGCCACGGCGGTTTTGCTCCGTGCTTACCTTTGAGCCGCGGTTGAGGGTCCGACGAGAGCACGCGGGTCAGTGTCAGGCAGAATCTGAAAGGGGGCATGATTTCCCGTCGCACAAGCATGCTTCCGTGAGAGCGCAGTCAGTCCATCAGTCCATCTATCAGTCGGTCAGTCAATCAGTCAGTCAGTCAGTCAGTCAGTCAGTCAGTCAGTCAGTCAGTCAGTCAGTCAGTCAGTCAGTCAGTCAGTCAGTCAGCTTGCCAGCCTACTGGGAAATGTAAAGGCAGACGGGCTGACATGACAGACAGATAGACAACCGATGGCACTTGTCTGGTCCGCCCGTCCACCCGTCAACCTGTCTATGTATTTCACGGCTGCAACAAGCCTATCGAGACGCACAGACTAATCTATCTTGTCTGTGTTGTCTCACATCCTGCGCCTAGGCAGATTGTCTCTCCCGTCGCCTGCTCGCAGGCTCTGCTTGTCGGATGAGACAAACTTACCCTTCCCACGCCCCTAACTGCTGACTGCTGTCCCACCACCTTCTCGGGGCGTGGGGGTTGATGTTCCTCCCTTCCCACCGCCAAAAGTTCAGGCCAAGGAGAAGCAAACACGGGGGGTCGGGTCGGGCAGTGGTGGGTGGTGGCTTGCTGCGTGGTGTGGTTTTGTTCCACTGGCACGATACCGCGACGAGAAAAGACAAGACTGGCCAGTGCAGGCAACAGGGCTGAACCAACCAGACCCGACCCAACAGAACACACCGAGAGAAGCTGGCCCCATGCAGCCCGCAGCCCATTCCCACGGGGCCAGCCTGTCAGAATCTCGGGTTCCTGCGCAGCTGATCACGATTGTCGTACCCGGGCGGGCGGTCGCCAATGCGATGATGCAAAGCCGTGTATTAGCCCGCTGTCTGTGTGTCTGTGTGTAGTGTCCCAACCCTCTTCGGGCTCACCTCATGACAATCCGGGCCACGCCCCCTCCTATCCCCCGACGAGCGCGAGCCAGGGGGTGGGAGACCCGGTATCCTGGGGATTGGGGGAGGACCTGGCCGCCCACCCGCAGCCAAGCGCCGTCATCTATTGGACGGACAGGCCCTAGGCTATGACATCCCGCCGCCGTCGCGCGAGAGCGAGGGCCAGAGTAGAGCAGCACAGCAGCAACACACACGGTAGATCGATCGGCTCGAGGTAGTGCGCTGGCGCACCCGATCACCTGGACCGATGGTGGTGCTATCGTGGCCCCCCTTTTCAGCTGAAAGCGGGATGGGGGCAGTTGGACGAGTAAAACAAGATTTCCCGGAGGGGCTTGCGCTACGCACGGCTGGGGCCTACTGACGAGACGAGCGCGGTAGCAAATGGACGGTGAGCTGTCAGGTCGATCGAGCCAGCGAGGCCCAGCTGGCTCGTGCGAAAGAAGCTTGTGTGTGCTGGTGTTGGCAGCAGACAGACAGACTTGAAGACAGGTCAGATGAGGTGAGATGATGTGAGACGGCATCTGCCTTCTCGCCGGTCCGCTGGCCGGACGATCAAGGTGCGTGTTCGTTCACTCACTCACTCACTCACATGGATATGCGTTCGGCTTCGCCTGGTCCTTCGCCTGGTATTGTGTTCTTACCTGCGTGGCCGAGCAAGCATTGCAGTGGTTCTGTGCTCCGGGCTTTCGACTACGAGTATCAGGCCTGCAATGGCCAGCCGCCTCTCAGCCTGATTCACGATTATCGTTGCCCAGGAACTCGGGACGAAAGCCCACACGACGCATGTAATGCCTTTCGTAGATAGATAACACGATAGATATCTATTGAAGCTATCGGACGTCCGCTACTCAGTCCCATACCGCGCAAAGCCCTGCGCACCCTGAACAGCCCGGCCCCGTCACCACGTGTCACTCCGCCGGTGGCTTCGGTTTCCCCTGACTTGTGAGCACTCCACTCGCCCATGAGCGCCGCCGCTTACCGCTACATTGGAGCCTCTTTTCTACTCCTCCCTGTCTTTGTTTTGTTCCATCGCCGGAAGCCTTCCCCTAGCAGCGCCGAGAAGAAATCGTCCAGGGTCCCACCGCGACCTCTGGGGCCCTGGATGGTAGGGCGCTGCGGCACTGTCTGGGGTCTTGGGCAGTCTTTGTTTTCCCTCGTGTGGAGACGTCGTTACTTGCACCAAACGACAAGGGAAAACAGCCTACAATGCCCGGTGTGCCGTTTATCAGACTGGAAAAACGGTGCAGAGATTTCAACAGATACACATACTCCCGGATGTCTCGGGGCTGATCAAGCCACCACCTCTCGGGTCGGGCCAGCAAGGGAATAGAAGCAGATCGTCTAGGAATGCGAATGGCTTATCGCAATGATGATGATCTGTGCCGCTCGGGAGTAGGCTATCTGACTACAATATGACATGCTCCCCCGCGTAACCTGCATGCGTCTTGCAGGGCTTGGGCGATCGATCTGTGAGGCATAACAGACAGGCCTGTGCAGTTGCAGAAGGGGTTGTATTTCTGGCAAAATAGACGGAGAACTGGGAGCTGCCAGGCTGCCACGTTTCGAGGCTGGCCTGCTGTGCCCCTAGACCCCAGGCGGGTGAGACGAATTTTGGTTGGTTAGTTGGGACACACTCGGTACCGTTCCAGCCTGCCAGCTGCATGTTGGGTGTTCCTGAAGTCTAGGAATAGTCCCCTGGCGGCTGTGTTGATGGGGTCGCTGTTAGCACAGCTGCCACGCTGCCACGGCAGTGCTGACGGTGGGGAGTTATTTTGGGGCCCCTGCGCAGACTGCATTGTCCCTGACCACCTCATGGACACAGCACCTACTGCTCATCACAGCACGCAGAACAGAGGCCCTCGCTTCGGAGTTTTGATCTCGAAGCGCCGAGGTGATCGTGGCGGTCGTTTGAGCGCTGATATCGCCATCCAGCATCGTGTCGCCCCTGGGAGGGTCGAGCGGGAGTGAGACTGAAGCGAGGTATAATTTCCGTTTGGGTATCAAACAGTACCGACAGACACCTTCAGAGGCGCTGCGATTTCAAATCAGGAGGATTTGGGCACGAAGGGGTGTGTGGAGCGCGGAAGCACAATGGAAGGGGAATAGAAGCGGCAGACGGCCAGGGGTTCACAAGGCGGTTGGCCTGGGTGGTGAGGGAGGAAAACGTCCGGCACCTTTGTCCGTGGAAGGGGGCAGCCCAGCCAGAGACACCCAGCCAGAAAGGAACATGGTGCAGTTGGCTGGGTACCAGGTGAGTACCGGGCAGGCACATGAGACGGCGCCCAAGCCGCGGGTCTAGGCGATGTTTATGCCGGTGGCGGTTTGGTATCAGTGTCAGTGCCCTCCGTTTCGACTTTGTTTTTCTGGTCCCAGCGGCCAGCCAACTCTGTCACCGAGAAGGAGCCGGACGCAGAATAACTACAGTGGACAACCAGCTCGGGTCATCATCTCAGCCACCTTTGCCCGGAGGATCCAGGAACCAGACCTGGCATTCTGCATTGCCGTGTGCGGTAGGATTTAGACCAGCGTCGCATCGCAGACCAACTGCCTGCCTACGTGCCTGCTTGCTAGCCAGCCTGCCATGTGCAGCAAGTACGGTGCAGCGCAGGATGTGGACTGAGGCGAGGAGAGGCGAGGCGAAGTAATAAGACCCAGATCGAATTGTCGGGCGGGAGTAGCTGACGAGTGATGACCACTTCTGTCTCTCTCGATCCATCCCGTTCCATGGCATGCCATGCCAGACCATGCCAGAAGACGTCCATGGAAGCACTCACTGGCCCGCCTTGCAAGCTGGTCGTTGTTGATACGAAGGGTCCCCGTGCTCAGATGTCCCAACAGCCCTGCTTTTCTGACACAGTGCCTCAGTCGTCAAGGCGAGAGGCAAGGAAGAACTCTCGGAGCCCGTGGGCCGTGGCCCATAGCAACCGGGAAATGTTTGCTGCGCCTGGTCTCCGTGGGGTGTGGGCTCTGGATAGAGTTCGTCGTATTTTGTGGGAAGAGTTTTTTTACTTGCTGGCAGCACGCGACAGTACACAGTGGCAGACTGGTGGTAACCGAGCCCAGTCATGCCAACTCAAAAGAAACGGGGAGCCTGGCTCGGGACGCTCAGAGCTAGGAGGGGACGGGCTGCTGTACGGCTTCAGTTGCCTACATAGGCAGGCAGTCTTCTAGACCGTTTTCGGCAGCCGGGTTGTGCTACACACACAGACACAGAAAGAGGCGTCATTAACTGTTTCCAAGTCAGCAGGGGAGAAACGTCCAGACGTCGAGAAGGCGGCCCTGCCTCGCCCTATCCGCAACCACATCCTCGGCAACGGAGGAAGGCACCTACTGCACGGTACCTGAACCACCTCCCGTAGGTACGGTCAGACGGGTGCTAGGGCACCGCCAAGGAACCTGGGTACACACCTTCTGGCACCGACACCCATGTACAGCTCCGTCCCCCATGCCGTACCCACGCCTGTACCTCACCGTGCCGTGGGCCCGTAAACCCGGCAGGGCAGAGAAACGGCTGGCCCCTCCCCCTGCAAGGCAAGTACTTACGGATGGACTAGGCCTACCTGGAAAAGGCTGGACGACCTACATACAGACTACTGCACCTTGTAACAGCCAGCCCAGCGAGACCCAGGTGCCAATGTGCCATCGACATCATCTTTTTGACGGGACCCCGTCCGTCCTGCCCCATCCCCCGTCCCCCATTCCCCCCCAATCCCACCCTACCGTACAGTAGTCGTCCTCTCATGGTACTTACTACTGCACTGTCCCTCGCAACGACCACATCCACAACGCTCATTCTTGCTACTACTACAACTACCACCACCACCTTCAGATCCCACCCCTTTTTTTTTTGACTCTACTCTACGCAAACACAAGAGACAACGACACACAAAGAGCACACCGGGCGGGATCCATACCTTTGTAACATACTACTGCATCACACTTCGCATCGCATCGCATAGGCAGCGCAGCGCATCGCTTCGTGCATCCATCCCTTCTCTCCAACATTCCCCAAATCCGTCAACCACAGCAGCCGTAGCTTTGGATCTAGGCCCAGCAGTGACCTCACCACCCGCCACCTCGCGGACACGACCGCGGCCACCACCTCTGTCAAAACCCACGGCCTGCTTGGCTGCCTGCAAAGCGGGTTTTCCCTTTTTTTTTCTTTGTTTTTTTTTTTGCAGTCTTTTTTGCCCACATTGAGGCGTGGGTATCTGGGTATCCAGCCTGGGATCCTCCTACACCTGTCTGCCATTACTTCATTGGCCCAGAGCACCTGTCAAACTGGATACGGCCGGCACGATCGACGCGAGACACGCTGGTCTACGACGAGGAATCAGGATCGGCCACGATACAAGCGCCCCGGCCACTCACAGCTGCAGTTAATCATGATTGATCCGTCTCGACACATTATAACCTATTCTGCGAGTTGAGAACGACACTCGATCCCAGCCCGCATTCCTCACCTCTATCTCCCCCAGGCTTCACTCTGGGGCTCCCTCGGATGCCATTTCGCACCCTCCGACCAGCACTGTTGTCAAGATGGACACGACAAGCGACAGTGCTGCCGAGATCGTGGCTGCCAATGCACACGTGCCAGCTCGATTCAACCGCGAGTCTTCGAGTGCCTCCACGGTGAAAGCCGATACCAGTAGCCAGACGTCTCAGCCAGCAACGCAGCGGTCGACTTCCAAGTCCTCGCCGCTGGCTTCACGAGAGACCTCCCCCGGCCGCGCGCCGATACGCTCAGTGGCTCCCAGGACTGCTTCTACAGCGGGCAGCACGAGGTCACGCAAGAGCAGCTCACAAGAAACTAGTCCGCAACGAACCCACTCAAAGACCACCGCGCCAAGCGCCCCTGCTGGTGGCAAGATATCTTCTGCCACAACGCCGAGTCTGGGTCCAGTCAACACCGATGCGACTGCCCGTGTTGCAGCTCCTCACAGATCACCTGTCACGGCTGAACATTTGAAAGAGAGCCCACGCTGGCCAGTCTCTCCGCGCCTACGATCTCCGCCCCCCACGTCCATGTTGAACCGTCCCAATCTTCCACCGCCACGTAAGGGAGAATTGGAACCACCCGCGATTCAGGTCCAGCGCTCATCACCTCCACCGCCGCCGCAGCAACAGCAGGAATCGAGCCAGAGTGACAACGACGCTGATGAGGTCCACCTGCAGCCTGGTACGAGAACGCCCGCACGCGGTGCCAGTGGCAGTAATAGTACGACCGCCCTGGAAACCGTAGAAGAGGTTAGCCCCTTGGCATCACCGCAGGAGGGTGCGGGCGTTTCGGAGAAGGCGGATGATCTCACAGCCTCGGAGGCAGGGTCACAAGCCGATCATCTCGAATATTCGGTCCATGGTGCAGAAAATTCTCAGGCGCCATCTACCAACAACGACAGCAGCAGCGAGAGTGGGAGCGTCAAGGGTGACAGGAGACGTACGACCACCGGCTTGCCCCCGACCTTGAAAACTCGCCAATCCAGCGCGTCAACCAAGAAATCAAAGCCATCGGAAGGCTCCGTGCAGCACATGACCGTGGAAACTGAAACAGTGACCTCGATACCGCAACATTCACTCGCCCCTGTGGCTGTGAAAGAGGGGACGGCTGGCACTTTGAGGACAAAGCAAAGCACGGAGACGATACGGCCCAAGAAAGAAAAGAAGCGGCAGAGTAGGAAACAGCCAAATATTGGATCTGGCACGGGTGAGACACCATGTTCATCACTTACTGTCTCTGTTCCTCGGCTTCGCCATCATCAGTCAATGCGATCAGTGTCCTCGGCAACGGATGCACTGATCTCGCCGACAAAACCATGTGCTCAGAGCACATATGATGATGCGGTCGTCAAATCCGAAGCCTCGAGTCCGCGGCGATCTTCCATGCCCGTGACTCGCGGCTACAGTTTCAACAATATGAGTTCCAAGCTAACTAAATCTCGCGTAGCGTCATCCAAGGCAGACATCTTCGAGGCGAAAATCGCCAGTGCTGTCGACGAGGCCGACTCTTCAGACTCCGAGGAGACCTTTGTTTATGACTCTAACCCTCCAGACAATAATGATCGACCAAGACGGTTCCACTCGAGAACTCCGAGTGCGACTTCGATGGTCAGCCAGGTCGACAGGAACGGTCTGCGCCACATCACCACCATTATGGACAACGCCGCTGCAAACGCAGGGTCCAAGAGAAACATGAAATTTGTCAACACTTTCAACAGCAGTGGAAACGAAAGTGCAATGGCAGAAGACGATGGCAAGGGCACGGCTCGTAGCGCTGCGGGTTCGGCCCGAGGCACTGGACGCGTACATCACCATCACTTGGGACGATGGGGCCGGAACGGCACCAACGGGCACACATCCTTGTTTGACAACGAGGCCCCTTTCCACATTAGCAACACGACAGCCCAAAGATCCAAATTCTCAACCAACAGCAACAGCTCGCGGCAACCGTCTGGGCCTCCAAGCCCGAGGTTTCTGAATGCTGGACGGCTGGCGTCCACTAGCAAGCGGGGTACACACGCGGCCAGCTATGACCTCGACGACACCACCGGCACTGGCGCAGATGATGAGAGGACACCTCTACTCCACGGATCTGTACGATCATCTCGATCGGGCAGAACACGTCGCGGCCAGCCCGTGACGCTGCGTTCACTCGAAGGCCAGACCTACCGAAGGAACCCTTCCGTGCTGAACAGGTTCGCCAGCTGCCTCGTGCTCACCGTCATGCTCTTGCTTGTTGTGTCTGGGGCCATCGGCTTCATGTTCGCGACTTCCCAGCCTCTCACTGACGTTGAGCTCATTGCCATTAAGAGTGTTGTGGCGGCCGAGCAGGAACTGATATTCGACATCGAAGTCAAAGCTCACAACCCTAACGTGGTGGTCGTCTCGATCGACCAGGCAGATATTGAGGTATTTGCGAAGTCTCCGCATGCGGGTACCGACTCTGGCGGGTGGCATCGGTCAGACGATCACCAGGGCTCTGATTCAAGGTGGTACTCGAAAAATGGCAAGGTGCACGCTGGGGAGGAGTTTGATGGCCCAGTGGATGAAAAGGCCCCCAATATGAGGCTTGGAACGATCGGCCAACTCGACAGTCCACTCTCGTTTGAGGGGTCCTTCTTCAACCACGGATATTCCGATTCCACAGGCGAGGTTAGGCTGCGTGGGCCGGGCAATGGTACGACAGGTGGTACGGAGCGCTGGGAAAGAATTTTGCAGGATGAATTCGACCTGATCGTCAAAGGCGTCCTGAAATACTCGCTACCTCTCAGCCAGCATGTTAGGAGCGCGACCATCTCCGGACGCACCACGATCAAGCCGAATGCTGCGAACGATCCTACCGGTAACAGGACGGAACCCATCACAAAACCAAAAAAACCGGAGTGACAACACAATTCTCGCTCAGGGGACGCGGAAGGAGAGGGAGAAAGTAATGAACTACTGTACATGGCGGATGGTCTCAGGACACCGGCGGAGGAGCATCTCTGCATCACTGGACACCACTAGCGTGGACTTATTTTCTATGTCTCAAATACCCCATCACCAACCGAGGCACTTTCGGCACTACTTTCATCTTGATCTTTATTGTATTTTAAGCGTTGCATGGGCTGGCATTGCATTTCAATCTTGGGACTAATGGCGAGGCGTTTTGACATGACCAAGCAAAAATGGTCAATAAAAAGTTTTGCAAAGCACTTTAACGGCCGAGCACAAAAGCTATCGAGGGCACACCCGAAGCGATACCGAGCCAACAGCACTTGGATCACTGCAAGTTTACAACATTCAGAAGCCAAGGGACAAACTCGCGAATGCAAAATGCATTCATTGCTCCCCTTTCTTTTTTCTTTTAAGTGTCAGGGTCACTGGTGGGCGAGGAGCAGTGTGAGATAGGCCGGGATAGAATCGGAAAGAGACCGGAAGCGAAGGTCTGACTGTATCACTCACATCTTGAGGATTTTATACATCCCCATATCACACCACAAATTGTGTGCATTCAATACTTGTATCTTGGCATGGATCATCGACGAAACTAGCGATCAGGCACATCATAACACAGTGATACACTCGAAACGCTACGTTGGATTCACTCATACACAAAATGTATCAGCATCCGGGTACAGCATCGAGGGAGAGCGGCGGCCTAGAGACAGAAAACGAATGGAAGCGTCTGCGGGCAAGGCGCCCGAGGGGAGGCCGACAAACCATGTGGAATATAGGAGAGCATTTCTATACATCCACGTTCGTCATTTTGTCTTGGTCTTCTGTTCCGTGAACCTGCGTGAGTCCATGGTCACTGGTGGCCAGGGCAGTTACCCGCATACTCTGGGCTTGCGGAAGGTCAGAAGGGCACCATCCACAAAGACATTGGCGGCAGCCCTCATGTACCCCATCTAAAGGCGAACATCGTAAGGATGAGCATGAGATCTAGCCTACGCCAAGTGGAAGGTCTATGAGAATGTGTGACTGGGTATGGACGAGCTCAGCCAGCCGATGAAGGAATCTGCCGAAACAGTGGATCAATTCGGGCGCCTCAGGGAGTTCGCAAATGGATATTGCTGTACTCGAAGAGCAAAGAAGGGAAAGCATCCACACCTACGTTAGTCAATGAGCACCCCTACAATACAATCGAAGCTCGCAATTCAAAACATAGACCTGAGGGGACTTCTCGTCACCTCACGCCACCAAAGACGACGCGGTGCTGGCAGCATGTTGGTGGTATGGGGGATAGAGCTTTCAAAAAAGGCCGGCCTGTCGCGCTCTTCTAGAACAAATCTGCCCCTTGTTGCATCGCATCGCATCACTTTATTCCGTGGTTGACACTGTCTGAAATAGCGACGTGACGGTGCTCCTCCAGTGTTTCTGCCTTTTCCCACAACATCCGCGGCCGTCCTGTAAGGCAATAGTGACTAGGATCCCTGTCTGTATGACTTAGACAAAGACTCTTTTCACGACTGGCTATGCATCACTTCGCGAGAAGACCCCTTGAATCACTGATATTGCTAGCACAGTTTGTCACAGATCCAAAATATTCACGTTTTTTTATGGATGTTGAAGACGACCTGTTCATCCTCGGGATTTACGCATTAACGCATCATCTACCACCTGGGAATTGATCAACTCTAGGTCCTGACAACTATCCCTGCCATCTTTCCAGCAGACTTCCAATCATCCACGACCTTGCGGTACGCAGGGAGCCCTCTCAGGTAACAGGAGCCCCGCCGTCGTTTGATTTCTTCGTCCTCCGAGACGGGCTTCAGAGCCGCCCCTTCGCAATTAAAGAATCCCGGCGTACAGACAGCGATAGGGCTGGCAAATAGGTCATATTTAAGAATCTCAGCCATCCAAGACTCTTCTCCCTCCTCGCTGGGTTCAATGGCTAGTCGACTGGTATCGTCGGCCCGTCTGAAAGACTCGGTTATAATGTAAGCCGCAAGGCGAGCGAGGGAGTCAAGACCGCCTGTGTTGTTTGAGCTCACTGCCGAATTGAGCGGGCCAGGCAGAAAAAGGTTCGGAAATAAGTGTGTCATGGAGCCAAATAATGTGGCGGATCCCTTGGCTGCCCATTTATCCGCCATGGGCAACGAGTCACGCCCTTGTTCAAATTTCTCAGGTCAGTCGGGGTCTAAAAAGAACTCGAAGGAGAATCGACGTACCGATTATGGTGGTGTTGGACTTCGCTCCCGGATCTGGGTCGAGGAGGTTGACAAGCGGTCGAAAGCCGGTGCTGAGGACCAACACATCTAGCTCGAACTCTCGCTCACCTACCACCAGACCCTTTGGGGAAGCGCCAGTGATTCCCTTCGTGTCAGCTATATCAATGAGATGGACATTGGGGCGGTTGAACGTCTCGAGGTACTCGTCGTGGAAGCCGGGACGCTTGCACCAGGTGGGATACCAAGGCTTCAGTATATCCGCCGTTTGACGGTCGCGAACTACCTCGTCCACACGATGGCGGATGCGCTCCTGGAAAGGTGCGTCCAGCTCCAAATAGTTCTTGATGTGCTCCTGGACGCGGTCTTTCGTCATCACGGGCGCGTCTGACTTGCCCGTGAAGGCCGAAAACGGTTTCAGCTTTGTCCAGCCATCAGTCAGATATGGATGATCGGCTATTGCCCCTTGACTTAGCAGCTCGAAGCTCGTGAGCAGTTCCGACTGCCACCCCGGCTTCCCGTTGGCTGTGATCTCTGTTCTCCATTCAGCGGGGTCCGTCGGTCTCTGGTTCCGAACGCCGACTGAAGCTGGTGTCCGCTGGAAAACGTAGAGCTCTCCCGACGTTTCAGCGAGCTTCGGTATAGCTTGCAATGCCGTAGGACCCGTCCCCAGAATTCCGACCTTCTTCCCTCGAAGCTCTGTCAGTCCTTGCTCGGCCGGAGAGCCCCCTGTAATATTGTAGTTCCAACGAGCGGCGTGGAACATTTGGCCTCTGAAAGATTCAAGGCCGGGGACCTTTGGGGCCTTGGGGTGGTTTAGGACGCCGTTGCACAAGCAGAAGAATTGGGAATGGACCGTTAATGTGACCTTGTCATGCCCAGGTCCACAATTCTGCTCCATTTCCACAGACCAGCGCCTGGTTTCATCGTTCCATTCAGCCCTGGTGATCGCCGTTCGGAACATTCCATTATCAAAGAAGCCATAATGCTTGGCTATCCGCTCGCAGTAGCTCCTGATATCTTCTCCATAAGAGTACTTGTGCTTCGGCATATAGCCAGTCTCTTCCAGCAGGGGTAAATAAACTGAAGCCTCCGTGTCGCACATGACACCAGGGTAACGGTTCCTACAAGGGATAATGTCAGCGCTACTGCCGTGAGGAAGAGGGTATCGTTGAGCCTACCAGTACCAAGTGCCTCCGAAGCCTCCGGCAACGTCGACGAGTCGGATGTCCTCAGGCTTTATACCTGCCTCAACGAGACGAGCGGCGAACAGGATGCCGCCAAACCCAGCACCAAGAATGATGACCTGCACCTGCTGACCATCCTCCAAGGCCGGCTGCTGGGCATTCAAAGCATCGTGGTCAACAAAGGGGTCATCTGCAAGCGATGAGAAGCTCTCTGACTCCTCGAGCTCCAAATTCTGGGTAAGACCGTCTTCCCGCTGTCGTCTGTCTTTCTCTTCTAGGTACTTGTTGGCAAGTGCCGCGACGTCTATCCCGTCAGGCCGGTCGGGGCCATTGGAGCTAGGCGTGTCTGAGTTTATACCCATGTTGTCTAAGCGAACTACGCGGAGAAATTATCAAAATTTAATGGCCGACGTAGACTTCGCTAATGTTCTGGCTTCTACCTAAGTATGAAAAGAAGATGAGACTCACCCATCGCTGCAAACTCGGCCCCTCCTCCTCCTAACTGCCGAGGTTGTCTATGTGCAATCAGGTGATTCAAGAGGAGAATCTCCGCATTGGCGAGAATATGTTGCATGAGAGCGCCCTTCATTCAGGTAAGATTGACTTGTCGACTCTGGACGCACCGAGTGGCCCACTTTGATATGCATGAAGTAACCAGTGGCAGGTTGCAGCCGAAGTGACATCCGGAGATAGTGGCCTCCCCCTCGATCTGGCATGTCTCGAAGCGGATGTAACTGTTATGTACCCTTTTTTGTTCGACTTTTCTACGATAAGAATGCTGCAAGGTGACTCGATATCACTGGTGTCGTTTCAGTTCCCCGTCTGAAATATGGGATAACTCCGCACTTGAGGTGGTCGGTCATGACGACCACAAGGCTTTTAGTAAGAGATCAAATATTCGCACCTGCGACAACGGAGGGTACGCCGGTACATCACTCAGGCCCTATTAAAACGCTCAAGACCAACGTACACCCCTTAAGCTAATTTACACCTTGTAAGTGGATGATGTAGGTAATAGGTGTAGGTAGTGGGTTTAGGTAGTAGGTGTTAGGTATATGTGTTAGGTGTGGGAGTGGTGTTAGGTATATGTGTTAGGTGTGGGAGTGGTGTGGGTAATGGTAAGTGTAACCTAGGTAAATATTGTGGGGGTGGGTGCTATGGGAATAGGTGTGGTTGGGCGTGGTTGAGTGAATTTCTTTCTACCTTGGGTTTGCTTGCACTTACAATGGCCGATGTACCCTGCGTTTTTGCAGGTGCGAATATCTGACTTTTTTTTTTTTTTTTTTAGTAAAGAATGCAATGTACGCACAGTCAAAAAGTACCTACTCTCAGGCAAGCCCTCCAGGGCTATCTCTGCCAGCCTCCCGTCACCCACCCGCCGCGGCAGAGACGGAGGTGGCGCGAGGCTAGACATGTGGGGTCCTGTGGCGCATTGGTCACGCGCTGGGCTACCTTCTGCAGCAATGCAGAGGGCGTGGGTTCGATTCCCGCCAGGATCATCGACCACACTGTGTTACGTTATCATTGTTGTGTTGCGCCAGCGCACTGGCCAATTGGGTGGCATGCAGGCTGAGCTCGAACATCCTTAGGTTGTACCAAGAGATGAGGGTTAGACTCCCAGTTGAGCGGAAAAAATTGGAAGCCCCGACGTAAAAGCGCGTCGTTAAAACAAGGTCGCAATCTTTTCTAGACATGTGGGCCGCTGGCGGCGGTCTTCACCTTAAGGGGCTTCGGCCACACTGTATTTGTTTGATTGTCTGGCCAACTTTTAGTCTTTTTTTCATTATTATATTTAACTACCTACTAGCTACTTAGCCTTCTAACTGCTCTTTAGCCTAAAGCTTGTATACAAAGTTAATAACGGTATAATAAACGCTATAAGTATCCTCCTCCTTTAGCAACTTAAAGCCCTTACGTAATAGCTTATTCTTTTTCCTCCTTTTAAATTCTTTTTTAAATTTACCTAATTTTAAGCTTAAAATAAAACCCTATATCTAAAATAAAATATAGCAGTTATTTATATCTTTAATATTATCTTTTAAAAGATTATAATTATTAGTTATATAATAAAGTTAATCTCTATAATTTTATAGCAAATTTTAGGTATATCTAAGAAACTCTTATAAAAAGTTATTTAGATTAAACTATTATTAACGTTAGAAATTATATACTTAAGTATTAATTATAATCTCTATAGGCTTACTATAATAACGGCGTTTTTAAGAGCTTATATGTATATAAATAAGGGATAGAGACGTTAACTAAAACTACAGCTATAGATTCTTTTTATATAAAGCTTTTATAAGAGATTAAATCTCTTACTATATAACTAATTGCCTAACTAATTCTAAAAAATTAGCGCAGGCCAGCAACAAGCTACTTATGTTAACAGTCTACCGCTAGTTTTAACTAGCCTCATTTATACGGCTTTATAAGGCTATCTATATTTTTAAGATCTATTATTATCAGTATTATATACCTATCTAATGCTAGGTCTTTAAGCGTTTACTACTATATAAAGGGACCGCCTACAGCTTCAAAAGAGCATATATACGGATTAAGAACGAAACCACCCTTCACCTTGAGGACAAAAGACAAGGCTGTGTGGCTGGCAGCCGCGAACAGTCGAGGCATTGGAAATTCTATGCGTGGGTCTCAGGCAGTCGAGCAGCACGAAAACTGCCTCGTCTCCTAATTTAAAAAGCTCCATATATGTCAGCACTAACAAATGTAAAGCTGAAAAGCCCTCCACAGTAAGCTGACAGAATACAACAGAGCGAAGAGAGGTCTTGATAACATGGGTATATTTGGTGATCCTTCTGGTCAGTGAGGTCTATATAATTATCTGAGGTGAGTGCTGTCGTTGTGATGCCTAGTTTCCCGAGACAGTCATTCTCACATTGCTCACAACAGTCCCGACTTGTTCAATTAATTTTGTCGACTCAAATAATCTAACGCCAACTCTAATAAAAGCCCGACACTATGCGGTTTTCTGTCGTTTCAGTTCTGTGCCTCACTGCCGTCGCAGTGGATGCGGCTGCAGTGACAAAGAGAGACTGTATCAGTTACAACTTAAATATAGAGGGAAAATGGATGTACCCATACCCTCTATATTAAACCTGGGCTTTATCTAGCCAAAATAGAACTCTCCCCCTTAAATCATTAAATATAAGCTAGACACAGGTAGGCTAGCTAGGTTTGGCTCTCGCTTTTTGCTCTAGCTCCCCCTACTTCTAGCTCTTTTCTACTATAATATCCATTTTACTCTAATCCGGGCTTAAACTAGAGAGTATATCAGGTTGGTTATTCGGCTACATACATACTCAAAGAAAGAGCATCCAGGCTCATAACCACTTAAATACAGAGGCAACTCATGGGGCTGCAGTGCCCCAGCCGGCTTTGCGTCAAATTGGAATTACTGCCAAGCTGTCAACCCCAACTATCCAGTACGTGGGAGTCCTTACTTCCAAGAATGATTCAATTTCTTTGCTGTTTAGTGACTGATAATCGTCTCCGCGACACAGTTCTGCACGCAATACAACGACGGCGGTTTGACCTCGGCTAGGTGCTGCAACTCTTGAGGGACCATTGGCTTGTCAACCTCGTTTGAATGACACAAATTTGAGGGTTGGGCGCTCGCGGAAATCTACATAATCATGGGGAAATATCCTCCGTATTTAGTGTTGGACGCTTGGTTGACCACACCGGCGTTGAGCCACTGAGTGACGACCACGGCGGCTCAGGACACCTGGGACTGGGCCATCAACGAGTCCTAATCACGAGAGCCTGTGACTGTCATCACAACCTAGTATCATAATTCTAACTGAATTATAATTGTACTCTCAGACGAAAATGATTTGGACACATTTGAATTAGACTGCTTTTGTCACTCCCTGTGTTCCCCACCACCGAGCTTTTATTTTCTAGTGCCCCGTCATCTTATGAAGGTCGGTCTGCTTGACTACATCGGGTGAGATTATTCGTTCCTTGCCGCAAATTCACATCATTTATCTACCCACATTCACCCATAACATAAGCAATGGCAACGGTAGTAGAGGTGGTGCAAGCCGGATTTCTCTGCTTACTACAAACACCCAAGACAGGTTAGGTACTTTTTATTTTTCTTTCACACATATTTCCGTCGTTACGGAGTCATTCTTGGTCATCAACATAGCAGCTTATTTCATAGTACATGTCTCTGGAGGCTTTTCTTTACCTAGAAGCTCCTCACTTTGATCCCCCCCTCGGTCTGAGACAGAGGCTCTACCACTCCTGAGATCCACTGCTGCTTCTTCTCATCCTCAAACTTAGGATACGGCTTCCTGCAGTGCCAGCTATCCGCAGGGTAGCCCAAGATCTTGGCCACCACCCACTTTGTCCCGTTGATGCCTCCCTTGCCAAAGCCCCACTCCATCTTGGCCAGCTCGATTTGGGCCGCCTCCGCCTCCTTGACCTTTCCAGCCTTGAATAGGTCATAGATATTTGTGCACACCTTGGGGTACAGGTTCGCCACCCCCGTGATCACACCCGTGCTGCCCACAGACAGAGCGGGGACGAGCCAGTCGCTCTGCCCGGCGAGAGCGCAGAACTCAGAGGGCTCGTAGCTCGCCCTGACCCGGGCCACCTTCGCGATTCCACCACAGGTCAGCTTCACCCCGACAATGTTGGGGTGGCGGCCGAGGCGCTCAAGCATGTCTGAGTTCACGTCCAGGCCCGCAACGACGCCGGGGAAGTTGTAGATGACCACGGGCACGGGGCTGGCCGATGCTAGCTCCTCGAAGAAGCCCACGATCGCCTCCTCGTTCATGGCGAAGTGGAAGTAGCTGGGCACGAGGACGAGGACGAAGTCCGCGCCGGCCTCCTTGGCGCGGTGCGTCTCGGCGATGACCTCGCGGGTCGACTGGCCGGACGTGCCCAGGGTGATGGGCAGATCCGGGCGGCCGAGGGAGGTGGCGACCTCGCGGGTCAGCTTCACGAGCCTTGCCTTTTCCTCCTGTGTGAGGACGACGGCCTCGCCATTGGTCCCTGCTATCACGACTGCAAGATGACATGTCAGTAGCTGCACAGAAAATCCAAGAATATGAACATGCCTCCGTCAAGCCCAGAACTTATCAGGAACTCGATGTGCTTCTTCTGCAAGTCCCAGTCGAGCTCCTGATTGGCATCATTCTTGAACCATGTCAGGCTGGGGGCGTGGATGCCCGGAGGGAACGATCTTGTTGAGCCCATTTTCAAGAAGGGAGTTGATGAGTTTGAGACAGCAAAGAACAGGAACACAATCACAAAGCCAAGTGTTTCTGATATGAAGCCGTCGGAAGACAGGCGGCACTACGAGCGTTTTGAATGAAAGGCTGGCGCTGTCTCTCTTGAGTCGCCGGCGAGCGCCAGGCGTTGCCGCACGAGGCCCGCAGCCGACTGACGACTTCGGCATCCGACATACATCGTGCTACGAAACCGCATTTTACGGGGCAGATGCTGGAATCTCTCGAGGAAACGTCAGTCGGTCCAGCTGATGTTGAGAGGCCCCTCTATCTGCGTTTCCACAGCCCCACATGTCGTCGGGACGATGCATGTTGCGGCGGCGAGCCCGACGAGGCAGGACGTTCTGACAGCCCGGAGCCGCGTTCTAGATCTTGAGCTGGACTTGGTTCTGGGTCTGGCGCAGCGGCGTCTGAGGCTTAATCGAAGCATAGTAGGCTGACGATGCTCTGTAGAAATGCGCGCCATTCTAGGAAGCAGGCAACCCCTTGGTTGCTGTGGTGCAGCATTTGAGTGAGGGTCTTGTCCCCAGGGTGCAAGCCAATCATCGTTGCTCCTCGCGTCGGCTCGCACGTCGGCTCGGCATTGGCAAGGTACGAGGGCATTATGTGGGACGGGCGTCCCCAACTTCAGCACGCCCGACATTCCCCATGGGATTGAAGGCAATCTTCCCCCGGACCCCAGAGTCAAGGAGATGGACCAGTTGAAATGATCCACCTCGGCAGAAGCCTCTTCCTGCGACAAAACGTGGAGTCGGGTTGAGGAGCCAGGCAGATAATAAACATGACGAGGCATGAACGGGATTGCATGGATGCTGGATTATGGGCGGGCGAGGAAACTAGGCTCGCTTGCCCGTCTGTACCCTGCAGTCAAGGGTCGCATCTCGACTGAGAATTCAGAGGGCTTCGTAACGAGTTCCGTTCCTTGACTGTGACTAAAACCCCCTGGCTTCTGGCCACAATGTCTTCCAGTCTCCCGGGACTGGACCCGAGCGTGGGGCACGTCGCAACTCATGATACTAAAAGGTTTCTGCCCTCCGTCTCTCTGTCGCTCTCACTCTCCACACCCTGGTCGTCGTACGGAGATCGAGAGACCCAGACAGAGCACCGAACCCCAGAGTGCCACCGCTACGACAACTAGTCATGGGAGGCTTCCGCGCAGTCGAGGATCGGCCCACGCCAAAGGAGGTGTACAATTGGCGGTTGTATCTTGAAGCAGCGGTGATTTCGTTTGGGTCATTGCTGTATGTCACCCACAAGTGCAACTCCCTCTTGCTGGCATTTTCTCACACTTAAACATGGCAGATTCGGTTACGACTCAGCCTTCATCGGAACGACAATTGCGAGGGACAGCTTCAAGAGAGACTTTGGGATCACGGATTCTGTGGCGAACAGCATCTCAAGCAACATCACCTCGGCCTTCCAGGCTGGAGCTTTCTTTGGTGCCATTTTCTGCTTCTTGATCACAGAACGCGTCGGAAGAAAATGGGCACTGGAAGTTAGCTCCGTCATCTTTGTCGTCGGCGCGGTCCTGATGACTGCTGCCACCAGCCAGCTCTCGTATATTTGTGAGTTTGATATTCCTTTATTTGCTCTGCCTTCCAGTCCGACTCGCAGCCACTTGTTTAAGCCCCCGAGACTACGCATTTGCAGCGGCCTCTACTCACCTTGAACCCCCTCCACCCTCCTTTCCCAACACGTGCTTCTCTCTCAGCCCTCCGCCAGACACTGACATAGAATAGATGCTGGTCGCGTTCTCACGGGCCTCGGATGCGGTATCATCACAGCGACAGTACCCAGTTATATCGCCGAGCTGTCGGTCCCTTCCATCCGTGGTATTCTCACCGGCCTTTTCGAGATCGTCTACCAGGTCGGGTCCGTCCTAGGATTTTGGATCAACTATGGGATCACAAAGAACATGGATTCATCCAGCGCAGCAAGCTGGCGGATTCCCATGGCCGTCCAGCTGATTCCGGCCGGGCTCTTGTTGGGCGGCGGCCTATTCATCCATGAGAGCCCCCTATGGCTCATGCGGAATGACAAGGAGGAGCAGGTCTTCAAGAACTTGCAGTACCTCCGTCAGCTCGCCCCCGAGCACCAGTGTATGTGGAACCGTTTCCGTGCAGCGAAGATCGGCGCTTGCTGACCAGACCTACTCAGACATCCAAGAAGAGGTACAGATGATGAGGGATAGGCTCGCCGAGGAGGCTGCTGTCTCCGGCAAATTTGGAACCGGCCGATGGGCATTCTTCCGTGGAGCCATAAGCGAGCTCAGCCGCAAAGGAATGAGGAATCGTGTATTCCTCATCTTCTGCGGCTTCGCTCTCCAAAATTTCGGCGGTGCCGGAGCTATCAACTACTATTCTCCAACTCTGTTCGGCTCCTTGGGAATCACGGATGTCACTTTGTATACCGGTATTTATGGTCTGGTAAAAGGTCCGAACCTCACAACCCCAGCTTCAACTCAGACCCGGGTCGCTGACAGCGTTTTCTAGCCATTGCCTCTCTTATTTTTTACATCTTCCTGATTGACATGTGGGGTCGACGAGTCCCTACGATTGTCTCGTCGCTCGGCTGCTCTTTATGTCTTTGGTATATTGGTGCATACGTGAAAATCGGTCACCCAGCAGATATTATCAAGGCCGGCAAAGATCTGTCTACATCCACGGCCGCTGGTGGCCAAGCCGCGACGGCACTGATCATGATATACTCTGTGTTGTAAGTGGCGTGTTCCATGTTCTTGGAATAAATCACACTCGTTCAAAACTAACAGCTTAATGCAGCTGGTCTTTTGGTCTTAATGGAATCCCCTGGATCGTATCAGCGGAAATATTCCCTGGCGCCCTGCGTACTATTACGGGCACATGGACTGCTTGCTGCAACTGGTCAGTACTTTGCTTGAACCCAGACCGTTCTGGAAAACGTCTAACAATAATCAAACCAGGCTCACTCAGTTCATCATCACAAAGTCGCTACCCTACATATTCACGTCCATGGGCTACGGAACCTGGTTCTTCTTTGGCACCTGGTTGCTGATCGCTATGGTCTGGGCCTTCTTCTTCCTGCCGGAAACCAAGGGCGTCTCCATCGACCAGATGGATCTCCTCTTGTACGTCAGCTAGTATTCCGTTTCAAACCACGCGCTAATTTTTGTTTTCTAGTGGCTATGAGGGTGACAGACAAAGCCTGTCCTTCAAAGAGAATACCGACCGGCCTTTCGCTGATGGGAAGGACAAGACCGTTGAGAGCGAACACGCAGAGGAGCTGTAGTGGGATCCTAATTGTACTCGCTCTCTCTAACCAGGCATTTCGCGTTAGCAGCAATAGCGAAAAGTGCATACGAGAGGGTACCATCACTAATATACCCGTTAGCTTAATAATCCATCACAGAGCATTTAGTGCTTTGACTAAGGGCGACTAGTCGTTATGGGCTTTTGACCTGGACGCTCCAAGATTTGAGTGGTCATATGCGCGTAGTGCTCACCGTGCGCATCAGTATAAATGCTTCTTATTTGATTGACTTAAGTTCGAGAGCGCCTTGGCTGGTTTGAAATCAAAGAAACGCATTGCGTTCACTTTGAGTGAGATTCAGTATAGCCTAGGGGCAAGAGGCTCCTAATCGACTAGGACCGGCGAACTCTATCATCCAGTTACGGGAGAGGTTCAGAGGGCATATATACGCCTGTCTCTTCACTTTCATCTCTAAAGGTAGCACTGGGTTTGTATAAATCAGTCTGATTATTGGGAGTGCGCTTCTGTCTGACAAAGACTGATAGGACAGTGACATGTCTCCCTGCGGCATTATGCTGGTATCATGGTATAGAAATCAAACCCAAACGCCCCCTGATGTCCCATCACAGACCCCTCTAAGATTAGTAGTAAACAAGCCGTCGGTATTGAAGAGGCGCAGCTGCTTCTGTGCCGACGGACAACGGACGTCGCCATAAATCAGCGCCGGCCTCCAGCCCTCTTCGCAGCGCTGGTATATCCGCCATTACCAACGACCTTGGAACCCCGCCGCCGGGCCACCGTCGCAGCATCCCAAGTGCCAGCAAAGATATCCTCGCACTCATCCTCATCCTCAGAGTCGAACATGACCTCGCCATCGCTCTCTGCCAGGCTACCGTCCTCTTCATTCTCTTCACCAAGATCATCACTGCCACGAGCAACACCAGCCTCCTCGGAACTACAGCTCACCTTGCGCCTGCCACCAAGCCCTGATGTCCTCCTCCCGCCGCCGAATGACTCGACCGGCGCGGACGAGGAGTAGAAGTGACCTCTCGGCGCACCTCCTTCGTCACCAGGGCCCGCCGCGGCGTCCTCCCAGGTGCGGTGCAGCGCGACCCTCTCCGTCTCGAGTATGAACTTGCCGACCTTGTACTTCTGCGCCTGTTCCCGGGCGTCGACGTACTTCCAGCCGATCTTGACGCCGCACGTCGCGCACGTGATGTCGGCCACGACGTGCATGCCCGTGACGAGGCTGCGCTTCTCCGGGGTGCCGACGGCCACGTTGACAAGGTTCGCGCCGTCGCGCGCGAGCGAGCTGTACGAGCTAGGGTTGGGGCGCTGCTGCTGCTGCGGCGGCGACGCCGGGCCCGCGGAGATGGTGCTGAGGGGCGGCCCGGGGCAGGACGGGGTCGAGGACGGCAGCGGAGGCGAGACGAGCAGGGCGCGGCCGTGCCGACCCGTGAAGCCCTTGGAGACGACCTGCAGCCCGTAGGCGACGTCGGTGCCGCAGGTGGTGCAGCGGAGGACGTCGGGGAGGGGTCGGGAAAGGCGGGCGCGGTCTGAGTTGCGACGGGTCCGGGTCGGCTGCTGGGAGGCTTGCGACGACGGTTTGTCGCCGTCTAGATGGAACGAATAGGTCTCAACACTGGGGATGCTTGTGGCAGGGGAATACGGGAGGTCGTCTATGGATTTCGCCGAGGTGGGCGAGCTGCTCAACGAGGGGACATCGTTGCTCGTGGCCGTGGCCGAGCTCTGGCGGCGCCGGAAGAAGGGGATCTTGAGGCTTGGGAGGAGGTAGGTTGCGAACAGAGGGCCCGTGTCTGCCTTGGGGCCCTGATTGCTGCTGCTGCTGCTGTTGCTGCTGCGGAAGACGTTCATTGTGGGGAGCTTGCTTTGTCCCTTGTTCGAAGTGGACTGATTACTGTAAGTGATACTGTAGAGTACAGTACAGCACTGTGCCGTACAGCATATAGGTTTGTTTTCCGAGAATGTGCCTATTCTAGAGCCGAAAGGAGGAGGCTCGACACAGAAAGTAGGACACTGGATCGGGTTGGAGTCGAAGAGTCGACTGACGAGGGTCTGGTCATGGCAAATGGAGAGTTCAGAAGCAGTTTCAGGTCATGTACGTCGCGAGAGGCATCTGAGCAGCCTCAGGTTGCAGATTGCAGGTGGCAGAGGCAAGATGGCAGCAGGTGGCACACCGCATCGGCGAGGTCGGAAGTCAGTGCAGAAGGGAAGGGTTCCCGGCTGATCATCGGACTGGTCCTTCCACGGCGGAGCGTGGGTGGTGATGAAGTCACGGACCGGGCGCACAATGAGGGGCTGGACGCAACCACTACCGAAAGCTTAGCAGAGCCCCACAGTGACCTGGATCCCCTCGTCTCCCCTCCATGCTTGGTGCACCACAACAGCAAGCTGCAGGCCTATCACGGCACAACACAAACACAAGCACTATCGAATGCAACAGCAGAGCACGTCTGATTTGATTTGGAGTACTAGCTGCTATATTGCATCAAAGGCCTTGTTGTTCAAGAGCGAGGGAGACCTGGACTGGGAGTACAACAGCTTCCCCACACCCCCAGCTTATCGCGGCAAGCTGATAACGGCCGCTGTGCCATGTGATTCTGATGGTGACGGCGAGATGGCGCCATGCTGACCAGAGCCAACCCAACTGGTTCGACGTGACTAAGACGACACGAGACATAACGACTGGGCAGCTGGGCAGCCAGCCAAGGATCACCGTACACAGCATTTCAGGTCCTACTGCCTTGGAAGTGCCAGCCACCAGCCCATCAGCCCATCAGCCCATCAGCCCATGCTGTTCCGGCTCCAAGACAGTCGGACCCACAATGCCGAGCAAAATGCGGCCGGTCAGAGGGATGTACATTACATAAACCCGGAGCCGAACTCCGACTTGGCCCCACCTCTGCCGACGACTTCCGCCAAATTCTCTTGCCTCTACTCTCCTTGCAGATTCATCCATTGAGGGCCGAGACTCCGCCAGAACTGGCTCCAACTTCTGATGTCCAAACAACTTGAGGTAGCAAATCCCTCAGTGCAGCTCAGCTGATCCGTCTCCGGACCGGGAATGGTTCATTGGTGCTGCACACACCCTTTCCCTCCTCCTCCTCAGAGGCCATAAGCCGCTTGATATATGTATTGTCCGGCTTCAGTGCTGCATACATGTTCGGGACTATAATTATCGGCACGGTCCCCGGCCCCCCTGAGTCCGTGGAGAGAGCCTTGATGGCTTGCAGCTGCCGGCCGGCCATCTGCCACGCGAAGCGGCCTCGGCGGGAGTAGAGCTTGAAGGCAAGGCTTGCCTTGAGGAGCTCCCACTGGCTGAGCTCCGGGTGTACCAGGCCGTCCTGGAGCAGGAAACGGGCCGCATCCGAGCCCCCGGCTATGTGTGCTGGGATCCGTGGCTTGATATCGCTCCATACCTTGTATACTTGCCCGACGGCCGCGCGGAAGTTGCTTGGTACAACCAACCTATTCCACTCCTCCAAACATTCCCGCAGATCAGAGCTTAGGTTACGGTGCAGGTCGGCGAACCACCCGGTTTGTTGCTGCTCGCACACCTTTGCAAAATGGTTCCAGTAGCCCACAATGTCCCTGTCGGTGGTGCTGGCTTGGCTTAGCACCAAGAACGTATGTAGATCTTTCAGCACAGCATTGATCACACTGTTAGCTGTGTAGGAAAGAAAGTCAATGATATGCCTCGCGCCAGGGCCTATGGACCTGGATGCATTGCTGACTTTGTAGAGCGGTGTCGCCATGTGTCGCCGTGTCCCTACGGCGTCGTCTAGGAAGCGTTTCCACTCGTCCCGTCCGAAGAGTATTCCCTGCTTCGGCTGATCGGCAAGCTCACTGAGAAGCCAGCTGAGCTTGACGACGCGCTCGTCGCTGAGGCTATTCAGATGATAGGACAACTTCTCTTTGAAGGAAGTACAAGGGCCGAGAAACTTCGGCCTGAGGCTGAAGCGAATTGCCCTTGCTACCATGGCGTCGATATAGCGCTCCTCTCCACAGGTTTTGCGCAGATCGCCCAACGTGTCCGTGTCCTTCTTTATATACGGCGAGAAATCTGGCTTAGGAGGGACTTCCGAATTCTTGAAATTCGCCACGAGCTCAGGAAGCCAGCAAACCCAGGCCTGGTCGCCGTCATAATCCCCTCCCGAAAGCTTCGCAGCCAAAGGTATGTCGCCCTTGGAGGAGAAGACGATCACGTCGCGGATATGTCGCAGTTCTGGCTTGAAGGTCGCTCTGACTTTCTGTATGTCACTGGGGAGATGGGCCGGACACCGACCGACGAGGACGTCCATGCCGTCAAGATCTGACAGTTCGTCGGTACCATCGTCGAATTTCGAAGAAAAGCACAGGTGAACCTCGTTTGGCTGCAGAATCCCTTGGAAATCGACTAGCATGTAGGCGTAGGTCGACTTATGGACCTTGATATGAAGTTCGTCTTTCATTGAATCGCCCCTGCGCTTCTGCGTTTCTTTTGGCCGTTAGTCACCTGCTACGGATCCTGAAGTGACACATTCTGGAACATTCCAAAGCACAAAGATCAAGGAACTGTAGCAGGAGAAGAATGGTACTAACGAAAGACGAGGTCCTGAAGGAACTTGAGTTCCATTGGCTCGAAACCTCCGTCCACGAGGAAGCTCATAATGTCTTCTGTGCTATCGGGAAGGCCAGCCAGGAAGGGCATGCCCTGTGGTGAACAGCGGAATGACTCCCGCGGATTGAGTCCTCGAACCCATTTCCTGAAGAGCTCAGGATGTTGGAGAGCTTCTTTCAGCGACTTGACCTCCTCCTCCGATCTCGTAGTCAGATTGTCAACGAAGACTTGGCGCAGGGCACCGACATCCGTGGCCCTTTCCAATATTGGAAGGAACTGCTTGTTCAGGCTGGCGGGGACTAGATTCATGGAATAGGAGCGTATCTCAAGAGTCCTGTGAGCCTCTTTAGACATATCGCAGTTCCATTTTCTTTGTTTCGGAAACGTCTCAATCCAATCCTCGCGACCCAGGTCCGTGGTATCAGTCATCCACATTCCTTTTCCGCTGCCCAAACGCCCTTGGATGGCAGACGGAATGGATTGTAAGCCAAGAGCATCTCGCACCTTTCTCATCAGACTTGGTGAGATTCTTCCAGCGCCGTCATTCATGACTTCGCCATTCGGGGACAAGAGATTCTGAGATCGCTCGCATATCTGGGTTTCTTCCAAAATAATTGTGGGATTTGTTCTGCTCAGACCTGATGATAGGACGTCAGTACAGCTGGACGACAAATAAAAAATGGTACTAACCAAGCGCAATGCGAGAGAAAAGCTTGAGATATGACTGATCGCAGTTCTCCTCGAAGTTCAGAAGCCAGTTCAGCATATCAGTCCGTGAGTAAGCCGTTCGAGCTCTGGGGCCTATGCTCTTTGACACGGCAGATATTGTTGGTCCAGCATTCGGCAAGTGTCGCCCACTCTCCGCAAAGAATAGGACTCTCTCATTGAATATGACTCTGGGTTCTTGTCCAGGCTTGTCGTCCTTGATCTCAGACTTCTCGCTCCTCTCTCGAACAAAGAACGCTGACCAATGGCGGTCCATGAACGGGTGAGACTCATTGGCAAGCCAGCGAGCAGCAAGAGCCTCCGCCCCCTCCACGCCGGCCAGCCACGTTTCGATGGACGGGATGCGGACCTCAAGAAACCGGTCGGAACCGAACCGACGAAGCAGCCGAGATCCCTGCTCACGCTTGAGTGGATGCAGCTCTAACTGCATCGCAGGCCCATGTTTTGACTTTGAGGCGTGCATTGTCGCGGTCAGCATCACGAGAGCGTCGCCCTCAGACTCAAAGTTATTATAAAGCCCGTCGTGCCAGGCAAGCGGGTCAGACTTCGCAGGGAAGTTCTTCCCTTTGAAAGAGGGGTGGTTCCTGAGCGTGTGCCACAAAGTGTCCAGATCCATCAGGCGCTCGTGGTATTGCAGGTCGAGAGAGGCCACATCAATATCGCAATGCAGCGCAACCCGAGTCACCTCCCAGATCACAACGTATGGTGCACTGAAAATCATACGAGGGATCTTAGCTGCCAAGCAGATTAGAACAGGACAGGTCTGTAGAGTGAAGTGGGTAACATACGCCATACCAAGCGGAGGCGATCACCCAGAGGCATGACTCTGTTGGCCCCCGAATCACACGTCGAATATGACAGAGGTCGCAACGATTCTAGGTGATCGTAAACGGCAGAAGGAGTCCTCGAAGACAGCGTTGTGGTGGTCTGCATTTCACTGTAGCTGCTCTGTGAGGCGTCCCTTTCGACTTGACTGGGCTCAAGTCCAAAGTCGCAGAACGACTCCTCCAGGGCATCGATCTCCGAAGACGTTGGTGAGCATGACGTGTCCCTCTCGTGAGGAATTGTTGGTCCGTCAGAATCATCGGCCAGTGTTTGGAGCCCGACTCTCCCCAGGGACCTTCTGCCGGAGACGTCCGCATTCCGCGTGGGAACGCTGTCGAGAGCTCTGTAGACCTGGCGAGACGATGTGAGTCCCGACGCATCCCCTTGCATCTTGCCGACTGTAAGTGTAAGAACTCTTTGTTACGGATGCCTCTAGAGGGAACCCGGTGGGCTTGACCACAAGCCAAGCTGAAGTCGCCCCCGATGCCCAGGTCGTCAGAGGCCTTGGGTCAATTTGGATAGCAAATGGCAAAGACAGGCTAGAAGCTCTGGTGAGACGTGCTCAGCAGCACCCACAGGGCAGAGTCAGAGGCAAACGCAGCGGGTTCCCCAGACGCTTTGAAGTTGAAGTCTCATTGTGGCATGCTGTGGGCGGCTGACGTTGACTCTGGCATATTTGGGTGTTACAGGTTCTTGTTAATGCTGGAAGGTGCGGCTGAAGCCAGTGTGATGGTCCGTCCAGGCCCCGCGCAAGCCGTAAAGACCTGATTATGATGCGAGGAAGCAAAATAAACGCAGTATGCTTGGAAATGTTTTGATTGAAGTGCATCATGGGGCACGGAGATCTCTTCGGGTGGGTACATATCCCAAGACCTGCAGTCAAAGGGCTTGGTGATCCTCCACCAACTGCAGGTTCCGCTGCACCTGGGTGGAACTGTTGTGAGAGCGGGTTGGGGTTTTCACACCGAGGCCCCTGCCTGCCAAACTGACACTACGGCAATGCAGACCCAAAGCAACTAATTGCACAGATAAGGTATATTTGCTATTTGAGAACCTGTGAGCCCTGCAATATTATCCTCATTTTTTGGGACTCTTAAGAACCGGCACATCGAACACGGCCCCTTCCTCGTCCCTTGGTCATGATTTTTCTGCTGCAGCATCCAAAAAGCCGTCATGCAACAGTCGCAGTGGGCAACCTGGAGCAACCCTGCAGAGGCTGTACAATTCAGGTATCATCTACAGGCACTAGCACATATCATTCACGTGGGTTATGGATCAACGATGCCGTTGAGGTTGAGTGACTCTGAGCATGCGAGGACCGTCACAGTACGTAGGCTCGGGCAGAGATGTGGTGATTGGAGGTGTCTGTGGCCGATGATAGAAGAGCTAGGACGGTCCAACTTGTGGAGTGAATAGAACGATTTAATCCAGAGGCTGTGTTATTCAGAGAGAAAGCCCCACACAAAAGGTATCTAATGAATCAGACAGGTCAGGTTGTAAAGTTGGTCCTCAATATTGATGAATGCCAACGGCAGAGCTGTCACTATTTAGGGAGCCTCACAATGTTTGCAGTCAGTCATAGGAATGGTGTGTCTTCTCTTTGACATTTGAAAAATTCTGCTCACCAATTTTGGCAATGCCAAGGTGACAGGGGACTTCGCATTAGCTGGATGACATATGGATCCTCATAAATATGAGGTCCTGATCGCAAATGGGTTGTTGTAGCGGCATCAACACCAGGCGAAATGGTTTATTTTCCGGGGCGCCCCGGTCGCGTGACGACCGGTAATGGATATCCTTACTAGATCGCATACGAACTCGGCTGCAGATATGACGCGAGGGTTCACGACGCCCAGGCACACCCGCGGGGACAGTGAGGCCCAACGGGCGCCTCTACATCTGGTCCTTCTGGCAGGCTCGGAGACTCTTGGGTGGTTATATTAACACCAGAGTGTCTACATGGCGCTTGGTCTTTTTTGGAATGCGGTATTTATGATGAGCGGTTTTGGACGGAGAATTTTGGATGGTGGGTTCAGAGCAGGACTTGACGGGCAGTCCTTTTTTGGTAGCTGAATTTACCTGGTGTTTTCACATAATCTAGCATGAATTTTGGCCATAATGAATACAAATTGATTTGCAAGACTTTTCAGTTCTTCTTTCTAGCTCTCAAAATATGTTGGGCGAAGGAACTACTCCCAAGACAAGATGCTCTTGTGTGTTCAAACCCAGAGCAACGAGGGCTAAGTCGGAAGTCCATGTAGTTAGAAAAGATCATGTATTTTGGTAGAGACAGACTTCTATCGAATGTGATATTCTAAAATGATAAAGCGTGTGTATATAAGGAATAGAGCAGACCCAACACCTATTGTCAACCCCCCTTCAGTCATCATTGTTGTCAGTGAACACAACCAGCAAGTCCTTGTTACCACCAGGGGTCGCGCTGCTCTGCTTATTGTCCTCCTCGTGCCCCTTATCATCTTTCCAAGCACCGACCCCGACGTAGACCCCGTGCGCAAAAGTCCTCACCCAGTCCTCGAGCCCCTTGTCGTTCTTGGGGGCGTCGATGCGCGAGACCTTGCCCTTGGCGTCGAGGTGTACGAACCGCTGCAGGGCCTTCTTCTTGTCCGCGGAGAGCTTCTGCCACGCCGCGTTGCAGTCCTGCATGAAGGTAGCGTCGCCCTTGCGCGTGCTAGGCGCCCCCTGCTGCTCGATCGTGAGGTTGCCGCCGCCGCCGACGATGTAGCTGATGTCATAGTACTGGTTCTTGCCCTCGGGGAAACCGTTGAAGGTGACCTCGGCCTGCTCGCCCTCGTGGCCCCCGTGGGTGGCAATGATAGCCCCTGAGACCTGTTGTTTATCCGGGCTCTTGACGGTCGCGGTGCCGCCGTTGCCCTTGACGGTTATGGTTCCCGGGTTGTTGGGGAAGCCATGAACCAGGAAGTTCTGCGAGTGAGAGGAGTTGTTTTTGACTGTGATAGTAGGCATGATGGGCAGGTACTAGTTTTCAATTGCGATTTGATGGCACGAAAGTCGTATCGACTGAAAGTGGTTTTTGATGCAGAAATCTGAAACAGACCGTTGAGTGTTATTAAGATTGTTGGGATAGTGTTTGAATTTGCTTTCATAAAGGCGCTGGTGCTTGTGCCCTTTATATTGTAATTTTGAAGCCCTTCTTGAACCACATACGTGTCGATCTTGCACTTTGCCTCTGTCTCTGCCTAGAATAGTGAGCTGAGAACCGCGACAGTTGTGAGAGCTTACCTAGGTATCACGGGAGACAAGCGCAGTCACGATGCCAATCCTTTGGGGGCAGAGTGTGGCGGAAGGAATTTTGTGCTTCACACACTCAGAAAATGCGCTTTTCAATACACCCGTACCGAGCGGCCGCGAATATGGTAGCCATTATTTACTCAGCAATATTATAAGCCCCTGTCCTGATTGGGAGAATGCATTTGTGGGTTAAAGTCGGCTTAGATGACAGCAGGATCGCAGAAAGAGTAAAGCGTTGGGTCCGAAGACTATCTGCTTATTCGGTCTGCAATTGCCGCTTCAGGGTCAGACATGTTTTCTCTAGCTACTTGGCTTACATCAGACCCAGCCCTATACACCAGCCTTGTTGTGCTGCGCCAGCTGACCAGTCGCAGCCACAGGACCGTACTATGGCCGCGAGTCTCAACCAATGTGGTATCTCATGACCTACGCGGCTTGCCAGAGCCTTGCTGCGTAAGAAGGATTGGACATGAGCCCTTGTGGTCTTAGAAGAGTCGCCTCCAAGAATCTACACCACCATGGCTCCGAGGCAGCCATCTCGACCCCACAGGATTGTCACATGTGTCGATAGACGGTTGTACAGTTTTGTGTGGATCGAATCCGAGGACAGCTCACCGGGGCGTAAGATGATGAAAGGCAGTACCTAGATAGCCTTTGGGAGACAAGAGTATCAATATAAAAGAAAGGTCCCAGGTTGTTGAACTACTCGTGATGAGGATACAGACATCACACCAATAATCAACAATTCGTAACCTATTATCAACCTCAATAGCAATTAAAAACTCGTTCGAACTACTCTCTTACTTTTCCAGACACAATGGCACCCTCTAAGCGCGGTCTCGGTTGGCCTTATGACAACAAAGCGGACGCTTTCAAGCCCTACCAGGCCGCTGTCAAGGATCAAACGCTCACATGGCTCTTCAACTGGGAGATGTGGAAGCCGGAAGGTTTTCCTGCTGGCCTTACTTACGTCCCTCAAGTCCGCACGGCTGCCGAAGCTGGCAAGATTGACCAGGTAATTTTCTTACGCTGTCCACCCAGTCCCTACTGTAGTACATAAGATTGCTAAACATCTCTCTCAGTTCTTGGGCGGCCTTGGAAGGGTCAGCCACTTCATCGGCTTCAATGAGCCTGACCACCCCGGGCAGGCAAACATGTCTGTCGCCCAAGCCGTGCAGCTGTGGAAGCAGCACGTCCTGCCGGCGAAGAAGAAGTATGGCTTCAAGCTGGGCTCTCCAGCCATGACCAACTCGCCCGCGGGCAAGAAGTGGCTGCAGGATTTCCTGAAGCAGCTCGGCGGAGACGCCCAGATCGACTTCATCGTGGTCCACTGGTACGGGCTGGATGTCAACAACCTCAAGCAGTTCATCGAGGACATGCACAAGACGTTCAACAAGCCGATCTGGCTGAACGAGTTCGCCTGCACGACCTTCGGCGGCAAGGTGCCGAGCCAGGGAGATGTTGAGAAGTTTGAGCGCGAGGCGCTCAAGTTCCTCGACGGCAAGGCGTTTGTCGAGAAGTATGCTTGGTTCGGGGCTGCCACGAACAACGGCAGCATGGGTGGTGTGGCAACTGTGAACAAGTTGGCCAACAATGGGGCCTTGACTTCTGTGGGAAAGATTTACTGTGCCAAGTAGGTAGTCCTTGCGAGTTGTACTTTGGGGAGTAATCAATATTCGTCTTTTGTTTACTGAGACGAGACAGACCCGCGAACCAGGCCGCTATGACGGCGGCCTCTGTAGCATCAGACGTTGTGCCCCAGCCCGAGGAGGTTGCTGATGAGCCTGCTGCTGCCGAGTCTACTGGTGATAAGCCCGTCGCTGCTGAGCCCAGTGCCGAGGAGGCTATTGCTACTGAGTCTGCTGCAACTGATTCCGTTACAGCCGAGTCCGCGGCCGCACAAGCAGCAGAATTCCCACAGGTTCAGTTAAACATAATGTCCAGGGCAGTGGCAGCCGCAGACAAGCCTGGCATCCAATTGACCAACAAGAGCAAGAAGGAAGAGACATACCAGTTCTTCAACAACTACTGGAACGGTAACGGCGAGGCGGGCGCCAACTTTGACCACCCGGAGAAACCGACGACCCTGAAGCCCGGAGCGTCAACCTTCGTGGCACTTCCGGAGTCTTTCAAGGGCCGGGTACAGCGCGGCAAGCTGATCCCGGCGACGTGGGTTGAGTTCCAGCTGTCTGCGAGCAATGACCACAAGGCCTGGGGTAACATCAGCTTGCAGCAAGGCTACGACGGCCCTGCGATGATCCGTTCGACTGACGGGACCAACAACTCAATCGGCTTCACGAACGACATCCTCCCTGGGGCGCCCAAGGCGGCGAGGCAGAAGAGGTCTGACGGCAAGGAGTGCCTTGCAAGCACGATGGGCAACTGGATGGGAGGTCCCAACCAGGCGGCCATTGACTATGAGAATAAGGTCGTCGGGCAGAAGAAGGCGTACATTGTCGGGGGTTCGGGGACGATTGTGGTGAACTCGAAGAACAAGAAGTTGGCCGTTGAGTTCTACTAGGTTGAACTCCAGGGCTGATTTAACGGTGCTGGAGGCTGAAGGAAGGACTATTCGGTGGTTTTTGACTTTTACACAATCTTTTGGCAAATAGACCGTGCTTTTGACTAAATTGGCTCGACACAGAACAATTACTAGACCAATTGTATACAGTTACAATATGCAGTAGGAAATAACTGACCTGCATAATTGCGTGTTGTGTGTCGTGTATTGGCACAACTCAATTCGAAACTGCAACGTTGTCGAGGTTGGGGATCCTCGCGGCTGCCAGCCAATCAATCCCACACGAGCATGGCCACGTGAAAGTCAACCAGACACTGCCTCAACTGCCAGGCCGCTTCATGCTGTCCACTTGTATTTTTAGCGGGTCGAACGTACGCGGCCATGCTGTGACCTTGGCTGCCTTGGGGGCTCTTTGAGGGGATTCTCTGTTCACACTGGGCGCCTGGGCGCCTCCTGGCATCCCACCGTAGGTGCCGAGGGGCCGTGGCAGTGTGTGACTACAGTGCTCTCCAAGCAAAGAAACCGTCCATCAGAATGACTCGAAATTTCCAGACGCCTGCCTGACGCTAGCCAAGACCCCACCCCACCCCCAATTTGTGGTCCCTCGCCCTTTTTTCTCCCAATCCACCGTCGCCCCCGTTTCCCTTTATCAACCCCGACCTCTCCGTCTCCCTCGCCGACCTCGACCGATTCAGCCTCATCCATCAGCCAACCAATCCGTCACCCTAAAAATCCATCTACAGCTCGCCTGTCCCCACCTGTTCGTGCAAAAGCAGTCAACGGCATTCCAGACCGTCAAACCAACAACATCACCTCCTGCAGCTCCACTTGACTCAACCAACAATCAATTGATCAACCACTCCAACCCTCGACAACCCGTCGTTGTACTGCCGTCCAAATCCATCAACCAACAACGCAACCCATCTCCAAATCGAAATCCCCCACGGTGGCATACTACAATGGCGCCCATGAAAACCATAAATTCCAATCTGTCGAGTAGTAATTACGGCGAGGACAAGGCCCGCCAGGCCAACGTTCTCGCCAGCTGCTACGTCGTCGACGCCGCCGGCTCGCTCAAGGGCCTCCACTACTGCACTACCCTGGCTGCAGGGGCGGAGTGGTATTCCTGAGGTCCCCATCTCAGGATTACCCTCCCCGCCGTCAAGTCCCCCCCTCGCCGCAATCACTTCGTCCAACGAGCTCGCCCTGACGCCCAAGCCGGCCAAGCGTCAGTCCACGGCATCCAACAGCGAGTCTCGTCGCCGACGAGGGGGGGCAACACTTCGCATCAGGGAAGAATGTGAGAGATTCTTTTGCGAGACCATGGCGACCACTTTCTTCGGTGAGAGGAACGGTCGCTCATCGGTCTCCGGCCTGACGGGTGTTTATCAACAACACGATCATCCAGCAAACAACAGCATCAGCACCAGCACAGCTCACCGTCGTCCATCCGCCGCCTCCTATGCTGGCAGCAGTGCCACCTCTATCGACTCCGGCTACTTTGGCTCCTACACCAGCAATGGCCATCCCGACCAGCGCCAGCAGCTCACGCCACCGTGCGACGGATCCGAAACGTGCAGCGTCGAGGTCACCTCGTGTATGGAGATCTGGGACTACCAGGGCGGGGCTAGCTTCCGCGCCTTCACCGTCGAGGACTACGCCCGCGGCGAGAGGACCCTTTTCACCTTCTTCGACGCCGGTGTAGTCGGCCACGATCTGAAAGACGCTCTCGTGGCACTGATGGAGTTGGCCGAGTCGCCTCTGGGCTGCTCCCATCTGGTCATCTGCATCGACCGGTCCATCGAGACTGACGAGGCCAAGACGCTGACAAAGGGCCTGCAGTGGGCAGGCCTGGAGCTGACGACCCTCGACCACTGGGCGGGAGCCATCGATGTGACGAGTAAGGAGTGGGTGTTCATGGGCACGGAAGTGTAGGAATATGGACTAGTACCTTCCTTTCTCTGCGACTTTCAACACTCTCATTAGTCGCCAATCTGCGTTTGATTCCTGGGAATGATGTTTTTTGGGTTGGAGTGTCGGGTCTCGATGATTTCCTTGCCTGTGCGGGCTTCGTGGTATTGTTCGATTGTCACTGTTATGGGGATTTTAAAAGCTTTCTGACAAGGGAGGGTCCCGAACAAAATGAAGGAGAATCTATTACGACCACGGCAACAGCATGGACTACAAGCACAGCATCAGGAGCATGGGAGTATAACAGCATCCAGCCTATTCAGCCATCACATGAAAAAAGGGGGCAACAGATTTTAGTTAGCAAGAAAGGCGATGCGGTTGCAAAACCAACAGTTAACCTAGGAAGATGCTGTTGCAATTCTATTGATTCTAATTTCCTCGAAACCCAGTTTTGTAGACCCTTTGAGGGAAAATAAGCTCCTCGCCCTGAGTCCCCAAGATATCTTCCAACTGCCATGCACGAGTCTGCGCCAGTCCATCACAGATCGCCTTCAAACCCCCTAGCCGTGAGGCCCTTCTTGCCCAGGTACTCCTTGACGTCCCTTACCGTGTATTCGCCGCGGTGGAACATGCCGGCGCCGAGCGCCGCGTCCGTGGTGGTCTCGGCAAACACCTCCTCAAAGTGGGAAGGGTTGCCGGCGCCCGAAGACGCGATCACGGGGATCCTGACGGCGGCCTTGACCTGGCGGATCAGCTCCAGGTCGAAGCCGCTGTTGGTGCCGTCGCGGTCGATGCAGTTGAGCAGGAGCTCGCCGCAGCCCATGGCCTCGACCGCGCGCGCCAGCTGGACGACGTCCAGGTCGCGCGTCTCGCGCCCGCCCTTGATGGTGCAGGCGTAGTAGCAGTACTCCTCGCCGGCGCCGGGGCCCGGGAATTTCGTCTTGACGGTGTTGGGCGCGTGGGCGCCTGCCGCCTCGGGGGAGGCGACGTAGACCCGCTTCGGGTCGATGGAGACGACGACAGCCTGGTTGCCGTAGGCGCCCGAGATCTGCTCGATTGCCGTGGTGCCCGACAGCTTACCGCCTGCGGCGTAGTACTCCTCCGCGGCGGTGACGGCGTCCGACCCGATGCTCACCTTGTCAGCGCCGCTGCGGAAGTACATGCTCGCGATGTCGAGCGCGGACACCTTCTTCCCGTCCAGGGGGTCGACCGTGTCCCTTATACCGCCGCCGATGGTCAGCGGCACGAACACGGTCTGCGACGTGAGCCGCAGGATCTCCAGCATGGGCAGGTCCTTGAGCGGCAGGTCCCGGAAGGACGTGATGTTCAGGAACGTCACCTCGTCCGCGCCCTGCTCGTAGTACTTCTTGGCCATGTCGACGGGCTTCCCCAGGTTTCGCACACCGCGGTCGGCGCCCTTCTCGCGCACGTCGTATTGGTCGCCCTTTGTGACCACGAGATCGCCAGTGTCGTTTGTCCGCACGTCGAGACAGGCAATCACCCGCCTTGTGAGGCCTGGCTTAGGGACTGCTCCGCCGTTGGACTGGACCGACGCTGTGGCCTGTGGTGGTGCCTGGCCGAGAGTGTTCGCACCCTCACCAGTGAGGAAAGACTTGAGGACCCTCAGTCCTGCGACACCGCTCTTCTCGGGGTGGAACTGGGTCGCGAGGATGTTGCCTTTTGCCACAGCACCGACAAACGTCTCATTGCCGTAGCTTGCTGTGGCCACCGTCCAACCTTGGCTCTCCAGGACCCCTTTCTCGTACGGACAGCGGTAGCTGTGGACATAGTAGTACTTGGATCCGGGCCTCAGGTCGTAAAGGAACACGCCACCCTCCACGACAGCATCGTTCCAGCCGATGTGCGGGACAGCCTTGTCACTGTCATCGAAGCGGGAGAGCGAAGAGCTTATGGAGCCCAGTCCGGGGCACTTCTCGTCCTCGGAAGATCCAGAGAAGAGAGCCTGCAGTCCGACGCAGATGCCCATGAAAGGCTTGCCGGCGTCGATGTGGGCTTTTATGGCAGGGAGGAAGCCCGCCGAGGACAGCTGTGAGAGGCAGTGACCAAAGTGGCCTACGCCAGGGAGGATGAGTTTCTGAGGGTATCAATTAGTATGGGCATATTCATGGTCACTTTCTGGGGGAATTGGGCCGGCAGTACATCTGCATTCTTGACCTCTTCGGGGGTCTTGACCCATGCGACCTCGTAGCCAACCTTCTCAATGGCGTTGACGAGACTGCGCACGTTTCCCGCGACGTAGTCTAACAAGTGAACCGTAGGCATTTTTGCAATTTGTATGATCGCAAACACCTCATGTGAGAAGGACTGTCCAAAAGTGAACAAATGGTCACCGTACAGAAATGTGTGACTCAAACTCGCGAGACTCACCCATTTTGATATCGAATTTCTGAGCCGGTATCGTCACTGGAGGGGCGATCTGCAGTGCTGCAGGGGCCGGGGGCTACAGGGGTGCGGGATCCCTGTGCCCCGCGGTCATGGGCGTTCTGCCGCCTACTACCGCCAAAGTTTGTAGGGGCGCCAGCTCTGAGCTCTCCCGTCACTGCGGTTCGGGCGAGTCGAGACTTGATCCAACCATTAGTCGCCCGCGTCGTCTGAAGCTGCATCCACAAACATTGTCCAGGATTCGATTGTACACATGGATGTCCCTTATTATCACTTGACGGTCAAATGAGTCTCCCCATACGCAATGGTTCGGACAGTCGTTGAGCCGACTGCTAAGCAGCCGGTCGACTGGCCGGGAACGTACCCAGAAAGCGCTGCCTCTTTTCCTCTCGCCAAGTCGTCCAAGCCAGTCGATGATGAGGGCGAGTGGGAGTTCGAATACTCCACCACGGAGACAGAGGTATGTATCGAGATTCTTTGAGGTAAACTGGCCGACAGCTGACGCCCACCCAGACATATTACGTGACAATGGACCTGTCGCATCCGGGCATGTTCGAGAAGGTCAAGGACACATTCCATTCACAAAACCGAGGCGGCTACAGGCAATGGTTCAACCCTGTCTACGCAGACCCCAACAAAAACACGCGACTTCGTCCTACTAAGACGAACGCGATCTTGCTTGCGGACGAGGAGGACAAGGATGACGAGGACCTCGTCCCGAGAGAGGAAGAGGACGCGGACGTTGAGAACGAGAACGAGAACCCCGATGGCAACAGAAAGGCAGGCGATACTGCCGAACCAAATGGCAACGAGTCCGTAGACGAGAATGGCGGAGACGGCGACAGAGATATGATCGACCCCAGACTCAGAGGCGCATCGCAACCGGCTGCGCGAGTATCACCAAGACCGGTGGAAGAGAGCACCGCTATTACACAACCCCAGCCAAACAAGAAGTTAAAGAGCGTTGGGGACATCCAAGTCCTTGACCTGCACTCCGACAGCCCGGTCATATCCTACAAGGGGCGGATTTTCTCGGGCAGCTGGGCGAGCAACATCGGCACTGAGCTCATCTTCGGCGCGCATGACGAGATCGCGGACCGTGGACTGCCGTACCTGCGCAGCCTGTCTGGTGACGTCGACCTCATGGCCGCGTCGTCGGCGCGCATCCTCACGACGCCTGCGGACCTCAAACCTAAGAACCCCACCACCGTAGCTGCGCCTCAGCGCCGACAGGCCCCCGACCGCTACAGAAAGTTACGGAAAGAGTCGGGCATCGAAATCCCTGTCGCGTTCGACAAGCACGGATTCAGAAAGCCACAGGCCAGGTTCTTGGAGAACATCATGGCCATTAAGCGGAACAGAGGAGAGATGGACGAGGTCACGACAATGACAAGGGACACTACGAGGTTCTTCGTGGATGCCGAGGATGACCCGGAGGAGGCGCAGCTGCAAAAGAAGAGAATAAGGGATAGGAGGAGACAGCTGAGACTGATGGAGGAGAGAGCAGCAAGGCCCAGGACGAGGAGGCGCGGGAATCGGTGGGTGAACAGGGAGCAGGTGGTCAGATTTGGGGAGAGAGACCCTGAAAGTCAGGGCGAGGACGAGGTTGGGGAGATCTCCATTAGGACACCAGGTGCATGGGAAGATATAGAGGGTGGCGGTGGAGAAGATGGAGATGAGGCTGAGGAGGATTCGGCCATGGAAGAGGATTAAGGCTGAGATACGCTCCAGCCATACACGATCAACCACGAGTGACCAGTCAATGATACCCAATTTTCTTGCTGACCAGGATACGGCAGTTGGACAAGCTTGTTTCCCCAGGGTCTACATGTGAACCACAATCCGATGGTCGTGTCTCAAATGAGCAGTCTACTCGAGCCAACGTTCGCTAGTGAATGGCTCACTGGCCTAAGCACCTCATAGCATGTGACCGTGTCAGTGAACCGCTCCGTAGTACATGTCGGCGGGGGGTGCAGCGCCCCCAGCGCTGTGTCCGACCGCGTGGACAAATGTGTGGCTAGAAAGTCTGGCGATAAAGCTGCTCACGGGCAGGCGTGGGATAGATTGGTCGTGGTGGAGGGGCGGGTGTGGCCTCAGTCAGGGGGGACTGTACGTTCTCTCTGTCTATTTCCGGTCGCGATGATGTCTCGTGTACCCGCTCGCCCCGCACTCGCCACATGGGAGAGTCAGTCACTCTTACTTCCCCATCCTTCATCGGCATGCAGCAATGCAGATGCCCGGTCCCGACTCAGGGCCCATGTCACTGCCCAGACAGCCCACCTGCCCCCTCCAAACTTGGAAGCCGATTAAAGCATCAGGGTCCAGTGCTCACTTAGTCTAGTACTTGTACCAACTCCCCTCGAGATCATCAAATCCGCGCACTCTTCACTTCTCTTCAAAGTCAGCTCTTCCACATCTTTCCACTTTTGATAGGCACGATGTGCTAGCCACCGTTCATTCATTTCTCCCCCCCCCCCCCCCAATTTCATTCCTGATTAGACAGGATCCTCCCCGTATTCACTCCCTACTGCAAGGCGGGTCCGAGACACTGCCATGATCCTCATCCACACCAGCCGTCCCTTGAACCGCCTTTAGAACGACACACCACTCCAAGGAGCGACTTCCTTGGCGCCTGGTTCTATTTGTATTTGAATCACTGCTCCTCCCGTCCAGGACCCGCTCCTGGATTCGAGCAATCGCCATGTATCACGTCCGCCGCGCCATTGCCGTGGTCGTCTTCGTCGCTGCTCTCGCATTCCTCACCTGGTTCTTGCCCAGGGCTCTCAACCCGACCCCGCCCAGCCCCGAGGACCAGAAGCGAGACAAAGCATGGGTGGCCTCCTCGCCGTACTGGATAGACCGGCAGGCCTGCAGGTGGTTCAGCGTCTGCGGTTTGCACCACATGCGCTGGGACGACCCGGTCAGACCTCGGGACCCGCGGATTGACTACCAAGGCGAGTTAGAGTTGAAAAAGAGGACTCTCAATGGAGGGGCGGCACCTATTTCGTGGGAAAACATAGGCAAGAGAGCAAACGAAAAAGAGGGGCTGCATACAAGAGCCAAGAACCTGAAGGAGGTACCCGACTTCGTCCTCAAGCATGCGCCACTCGTGCACTTATACTCCGGCGAGCACTTTTGGCCGTCAGACATTGCCGAGCATGCACGCCACATGGCCCCCTTCGTCGGAGACAATCCCGTCAACATGACAGATCCGGTCTCATTGGCGAACATGTACGAGTTGAACGATGTTCCAGGATTTGTGTTCCTTACAAGCAAGGATGACGTCGAACAGCGACCAGAGTGGCTGTCCAACGATGTGGGCAAGCCAAAGCCGTACCCAGAAGACGACGATGACGGAGTGAAAGTCGACCCTGCCGATGGTCGCGATGTCGATCAAGAAAGGGAGTCTTCCAATTACGAGGGCACGACTTGGTGGGATATCAGCCAGGATACCCCGCTACGCCGCATCTCTGCTCCTCAAGACCATGAGAGGAGGGACATGCTCTCCAAACTTCGCCGCCGCTTTTCCCTCTCTGGCGACAACTCACAAAAGCCGTTCCCTCCACCTCCCGACACGCCTGGTCACAAGCCCGATGCCAGCGGGTATTCTGCGGCGCCAGCTGTTCTGGTTGTAGTAGACAAGGGCTCAGGCATCGTCGATGCATTCTGGTTCTTCTTCTACAGCTATAACCTGGGCCAGACAGTGCTCGAGATGCGTTTTGGCAACCACGTTGGCGACTGGGAGCACTGCATGGTTCGTTTCGAGAACGGCGTGCCCCGGGCAATGTTCCTGAGTGAGCACGCAGGCGGCCAGGCTTATGCCTGGGCTGCGCTGGAGAAGAAAAGACTGAACGCCACCATAAACGGGGTCAGCGAGATCATTGAGAGACCAGTGATATACTCAGCTGTGGGCAGCCACGCCATGTACGCATTTCCTGGAGACCACGCATATGTTCTGCCGTTCAAGATGCTCAAGGATCAGACCGACCGTGGGCCACTCTGGGACCCATCGCTGAACAACTATGCCTACTTCTATAACCATACTGTGGCCCCACCGCCTCCGGAGGAAGACGAAGGTGTCGTGGCAAGAGGAATTACCTTGGACGAGTCAACTCCTTACCCTGTCGACGCAGCCGTCATGGAAGCCCACGCAAACACAACACTCCGCAAACGCGATAGCTTGGCCGTCGCACCCACGTCGCTGACCCCAGCAGCGTCAAATCCCGACGCACCCACCTCATGGTTCCACTTCAACGGACCCTGGGGCGACGAGCTGTACAGCCTCGGTGACGAGAGGCAGTGGCGGCTGTTCGGGCAGTACCACTACGTAACGGGGCCAATGGGGCCCAAGTTCAAGAACCTGGGGCGCGAGAAGGTGTGCCAGAAATACAAGTGCCGCATCCTTTACAGTATCGATGAGGGTCGGAAGAGCAGCTGGCATGATTAAAGGCGATGAAAGAAGGATAGACAGACATTGGCGCCAGGAGGCGTGCCGTGATACCCTGAGAGCAGTAGACAGTTTTTTATGCAATAGAATTTTTTTTTTCTTTTCAATCTTTCACATTGCACTGCTCTCATGCGTGTGTGTGTGTTCAGCCGCTGATAGCCGTCTTGTTGTCCGGGCTGCCAGCGCTCCTTGGTGATCTTCCTAGTTGTGTGAGTCAGTGGGTGGACGAGCTGCACAATCGTGTCAAATTATGTGTCTCATTCAAGAGTCCATGTGTCCGACATCATTTCGTATATTGTTACACGGAAGCGACATGTACGCCGGGCTGCATAAGGCAATCGACTACCGGAACAAATTGCAAGGTAATCAGAGCTGAGCTGGCCTCACAACAAGGACACATATAACGGCCGCTCACAACTTGAATGAACCATCCTGCAGCCGGCCCGTCATGCTATCGAGCCAGGCCTTGTAGCCCGCGAACATGCCGACCTGCTTCCACTTCTCGCAGAACCCAGCCAGAGCCTGGTAAGTCTCAATCACGTACCCCGTCTCGTCGAAGCCAGCCGACGACGCGTCCACCTCCCTCACGGCGTGCGTGAGCTTCTTGAGGCACACTAGGCATAGGTACGGTGGCTGCCGGCAGTCCTCAGCTAGGCTAGCGGTGCCCTGCATCACGCACGCGTAGTAGGTGCAGTGCCCGATGCCGAGGCAGTGGCCCAGCTCGTGGGAGGCCGTGCGGGCCAGAAGGCAGAGCCACAGCCCGGCGAGGGAGGAGCTGGGGTCAACACTGCGAGCGGCGACGCTGGTGACTGCGCGGACGGCGTCGTGGAGCGGGGAGGCCGCAGACCTATCGTCGTGCTCGTCCAGGCGGCGCTTCTTGCCCCGCGGTGCAGTGGCGCCTGGCGCGGCCGAGCCGCACTGCCGTGCGACGTAGGACTGGCAGTGGGATGCTGGCCATGCGTGGTCCAGGTCGATAATGTCCGGTCCGCTGCGCAGCAGGAGTGCTGGGTTGTATCGTGCGGACGAGACGACTGCGACGCGGCTTCCGCCGTACGCGCGGCCACAGCAGAAGTCGTCATCGTCGTCCTCGTAGAGGTCGTGGTCGACGAGGAAGAGCAGGGCGTAGGCGTCGTCTGGCAGGGCTGCGATGGCAGCGTCTAGGATGTCGTTTAGGTTGAGTTGTTGTGCAAATGTGCCGTCCGGGCAGGGTCTCGTCCTGATGCGGATGCAGGAGGAGCCGCAGCGGAGGCCGATAGATGACGTGGCGTTGCCCTTCTTGGTTCGACTCTTATCCCCTGAATCCCATTCCATGAACTCGAGCGTCTGACCGAATCTTTTCACCGCAATCTCGTGGTAAAATGCCTGGAGGTATTCCCTTATATCGTTCGGTGTGGGCGGCTTGATATTGTCCGGAGCATTCACCTTTTCCTTTGTCGCCTCATCTTTACCTGCCAAGTTAGGCTGTGCCCACTGCTTCACCATTCGGACATGTTGAGAGACGGCTGGCGCGTTGGTCACGTATATCGTCTTCTGATCGGGCGTGAATTTGTTGCGATGCTTGCCTCTCAGCCACGAGGCCAGGCTCTGGGGCGGGCTGGCTGGGTCTAGAGCTAGATCATCCCCTGGAAGAACGAGCGGCGCAGGAAAGAATGAAGCAAGCGTGGTGGCATCTTGGCCCTGAGGAGCACCGTTACCACTTGGTTTGGATGTTGCTCGATTCTTGGGTGGGGCACGGCCAGACGGGATCGTTGCAGCACATCGTCGCCTCCAGTCTAGTTGCTGGAAGCCAGCCTCATCCGCGTGTGAGGAAACTTCAACAGTAAGCTCGCTGTGAAGACAACTCTTGCTGGGAGCCATGATGATGACAGAGTAAAGCAACAATGGGCAGGCAACAGAGGAGAGAGCACACTGGCTCTCGACGTGAAGGCTTTCCCATAGATATATGTACACTTGTATATGTCGGCTTATGCGAGGGGACTTATGCCTCCTCCAGGCAGCAGCGCTACCAGCATTCTCGAAATGGCTCGGGGCAGCATACCGTCATGGCTGTATTGCTGTGAAGAGGCTGGAAGCTGAGATTGGAAATATACGTCTTTTCAGTTGATAGTGCGTGTTTATGTTTACGGACATTCACAGTGGGGGTTGCCTGGTGGGGACTGGCAGCAGAGTAGGCAGGGGACCCCACCCTGTCGGGCCACAGCCGTCGATCAATCACCCCTCGGCTCACCTCGCCCCTCAGCAAACAGCTACGCCGATAGTATCCTCCTCTTGTGAGCTTCCCATTTCAAATGCCCCGCACATCCCTCCTCCCTCGACCGTGTTGCTCAGCAAGAGTACTCCCCCGACTATCGTCCGCCTTCACAAGACGAACAACAACCCCAGGCCTCATCTCTGGAGCTTGCTCTCGTCCATCACGACCCCGCCTCCTCCCGCGACAGTCTCGAAGCTACCTGACCGAAGCCATCCGCGCACACCAAGCTCGCAAGATGGCCGGCGCTCCTCAACTCGACGGCTTCTTTAGCCAGGTCGACACCCTCGCCCCCAAGTTCATCGAGCGTCTCGCTGCTGCAGTCGCCATCCCCTCCGTCTCTGCCGAAGATGCCCGTCGGCCAGATGTGATCCGCATGGCCCACTTCCTCGAGAAGGAGCTGAAGACTCTCGGCGCTGAGGTCGAGCTCCGTCCACTTGGAAAGCAGCACGGCAAGGACAACCTGGACCTCCCGCCTGTTGTTGTGGCCCGCTACGGACACGACAAGAACAAGCGCACCATCCTCGTGTACGGCCACTACGATGTTCAGCCCGCCGAGAAGTCGGACGGCTGGGCCACCGAGCCCTTCGAGCTGAAGGTCGCGGAGGACGGAAGGATGCTCGGTCGTGGATCCACAGATGACAAGGGCCCTGTCCTGGGCTGGCTGAACGCCATCGAGGCACACCAGAAGGCTGGCGTCGACTTCCCTGTCAACCTACTGATGTGCTTCGAGGGCATGGAGGAGTACGGCTCGGACGGCCTGGACGACTTCATCATGGCCGAGAAGGACAAGTTCTTCAAGGATGCCGACGCTGTCTGCATCAGCGACAACTACTGGCTCGGCACCGAGAAGCCCTGCCTGACCTACGGCCTGCGTGGCTGCAACTATTACAATATCGAGGTGTCAGGGCCCGGCGCCGACCTGCACTCGGGCGTGTTTGGCGGCACAGCGCAAGAGCCAATGACCGATCTGACACGCATCATGGCTTCCCTGGTCGATACCGACGGCAAGATCCAGATCCCCGGCATCATGGAGCAAGTAGCCCCAGTCACCGCTGACGAGGAGACGCTCTACGACAACATTAGCTTCACCATGGAGACGCTGCACGACTCGTTGGGCAGCAAGACCACCATCTTCGAGGACAAGAAGTCTACCCTGATGGCACGGTGGCGCTATCCCTCCTTGTCTCTGCACGGTATCGAGGGTGCCTTCTTCAACCCCGGCGCAAAGACCGTCATTCCCGCTAAGGTCATCGGCAAGTTCAGCATCCGCACCGTGCCGGACATGGACATCGACAAGACCAACGCTTGTGTCGAGAAGTATATCCAGGAGCAGTTCGCCAAGCTCAAGTCCAAGAACACCCTCAAGGTCTACCCCCAGCACACCGGCAAGTGGTGGGTGGCAAGCCCCAAGCACTGGAACTTTGGCGCCGCCGCAAAGGCCGTCGAGAGGGTGTGGGGTGTCGAGCCTGACTACACCCGCGAGGGTGGCAGTATCCCAGTCACCTTGACATTCGAGCAGGCCACGGGGAAGAACGTGCTGCTGCTGCCCATGGGAAGCTCGAATGATGGCGCTCACTCGATCAACGAGAAGTTGGACAAGAGGAACTATGTGGAGGGTATCAAGCTGTTGGGCGCTTACTTGCATTACGCGGCCATTGAGCCTACGCAGTAGAATACATACTCTAGCATTGTACATCAGCATTGAAGATTTTGGAAGCAAAACAAAGCAAAGTGAAATGGTACCCTAGCTCTGTAAAAGTGCCTCGTTCGACAAATTTCAGTTGAAAGCCTATCGTTGACATTTCATCCCAATGATGCGATCATGCCGTCGCTTGGTATTTGCATTGAAGTTCTGTAATAATAGCATAAACGGCGCCATGCCTCTGAATAAATTATTCAAACTCGGTGCACAGTGGATTACTGTCGTGAAGTGTGCCCAAAGGAGAAGGTCCCTGAAAATTGAAAGCTCGGACTGTCCCAAGTTCATCCTATCCAAGTTGACACAGCGGCACCACTGAAGCAAATCGCTCTGGCCGATGGATCGGGCAGAAGAACCCTCCCCGTCTCACGTCCGGTAGCTGGTTTCGACCTGGGCTAGCATCATACGATGATTGGTACTCTGGACATTCGACAGTCTTGCGAGTAAGATGCCGTCTGATCTTTCGCATAGCCAGCCTCCCTAACTACCTCGGCGGCTTCCCCTGGCAGCCCTCGAAAATACGGAGACCCGAGGCTTGCGATATTGGATTTGACACATGATGCCGTGGCGCGAATTTGCGGCAGAGAGGCCACTACTTGGTATTTCCATTTCTGAAAGCTCCGAGATGGTGTGAACATCGCGAGGCACACGGACCGTCGCTGCACGCTCGGCATGTCGAGTGTTTCGAGTCCAGGCCACAAGCATTCAGGCATGGCCTCTTTTCGCCCAAGGCACCCTCCCAAGGCACCCTCCCAAGGCACCCTCACAAGGCAGAACCGCTCCTTAGAACTTCTCCTGCGCGGGCCTCAGGTCCAGCTCGTGCACCCACAGCGCCGGCTCCTGCCCGCTCAGCCACAGGTACGTCCTGCCGACGGCCTCGGCGCTCATCTTCTTCCCCGTCCTGGTATCGTCGCTGTCCTCGTCCACAATTCCGCCGTTGGCGATCGCATGCACGCACTGCACGCCGAACTTGGAGTGCTCCTTGGCTACGGCCTGCGCGACCATCCTGGCGCCGGCACGCCCGGCCCCGTACGCGGCAAAGCCCTCGTTTGTCCGCATAGCGCCTAGCGTTCCCGTGAGGATGATGGTGCCCTTCTTGGCGCCGCCCGTGTCGGCGAGGAGGGTCTGCCCGCCCTGCTGGGCGTAGATGAGCTTCAGCGCCTCCTGGGCGAAGGTGAACGCCCCCGTGGTGTACGTCTGCAGGCTGGCGCCGAAGTCCTCGGCCGAGCCCTCCAGGAAGGGCCCCTTGCTGCTATGTTTGACGTGGTAGATGGCCAGCTTGAGTTTCAGGCCGGAGAAGTCCGGGTGGGACGCGATGTCCTTGAACGCCTGGCGGAGGTTATCCGGCTGCGTGTCGGTGGGGAACGAGTGCAGCACGCCGCCTTTGGACGACTGGCGGACCGAGTCGCGGAGCTTGGCGAGGTTGTCCGCGTTCCGGGCCAGGAGGGCGACGGCGAGGTTCCCCTGGGCCGGGTCGGCCAAAACGCGGGCGATGCCGCCCCCGGAGGTCGGGCCGGCGCCGATAATGATTGCAAGGCCCGATGGTGCCATGTTGAGAACGAGTTGCGAACTGTCACTGTTGGTCTAATGACTGCTGGCAGCAATGTTTCATCCACAGCAGCTGACAGGACTTGGGAGAGCACAGTAGAGTGTAGACAGTTCATGGCATAATCCGACATGCGATGATGGCCGGTGCCAACGTCATCGACCAGGACTAGTCACTCGAGAGCCGTGGGTACCACCGCACATCGATCTGCACGCGAACGAGGTGTGATCTACCTAGATCCTGCTGGACGATCAGACAGCGTGCACAAGGAATGGCACTTGCCGAACCGTGTTGATAGTTGAAATAATCCTTGGTTTTCCTTGGCTCCCGAACGGACCCTCGCTGTGGACAATAAGTTTATATCTTCTATCCCCAACATTGACCACTGTCTCCGCGGATCAGTGAGGCAACCCATATCGGCAGAAGCTCCTCAATAAGCGCTTCTTGTAAACTTAAAGAATGCCGGCAGACCCGCCATGAAATCACGGTAGCAGTTCTACAACGTCTCCGTTGAGCACAGTTGTACTCGAGCGGCTGACCACCGAAAGTAAACCTTCATCGTTGGATAAATCCACACGTGCGTGAAAGCTTACCCCCACTGCCGCAATATCCCTTTTCTCGTTCCTTCCTTACGTTCCCGGCCACAGGATCGTACGTGCGGAGAGCCAAGCTGTCAGTTTTGCCTCCCTGGAGCCTGCTCCTCGAGCCCCTTTCCCCATTTCCCTCCCCAATGCGGCATGCCATCGCCATCATCTGGTTGCTTCACACAGCCACTGTGTTTTATCTACTCTGTCGGTACGAGATCAGTCGAATCGCCGGGCGGCTGTGGCGACGGCTGTGCCGGCCAATTCTGGCTGCGAGGTGGCAGTCGTCTGAAGTCTGGTGCTGTTGAAACACCTAGCGAATTGAGCACCGCGAGACCTTGATCGGACGGGGTTTGGGGATCTTGAGGCCATACCACACAGAGCGCGGAAACATTGCAGCTTTGCTCCTTGCCAAGACTAGTGCCCCCCGAAACTTGTGTCAGATCCAAACCGTAGCAGCGAGTTCTCCTCTGATTTCCTGTTTGGGCAAGTCCCTGAGCGGCTCTCAGGTTTGCAGGCATGTTGGGTTGTGTGGATGTACGGCGTGGGCACTTATATGCCTTGACACCCAACCTTCTTCAGTGGGTTGATTCTCTTGTTCCCCATGTTGATCATCACTACAAATATACGCACCCCATTCTTCACTTCCACGAGCTGTGCTCAAGCATTGGGAATTTTCCACAAATCCGGCACATTGATTTCTGACGACACACTGCAACCATGAAGGCTACCGCAACATTTACCACCCTCGCCCTCGCGGCGTCTGTCCTCGCCGATGACTGGACTCTGCCAAAGCGAGATGTGGCCACCATCCAGACCGTCATCATGAACGCCCAAAACGCCCTGACACAACTCGACACGACGGTGAAGGCCTTCAACGGCCAGGACTTCCAAAAGCTGGCCACAGACGCCGGCAACCTCAAGACCGTCCTGACCCAGGGCACACAACAAATCCAAGCGACAACACCCATCTCCGCCAACGACGCAGTCAGCCTGCAGGGCTCGCTGGGCCCCGTCCAGACCGCGGCGCAGAGCCTCAGCACCGACCTCGCGGCCAAGAAGGACCAGGTCCAGCAGGCCAGCCTCTGCGACGTCGTCTTCTCGCAGACAAAGGACATCGGCACCGCGGCCAAGGGCCTCATTGACGCCACCGTCCAGAAGACACCCGCCGAGATCCAGCAGATCGCCGGCCAGCTCACCGCCCAGTTCACCCAGCAGCTGGACGACGTCTCCAACAACTTCGCCACCGGCAACTGCACCAACGCCTCGGGTGGCTCGGCCGCCAACGCCGGCATCACGATGGGCAACAGCACGTCGACGACTAACTCGGGCTCGTCGTCCAGCGGCAGCACCCTCGGCAAGTCCGCTGCCCCGGTCAACACCGCTGGCGCCCTCGGCTTCGTGGTCGCGGCTGTTGCTGGTCTGATGTTGCTGTAAAGGGGGTTTCTTTTATGAGTGGACAGCATGTGATAGCCACAGATATGATGAGTGCGGGAGTAAATGCGTCTGGCACGGTAACCCGGTCATTAGGTTCGAGGTGTTTAAGGTTGATTCGAGGTTGACGCCTTCAGATTAGACATGTACGTAATATATTATCAGCATGAGGGCTAGTCCGCAGCCCGAGAATGAATATACCAAAATCATCGCTTCACTCGCTCCCGTCCCTGTCCAGTCTTCACTTTGCACACAGTCACCTGAACTTGAGACGGTGCCTGGCTGGTACCTATCTCGCGGTTCTGTACCAAACCTCTCTCAGCTTTCTTCGACAAGTGAGGAATGGTTGACGTTCAACTGGAAGCTGCAAAAACTTGCCTCTTTTGGCCTACCTACTCGGGTGGGGACGCTCATTGTGGTCCTTTTTGACCACCTCCTGCAGCACTTGCAACAACTCGTGGACTTCTTCCAATCAGCCTTCATTTGGGATTTCAGCAACCGACATCTTCAGCGGACCTGGGCTTCCAGGCACTCAAGGAAGCTTTCCCTTGGTCCACGCGAGTGTGATCGCAGCAGTCGGACGTGAGTACCAGTGGGAAGTAGGCTTGCTTTCTTTTTCAATAAGTCGTCTCGTCTTTGATTCCTTTCAACCCCCAAACTTTGCAAGTACCCAGCTGTACCGTACTGACTCTCAGGGTTCCAGAGCTACTTGCCTCAAAGCACCACGCGCAACAACCGCCCATCATACTCTCGTTTCCTTTTCAAGCGTGATTCGCATCTTGAACACATCCCATCCATATCTCTCGCGACCCTCCGCGTGGCTCTCACCATGCCGCCCGGAATTTATCGCCTTCCACTCGAACTCGTTCGAGAAGTCGCCGCTGAGTCTAGTAGTCGCGACCTCGCTGCTCTTGCTCTGACAGCTCGTCACTTCCATGCCTGGGTCAACCCTTGCCTCTACGAACACAACATCAAGCATCAAAATGCGAATGCTGCTGTTTGGGCTGTCTCTCATGGCCGCCTGGGTACCCTGAAGTTAATCCACCAAGCAGAGACTCAGTCCTCGAATCCGTTCATCAACAAGATTTGGAATGGAGATGCGCTGTGTGGACTGTTGCTGCCCAACCCGCAATTGCCTCAGCATAGAGTTCCGGAGATAAGTTTCACTCTGCTTCATCTGGCCGCGCAAAGGTAAGTAATTCTCCTTGTCTTTTACAATCAAACAAGAGACTGAGGAAACATGCTGACTGAGGATTTAACCCGAATAGTGGCCATGACGACGTGATAGTATGGCTTCTACAACACGGCGCCGATGTCGATGCTCAGTCGGATTATTTGTGCGGATGCGACACGTCTCGAGCTTCAACCCTCTGGACGCCTTTGCATGTTGCAATATGCCACTCTCAGGAAAAGACAGTCGAGCTTCTCTTGGCTAACAACGCCTCCCTTCAAACCAATGAGGTAGGCAAAATCGAGGCTCTTCACACCGCCGCCGCCATGGGACTGACCTCAACAATTCGTCACCTGTCCGCGCTCCCGGGATTCAACCCAAATGTGAAGTACTTGGTGAGAAAAACCCCACTTCACTATGCCATTCAAGGCGTGAGTAGTCTGTCTACTACACAAACGCTCCTTGACGTCGGCGCCAACGTCCAAGGCGCAGGCGACGATGAGTCTCCTTATTATTCTACGCCATTGCGGACTGCAATTCGCGGACGTGATTTCGAGGTGGCTGCTACGCTCCTCAGAGCTGGAGCAAATTTCAATGCTGAAAGCGAAAGAGTCAAGAAAAGAAGAGACGAAAAGAAAACCCGGCAAGAGATGCGACGGATTCGCCGTCTCGGACGTAACGTGGGACCATCTCCGCTGCACATCATTTTGCAGAGGAGAGATACACTTATCGCAGGCATCAGTGGACAGTATGAGGTCGTACAACGCAAGATCATACGAGAGCTTCTGGATTCAGGAGTTGATATCAACCAGCAGATCTCATTCTATGACCCGCGTGATGCGAAAGATGATGGCTTTACCCCTCTGATTATGGCAGTGCGGCATTCGGATGCAATCACTGTCCGTTTACTGCTGGAGAGAGGAGCCGAAGTCGGCTTACAAGACGGCGAAGGGCGTTCTGCGCTCTGTCATGCACTTTCCGACCGTGTATCATCATTGTTGGCTGAGAGAATGGAAAAGGTCAAAGCCCTTCTAGAGCACGGTGCCAGCTTGCTCGATGAGAAGGTCATCTGGGAACTGACCATCCGGCGCAACTCAAGGGCCATGGTGCAAACGATTGCCAACAGCATGGGGCCTGAAAACCTGACTGACTTGGGCGGAATTCCCAAGGCTCTGGCCTTCTGCTGCCTATTCCAGGAACGCCAGATATACGACAGCATCAAGAGATACGCTCAAGTCCAAGCCAGAGCTACCTCTAAGGCTATTCGAGATGTTCTTGAGAGGGCTGCTGGCAGCAAGCGTGCCTGCGTGTCTTCTCTTCTTCACGAGATGCGTCCCGAAATGACTCTGGATGTTGTGCTGGATCAGTGGCGGCACAAGATGAGTGCCCCCTTGATTAAATGGCTGGAAGAGATCAGAGGACGTGAAAGCGGTGATTGAGAAACTCCCAGAGCGGATAATGGACACAGTGGCTCTCCTTGTGCGATTAGGCGACCTTTGGTGGGTTTTCTTCGGGAGGTGACTGATGAGATAGCAACCCGAATTGGTATTGAGCGTTGTTTTCCTTATGGATGCCTTCTGGAGCGATGCAATTGTGATGGCCAGGCTGTGTCGTTGCATATGAGGACCAACGTAACGCCACGATCCCGACAGTAAGCACCTGGGCAGTGTACCTTGATATGGCATTTTCCTCATGCGTACCTTAGGAGATAATCCATCTCTGTGTAGAAGCACCATATCGTATGCCAAGTACTAAATATAAGTGACATCCAGACCGATCTAGATATTTTGGACTTTTCCCCCCTGCGGGATCCCAAGGAGCAATGCGGCGAGTCTAAGCAAGACTGCGGCTTGCCATTGTAGGGGAGGTATGCCACACAAGGCTACCCCACAGGAGCCTGACAGTAGGAGGGACCCCATGGCAAGATGTCCCATACGAGGGAACTTAGAGGAGGGCATCCCATAGGAGGTGCCCAGGGAGGTTATCCCAAGGGAGATCATTCCAGAGAAGGTTACCCTAGAGGAGGGTATCCCACAGGAGGATATCTCACAGGAGGGTCGCCCAGAGGAGGGTAACTTAAGGGAGGGTAACTCAGAGGAGGGTAACCCAGGGGAGGGTAACCCAGGGGAGGGTGACCCAGGGGAGGGTAACTCGAAGGAGGGCACCCCACAGGAAAGCATCCCACGGGAGAGTATCCTAGACAGCATTCTACAATACGCCATATGACGCCCTGATCATCATGGATTGTTGCTACGCCTCGACCGCAGCGATAGGACAGGCTGGCAAAGAGCTCATTGCAGCCTGTCCTGTTGGCAGCACTGCTCCGGGAGGCGAGCGTGGCCTGCTCGCGAATATTTGTCAGATTCTTGAGCATGCTTAAGCTCAACATGAAGTCTACCGTACATGTCTGCTGTATGCTGCTCTCATCGAACGTGCTTGGTGCCTCCGTCGTGACGTATGTCACGAGAGGGGGCACAGAGACAAGGCAGCTATCCTCAATACGTTAGTTCAAAGTAAGAACGACACTACCTTCTATTTAAGGGAGAGGTCTGCTAGAAATTGGCGTGGAGGGGCTTTAAGCCTTGAGGGTGTGGGTGCCAGAGACCCGGTGAATGCAATCAGTGAATGGGGGCCGTACTTGCACACACGCACTCTCAACGGAAACACTATCACCCGCGAGACTCCGTTTCATACCAACCTGCATTCATTTCAGGTTCCAATTATTCTCGCACCTCTAACAAAAAGAGGCCCCGAGATCAATCAAAAAGCTTCGCCCATGATCTACGGACCCTGCATCGCGAAAGCTGTCCTGTCAGTGGACCTCGAGGAGGGCCAGCACCTCAGCGCAGACTCGATGAGGAAATTCACACAAGGCCTCAAGCTCGACAATTACATCAAAGTTCTTAACGTCTTCCAGACCAAATCTTTCCTGGTGGATATTCGAGTCACCATATATTTGTGGTATTGTCTACAGCCTCATCCCCCCATTCAGCTGCTGGCCCTGTCACGATCCAAGCGACTCCTTGACGTAGACCCTCCCGACATCATTTTGGCTACAGCAGTCCAACAAAATATTCCGCCCTTGCATGGTCACAGACAGCATTGGTCATGCGTTCGGGAAATGTTCCCAAGGCAACAGAATGCCCGACTAAGTTACAAAATAAGTCGGGTTTGCTTTGCCAAAATCAGCACCTACAGCCCTACGCTACGCTTTGGGGAGGTATCAATTTTACCCAACTTATTTATTTTGGGGGTGTGAAATAATTGCCAGCTAGGAAAGAAGTAAACCCAGGGATAAGCGTAGTAAGGAGGTATTACGCAAAGCTTTCTTTCAAAGTTTTAGAGCAAAGGTTAAATTTTTAGGGGGAAACCCCCTAGGACCCCCCTACTTGTGGCGCCCCTCCTATAGTGCCCTCTTGCGGCAACTACGCCATGTAAGCTACGGAAAGCTACGTATCTTACGGCTATCGTTTTTTATTAAACTAATTTATGTATAGCATTTTAGAATTAATGAATCTATGTATGAGAAATATTTTGTAGATTTGTCCTGTTTAGAGAAAGCTCCGCTCGTCGTTGCCATTCCGCTTCGCTCTATGGCACCTCCTCGCTATGCTTAATAAGCGCTGGTTTTCCTGGAGTTTAGAAATGGGATGACGTCTATGTGGCTATGGTTGATAGTTCACAATGGGATCATATTGGCAACAGATCACACTCATGAGCAGCCTTGGTAGCTGGCAGCAGATAGTCCAAAGACCAAGTGTAAAAAGACCGTGCAGAAGCGGATGAACTCGGACTTTCGTGCGGTGCAGAAATGGCATCGTATAGTCTGACCTCAGGGCCCACTGTGCCTGACCAAGCAATGGGGCGCGGCTTATATTTTTGTAACCCTTGTTAGCAGGGTAAGCGGAGGCGCATGGGAGTCTACCTCCCTATCCGGAATATGCTCCTACAGAATCTCACTGAACAGAGTGACTGCTTACTGTATGGATGGTTTGTAGGAACATCAGCAACTCGGACCTATCAGCAAGTTCGTTCGGCAGGAAGCGAGCCAGCTAATCAGCGATTGGAATCAGCGATTTCGACGACAGCTTCATTGTGTGACTGTGTTGGGGCTGGGGTGAGCTTCAAGGCTGAGTGTGGCTTCAGAGAGACCATAGGTTCAACCACACGCACGAATGGATACGATGTCAACAGCTAGAACTGAGTGTAGTAGGAGCTCTTGTTCTGTCTACAAAAGGACTCGAGACACCATCATTTCCTCTAATAATCTTCGTCCATCATCACTCCTCAATCATCTACAACTCAGTCACCAGCTACGCTTCAATCAAATCTTTCTCGTCTCTATTATCCAATCCATACTTGAGTCCTTTCGACATTCACGATGTTCTCCACCAAGATTACCACTATTGCCCTCGTGGCCATGTTCAGCGCGACCTCTCTGGCCGCCGCGGTGCCCAACACTATGAACACCGCCCCTATTCAGCTCGATACCCGCGATTGGGTCTCTGTCGACTTCAAGGGCAAAACCATCGAGTACAATCCAGCCGCCTTCAACGCTTCCAGCGAGGACACCGAGGTCGTTGCGCCTGCTAAGCGCGGCGACAACAACGACTACTGTGGTGATAGCAGCTACAGTGGCACCGAGGCCCCTTGGCCGAACGAGAGTGATTGTGCTACCCTGGGAGACTACATGTCTCGTGAGAACAAATACTACGACGTCTGGGCAAATACCCCCGACTACCATGGCATCGTCAAGGCTGGGACATGCGTTTTCGGAGCCGGCACCAAGAACTTTCTGGGAGCGAAGATCGGGTCTACTGATATCAGCGCTGCTATTTCTGAGTCTATCAGCCGATTCGCGGTATGTTGTGCCTCACTCAAAATTGCTCTCGCCGTAATATCCATGCTAATGTGTCACGCAGAACAACGGTCAGGTCGGTGCCTCGGGACAGATGGGTTGCGAGAGCAGTTTCGAGACAGCTGCCGTTTTCTGGAAGCTCCAGTATATCAAGGGTTGAGAACATCTAATTCTTTGTGTCTCTCACGGGTTGGGTTTCACCTCACATGATACTAAATTGGTCGTCCGGACTTTGTGGTGTGGGAGGGATCGCAGTGGGTTTTGCTTTGCTTGCTAAACGCTACAATCATTAATGGTTTCCATAGCCGGAGGAAGATCTGGGCATGTTATAGATTTTTATTTAATCTTTTAGACACTCCTTAGACATAGTACACACGTCTCATTGAAGATAACTATATGGTTGATCAGAAGAGCGAGGGGCGTACACCTACTAACTTGAGAATGAACGATAGTAGAGTTTCAAAGGGCGATTATTTGAATGCAGCGCTAATGCATACACCCAAGGCCAAAACAAAGGGAGAAGGAGAGAAGCCCTACACATCAGCGCTTCTCATGGGAATTCCCACGTATCGCCTCGATCTGCATCCGTCCTTCCCTTGGAGTGGTTTTGTGTTCTCTTCACTTGGGCCGTGTGCCAAGATGCAACACCTCCCGCTTCCACCATCACCTCCAGGCCAAGTGAGTCATTCGGCACAGTCTGAGGCCAATGTTTATCCCCGTGCGGCGCAGCAAAATCGATCCCAAGACAGGATGTACATTTGTCGTTCAGAAGTCAGTGAACCATTATTCCTTGAGGCAATGCAATCAATTTATCGAACTGGTTGGCCTGGAATCTATGATGTAATCAACATGGATTGACAGCTTCCTGGCTGTCACCAATTTCGTCAAGGCTCCGGTCGCTCCAAGCGTTAACATGACGGGATTTTTGTTTGGATTCAAGTTTGATCCAAGCACATAACTCGATTTATTTCGCCCCCATAAATTATGGGTCCTTTGCCAAATTGGATTCACCTGGGCCGTTTCCTGCCCTTGATTTGGGTGTGCCCATTCACATTCAAAGCTGCTGCCTGGGCATGGGGCATGGAATTACTATCGCTTGGGCACAGAGGCAGAACACTGTTACCTCTACTGCACCGTTGCTCCCCATAACACCTGTTTGCATAAGCTCATTCACTTCGACACCGTTCAGGTTGCCTGTTGTCGTCCACTCAACACATGTCCGAGGTTGCCATTCTCTATCCACGAAAGCCAACACCAAAGACACAATGGCTGCACAAGGCCAGTTGAAATTCATCGGTGTGCCGCAATTTACAACCGACTTCGAGGTTGTCGATATCTCCGATGAGATTCAGGAGGAGATCATCGTCATCAACTCCATCTATGGTGACGGCACCTGGGAGATCGAAACGACATACAACGAGAAGGGGAGCTCCAAGATCCGAACAAGGCTGAAGCCACCTGTGAAGGATCCCTCCGATGACGGTGTCTCCCTGAATATCGTGTTGCCCTCGACATACCCCCATGAGCGACCCCAGTTCAAGGGAATCAGCAAGTGGTGCAAACTGCGCCAACGCGACCGGAATATCTGCATCCTTGTCTTTGTGGCTGTACATGAGCTTTTTCAACCCGGAAATGTCTGCATGTACGAGGCATTGGAATATGTCGCAGATCGAGGCGCTCTCTTGGACGATAGCGGCAAGCTGGATGCGAAGGATGCAAGTAAATTCCAAGGCGTCGCACCTAATCTCGTGGACAAGCTGCAGTGGACGCTCTGGGATGACTTGGACGTTGGCAACATTACCGCAGAGGCGGCCTGTACTGTCTGCATGGACGAAGACCTCGCCTTTCGCATGGCCCCACTGCCTTGCGGTTGTTATTACTGCATGACCTGCTTTACCAGTAAGCTCATCCCGCTCCGTCCACTAAGGGCTACACAAGGCTAATTGATTGGACACAGCTGGTTGGAACATTGCATTCGGCGCTCTCGAGCCCTACACTTGCTGTCTTGAGCGAGTCCCTGCGAGCCTCATCGAATCACGCATCAGACCCGAACCAAACGACATGAAGCGCTACACGCAAATGCTTATCGCACGCGACACAGCACATCCCTTCTTCTGCGGCTACTTCAAGAACTGCGGGAAACTGGTAGGTGGATTCGACGAGAGAGCCCTCCGGCTGGCGGCGACGAAGCGAGGCGGCGGCGGCGTCCTCTGCCGCTCCTGTGGGCTGTGGAGCTGCGCGAAGTGCCGGACGCCCAAGCACACCGGGGACTGTGTGTCGGACCCAGATATGGTCAAGCTGTTTGAGACGGCTGACATCCGACGGTGCCCGAAGTGCAGCGAGGCGATCGAGAAGAACGGCGGGTGCCCGCACATGAACTGCCGGTCCTGCGGCAGCCACTGGTGGTGGAAGAAGACTGGTGCGCTTGTGCCGTTTCGGGGCTATGGCATGCACGACGACGACGACTGGGTGTGACCGTGAGGCTAGCGAGCCGACGCGACTCGGACGGCAGGACAACGGAAGTCTAGATGCCCGTGCACATGAACATAGCCTCATCACCCCGAAGTGATCCAGCCGATCAACTAGAGTAGCGCTTAGAGAAGTAGGATACCCACCGATTACGACATAACTACCAAATCCCTTGGACCCGGGCATAAGGGTGAGACATCTCACCTCGCCGACGCACCATACCTCACGAGTGGACACCATGATTACAGAGTGCTCACATGCAAGGGCTACTGAGCTCTGAATTTCATATTCTATTCTTCTATCTATGGCGCATCGTGATGCAGTCTCTCCCCGGTCTCGTTGTTCCGTCCCCGTCCGAGATACCCGCAAACCAAGCCAAGTCCGAAAAGCCAAGTCAGCTGCACTATACTTACGACGGTCTTTCACTTGTTTAGGTATCGAACGTTCTTATGGGGTTCTGCTGTGAGACCGTGCGCGTACCTTGCGCCGTAATAATTCGCCTGTAGTTCAACTTTAGTGGAAAAGCGGCCTGCTCTCACTCCCCCTCTGCCAAGTTCGTCTCCAGCCGACTTTAGCACCACGCTTGCCCCATGAGGCTCTCAGCTTCCACAAAGATCGTTGGCACTTATCACATTAGCACCAGTCTGGACGGGATAGTCTCGGTGTGCCTCAGGTCAATGCGGGCATTTTCCATCAGACATCTGGCCGCCGGCAGCCAATCTCGCTACGAACCTTCAGAACCACGGCCGGCCGCCAAGTTCACCAGTGTGTGTAGAGACTACACCAGAAACGCCGTGCCCAGGTGCCTTCGCGAACGATCCGAAGTCTGCACAGACGAGGCACCGTCACGCGCTTCCCCCGGGAGAGGCTTTGACCATCGCCCAGCCCGGAGGTTTTCGGCACAGCACCAAGCATGAGTACTTATTAACGGCCGTCTCTGGTCCCTGGCCGAAGGGGCTCTCCCACAGGACAGAGAGTTTCCGCATTACAACGAGTGGTAAACACGTCCATAACTGCTTTGAAGCACAACAAGATGAAGTTTCTGGGTCTCGTGGGTTGCGCGGTAGCCGCCTTTACGGCGGTGCAAGCGTCGGACATTCCTCTACCGGAGGCCTTGCAAATGGTGTACGGTCTTCCTAAGTGCTCGGTCAGTTTATGTCTCTACACTCATCTTGAAAAAGGTTTGCGCAGGTGTTAACAACTTCCAGCTGGGTTGCGTGATACAAAGTGGTCCTGCTGGACCGTGTTCACTCACAGATATTGATTGCCAATGCCACAGCGAAGGTGTTACGAAGGCAGCGGCAGAATGTGTTTTGGCAAATTGTACAATGGAAGATACAATCAGTAAATACCCCTGGCTACAGAACGCAGATGTTCTCTTTCCACGGAGCAGCACTGATACCTGGGCAACATAGCACTCGCTCGACTGCAGGCGCAACTATGTGACCTCCCTCATGATTCCATTAATCCGACCGTATGGGGCGTTTCAATCATGACTGGTTCTGTGTGTTTCGCCATGGTCGCCTTAAGGCTTGTCGCTCGTCACTATACTGGCAACAAACTGTGGCTCGACGACCTGTTCCAGGTCCTAGGAGCCGTAAGTCCCAACGAAATGAAAAGCCGTGCTTCATTGGCTCACAACAGCTCACCTTGATAGATTGTAATGATTCCTTTGCTGGCCATCGCAATATTGGGTAAGGTTATCAACCAGTTCCTCCCAATTCCTTTGCGTTCTGTATGTGTACTGACACTGCCCAAGTCAGCATCGAAGGACTTGGCAAGCATATCTACGACATCGATTTCCAGCACTCATACACAGACGTCTTCAAATACTGTGGGTTCCCCCGAAACAACATATCCTAGCCCACGCATTGACTAACATGACCGCCAACAGATTATCTCACAGAGGTCATATATCACGTCCACAGCACCCTCATCAAGCTTTGCATGCTGTTTCTATACATACGAATCTTCCCGGATAGACTCACCAAGAGCTTGGCCTATGGTGGTATGGCCTTCCTTGTGATATCACAAGTGGTCGTGACCTTCTTAACAATCTTTCAATGCCGACCGGTCCAAGCGGTCTACGATCTGGAGATCAAAGAGAAACAGTGTCTGAGCATCGCCGACATCGCTATCTCAGGGACGGCCTTCAACATAGCCGCCGAGCTGATTATCTTCCTCATCCCCATCCCCGTGGTCAGCTCGCTACAGATGAGCAGATCAAAGAAGGTCGGGATTATCCTCCTCTTCAGCATCGGACTCATGTAAGTAACCTGTCCTTTCCGGCCCCCTCTCGCCCAAGACCACCGCGGACTTCTGGAAACTAAACATGTATACCTCGGAACAGCGTCATCGGCGTAGCCTCCGTCCGGGCCCCGACGCTCACGAAGCTCAGCGACCACCGCGACATCACCAGGACGCTCGCGCCGACCTTCATCTGGTCCTGCGCCGAGCTGACCGCCAGCAACGTCGTCATCACGCTGCCCGCCGTGAGCAAGTTCCTGCACGCGGGCTTCAGCAAGATCTCGGAGCGGGCCCTGGCCTGGAAGAAGAGGGCGGACAAGACGGCACTCAACACGCGCGTCCTCGCGCCGATCCAGCGCAAGCTCCTGGGCAGGAACAACAACAGGACCCTGCCGCACCGCCTCGACACCATGGGCAGCTTCGAATCGCTGGGACCTATCACGGTGACCACGGCTGTCAATTCTGTCAAGACTGGCGCTGATGAGAAGTGGAGGTAAGCAAGCACGCAGTCGACCATCGCGGCGGAGGACACATCTCGCCACTTTGACGCCTAGGGTGATACTAAATAGGAATATCTACAGGAACCTGCCGAGCACTAGCCACACATCGGACTCAAAGACCCTACAAGGCAGTCAAATCTCGTACGACGACAAAGTTTGATGCACATTTCGGAGGAGACATGAGGATGTGAAGCTGGCGTGGAGGGATCAAAATGTATAAAAAGATGCATGCATACCATAGCTCACTTTGTTGAAAAACGTAGAGTAATAAAATATTATTTTTTTCCCCCGATAAGACGCAGCGGTGAAGGGTTCGACCGCCTAGGTACGCTCCTAAAGTTACATTTGCAACCCGTTGGCTTCATCTTGCACCTCGATCCTCACGCACACCCACTTCCAGACGGACATTTTCTCATCATGGGACTCAAGACGGGATTCCTTCGCGCAACATATCGCGGCCAGGCCCCCAAAGAACAGGTGCTCGGTGCGGCGTGGCGTCGCATCGCACTACCTATATAGAGCATATATAATAGACCGCGCGTTCTCTAGCACCAACATTGCATAAATCTCCGCGCGAAGGATCAGGCCAAATTCTAATGGTCACCTGGGCCAACGGCAACTCTGATGGATCGAGGATTGCCATCCCAGGCATGGGATGCACATTGCGTTGAAGCTTTGTCACCGCCCGCGCGCAAAATCTGCTGCCGCGCTTGACGCCGCAAGCGAGGGACTTATGTTGGTCGTGGATGTTGTCAAACGCGGGCTGGCTATATCGCGCCTGAGCCGTCGCCGACGGGTAGGCAGCGTTGGTCGGCAGTGATCTGGGCTGATGAGGACCCTGCCTATCAGTGTGCAGGTCACACTGACCCAGGAACGTCGCGCCATGTCGTTTTGCCGGTTCCCTAATCCAACGCTGTGATTCTGCGTAGATGTTCTGCAGCAGCGCTGGAGGTTTCATGCATGACTTGCCGACAGGTTCTCCCTCGCGGATTGCCTCACCCCATGAGAAAGACCAGCCAAGAGCAGTCAGACGGCCCCAACTCTCAGGGGCCAGCACTTTATCCCGGGCCAAGAAAGGGAGGGCCTCCTGGTGGTCGACCACGAGGTTGATGGATCACAATTGTGGCGGGCGATTTCCCCAACGAGAAGACAGTTAGCGAACTGGCGAAGCACACAAACATCTTTGCAGATCGTGCAAGACGGGGTCGAGCTAAGGCCGAAATCCTCCGTGATGAAACGTCGTTCCTGAACCGGGGACGACCAAGATGGCGCCTTTTGACGAGTCGCGAACGTGCGGTGATGACAGGGGTTGGTGATCCGGGCACTCGGTCCCCGCATCCTGGTTTTCGGCAACGGACTGAAGTGGGATGTGAGGCTCTTTCAGGAAGGTGATGTCTCTCGTGACAGATAACTAGCCTCACTGTTGGGGCTTTTCGCCGTGTCACTGCTAGGTGACTAGTTGCTCTTGGGTCCAAGAGGGGCTTGCACGCCCGTGCGCCACCGGTGTTTTGGATCGTCACCTCTGCACAGACTTGAAACGAAACACACACAGGGGAGGAGCAAGGCTGGATACACGCGATCCTCGGTGGGCTTGAAAGGTTGGTATCAATACGAGAAATTTCAGGTAGATGGATTGAACGTCCCAGGACAGTGGTAGAGGGGCCAGTAGTTCCCTTGACTCAGGACAGCGTGCATCGTCTGAATCAGTATGTGTCGAGCCAGGCCAGCAGGAGCGAGGCACAGCATGCAACCACACTGCAGAAGTCTGCCCCGAGTTTCCAGAGCGTTGGAGATGCTGCTGCTGACAGACTAGCCCCTTGCTGGCTCCGGCTCCTCTGTGCCCTTGTCGTCTCAAAGCGGTATGGCCTCTAGAGACTCAGGCAAGCCGGCTGCTGAGTTGAGCCGAGCCTCACGCCTCGAGATCTTGGTTGAAGAACTGCAGGCGGGATCACTGGTCAGATCAGGGGCGTTAAGTGTGGGCCATTGCTGACGGCGACTGCTTCAAGAATCTGCATGCAACCCTTTTGTCACTTGATGGCATCGAGAGGGCGTCGCCATGGGATTTCGCGGTGCACCGCACATTTCGAGGTGAACCGAGCATCTTCAAAGCCAAGGAACGGACTGCAAGACAGACTTGACAGGCGAGCATTTGTCCTCATTTGCATGCTGGCTGTAGCCTGGTCTGGCAAAGCCTGGCTCGATTGGCTGAGCGTGTCTCCTCGGGAAGATGCCGTGCTCTAGCATGACGCCCATGTAAGTAATCAATATATCGACTCGGACATACATGAATGTCGGCAAGAAAGTGGAACGGGATGCAATTCACTGCAGTGCTAGCCCGACAGACAAGCAGACACGGGGCTGCCCCGGCCGAGTGGGTGTGGAGACCGTTTCCTCCGGGTGTGGGACTGCTCTGCTCTGCTCCGCGACGCTTCGCCCAGCCACCGCGGCGGGGAACCCTGTGCTGGGGTGACGGCGAGCCAAATATGCGAGTTACAAGCGGACAAGGTGGCGACGCTCACTGTCAAGACGATGTCAATGACGGGATTGCCTACTATGTACCTGCTGAGAAGATGAGCGTGAAGGCTCGGGCACGTTTCTGATCTCAAACAGGGGGGGAAAGCAAAATGGGTGGGCAGGTCGGTATTGAAGCTTAACTTTGATCTGAGGCCATTCCCGAAAATGACCCAGAATGTAACCTTGGGAAAGTTGACTACCCACTGTTACTCCCATACGGTGTTCTGTGGCCCCCGTGGCCCCCGCGCGCGCGGGGCCCCTGAGTCTGCCATCGTAGGCACGGACTGCCCACGCCGCAGTGTAAGATACAGGGCTTGAGGGCGCAGGACCAGGTATTATGCAGCAAGTCAAGTGTTTGTGAGTGTATGCGTAGAGGGCTGTAAGCTTTCTTCCCAAAAGGAAATGCGAAACACACGAGCAGGACTTCAGACGAAGTCAGTGCTGAACGAGCATGACAAGGGCCAGGCCTTTCCTGCCAGACAGGCACGTCTACATAGTACTGTGGCTGTCACGTACAGAATTGTGTCCTCTGTGCTCCGCCTAGGACGGTTACTTGGGTTCCCAGTCTGGTGGCTCTCGCTTGGGAAACCCCGGGCCGCCATCAGGGATCTGAGCGTACCTATGCTGGATGACTTGGGACGACAACTCCGAGGAGGCAGGCGGAGTGGGATAGAGCACGCAACTAGGCACTCAAGGAAGGGACCTGTGCATGCACCCGCTTGTAGTCTACATTCAAGGTGAACCCCGTACTGTACTCTGCACCGTGAGGCCGCCGATGATCAGAGACCAGGTGGACAAGAGGTGAGGAGGCGAGAATCGATGAGCGATGAGCAACGAGGGCAGCGCGGCCTGAGAGGTCGAATTTGCCAGCCACATTTCGGCAAAAGGGAATGGTCGTTGTAGCAGTGCATTCTGTTGTGTTCCCATTCTAAAATTGTCCCCAGCCAGACAGGCACGCCGGCACGCTTGCCCAACGCTTGTCGACTTCCCTATCCAGCAAAGCCAACAAGCAGACCCTGGAGGGTGCGACCCGTGTGCCCCACTTCTTCAGCCGCTTCAGCGAATGGGCGGGGAGGGATTAGCCGCGCAGCTGCTTCTTTCCCAGGTCATTTCCAAGATTCCAGGTTGGCAGTGGGCTGCAAGTGCGACTGCAACTGCACTTTGCCTGCGCTTTTCCTGCACCCTGCCGTCGGCCGGCTTTGCAAAGCTTGGAAGCTTGACTGCATCTGATCTGCCCGTCTGCCCCGTCTCCCATCCCGAATCTCGAATCCTCGAATCTCTATTGGCACCCATTATCTGCCGGCCCAGCTGCAACGACGATGCAGTCGCCCACTCAGCCATATGACCATAGCCCTTTGCAGACCCTGAGCACGGTGTTTCCTGCAAGTCAGCGATAGCCGGCAGCCAGTCTTTCTTCGTTCTCGGGTCTCTCCCAGCCCTCACCGACTGTCTCTGGACTCGCTTCCGGTGAACAGGAGCACAAAGTTATGCTCCCGTCGGCAGCATGCTATGAGCCGTGCCTCCCCCTCGAGGCCTTGAATCATTCATTAATATCATCTGTTGCCCCGAATTGTGTTTGAAACTGAGGCGCTGATTCGAACCTTGCCAGACCACGGCATGTAGAATGGCGTGTGCAGCACTGACAAGGTGCACAAATTCAAGGTTTCTCGGTTGTTTCTGGTACATCAGACAGATCATGGAGAGATCAGGCTGGCCAGGGTCCTCCCGTGTCAGCTACAGTAGCGGCGCCCCGCCAGCCTGGACCGCGCTTGCTCCTGGACGGCTCCGAGAACCCCCCAACGGCTGTCCAGGGAGAGACAGCTACTCTGCGCCAACAGTGGGCAGTGCCCACTTCATACACGGCTCTGCCAGATTGGGTTGCTCGTCCAACAGCTCGCGGGAAGGTCTAAAATTGACAGAACCCGGGCTGAGTGAGCACTTCTCTTTCGGCAGTCCAGTCTTCCGAAGGCAGGGTGACGCTACTTGCAGTCAATACTTCTAAAGTTGGCAACGGCAACGGAAGCGGCCACGAGGCATACCGCACACCGCGCAGCAGGTCATCAGTTTAGTACCGCAACTCGGCCAGATATCCTGACCGTGGTCCATCCGCCAGGCCGCTTCGAGAAGCACTGGCCTCCAATATTGCGACTGTCGGGTGGAGGCATCGCCTACTGCAGCGAATAAGCGGCCACCTGACCCCCCTCCTCGACCCGCGCAGAATAGCCGACGCAGCAGGAGTCATCCCTGATGCCGCCTGCATACCCTTCACAACCCCGGCCAACATTCGGGCACAGCCTTCTTGTCGTTCTTGGGCCACGGGGAACCGGCCAGTCGTGGGCTCGGAAAGCTGGGGCCCTGCCGTCTTACAACCGCCGCTTGGTGGCCCACGGCGCGGTTGTTGCGCTACTCTGCCGACCAAGTCTTACAGCAACTCTGTCTAACCCAAGGTTGGTTGGGAACACTTGTCCGCGTCTTCATGCCGTCCTTTTCGCATCTCATCCTTCCACCGAGCTAGAATCCCTTTTTAAATTGACTCGGGCCTCCGAGCGGCGACCATCCATAGCAATGTACCCCTGTTCCGCTTCTGCACATCTGCTTCCTCTGCGTGGTGGATGTAACCTTCCTGCATGCCGGAGGGTATCAACCTAGTTGCCCATGCAGCCATGTTCATCTCGAACTCGGAGGGCCAGGGGTCGTTGTCTTTTTTCTTTTCGCCTGCAGCACACACACACAGTACAGTACTTCCTCCCCAGTCGACATGGGTCCAGTGACTGTGTTCTTTTTCCCTGAGTGCGCCACAGCCCCTTATGGGAAGAGGTTGGGTGCCGGGTCCCGATCCTGATGTCGGAGCACACCTGCTAGAGAAGCCTTCCTCGTCCTTGCGCACCTGGTCCCCCCCGAGACTACAAAATGCATACGGAGCCCTGGCTCGTGTGTCAGAGTCCAACCTTGCATCGTCACAACGGTCGTATCTGCTTGATCAGGGTCCGTGAGCATATTCGCTCCTATCTTGCTACCTCGTCTTTGCTCTACATCACATCGGGTTGCCTTTTGAGTTGTGCCATCACTTCCTCCACCGACGGCACAGCCTGTTGATATAAACCTCTTCTCACCCCCCTCTCCCTCCTCGTTCGGAAATTGCAGACCATCCCATCGTGCACAATCAAACTCTGCAGTCCTCGCCAGACTCCGTCCCATCTTTCAGTACCACAGTGGTTGCTCAGCCTCGTACCTATCCGGTATCATTTCTCCAAGCGCTCAGGAAGCCTGCCCAGTCTCACTCCCTGCCGTCTTTAAGCGCCCGTCCTCTGGAATATAAACCGGACCAATCCCACTCTTTCCAACCACGTTACTGCCCTCTTAGAAGTCACTCAGTCATCATGCTGTTCTCTAAAGGCATAATTGTTGTTGCGTCGATCGCAACAGCCGCTGTTGCTGCTCCATACCAGAAGCGGTGCAAGCGGGACCCAGCAGTTGCCATCACTCTCCCAAGCACAGGGTGTAAGTAACCAATGGATACCTAATCAACAATTTTCATGAACTAACACAGTATAGCAACTGACCTCCCTGCTCCCGACGCAAACCTCACTCTGAGATATCTTGCTGTTGGCCACGGCATTCAGAACTACACTTGTGCAACCGCGAACGCAACACCAGTGGCCACAGGTGCTCTGGCCGTCCTCTACGACGCAACACCTCTCTATCCTGGCACGCCTGACACCGGGTTGACCGCCGATGTCTTCAACAAGCTCTCTTCTACCGTGCTCTGGGAGGCAGCCATCCCCCTCAACCTGATAAACCCAGCCGCCGGCGTTCCCACAGGCAGCGCCAGCACCACCAACCCCTTGGCCGAGACAGCCTACAACGCTGACGCGAGCAACCCCTTCCCCAATCCCATCCCTGACCTCGCCCTAGACGGCCAGGGGATCAATGCCAAGTACCTGGGGGTCCACTACTTCGACGAGAAGTCCAGCCCTACCTTTGACCTTGCTGGTGGTGCGAATCCGGCCGGTCTGTTCCTCAGCGCCGCCAAGACCGGAGGTGTTAAGGCTCCCACGGATGCGGACAAGGGTGTCCTGGGCACTGGTGCCGTGGACTGGCTTCAACTAGGAGATAACGGGCGCGGCCTGAGCAAGAACGTGGCCGATGTGTACCGTGTTGTCACGGCGGGTGGTGTTGCGCAGGCATGTTCGGTGAGCGGTGCGAGCAACCCGGGCGAGGCCTTCAGCGTACCATACACCGCTCAGTATTGGTTCTATGGCGCCTGAAACAGCGGACTTGTTGATTGTCTTGGGGCGCTGGATGGATTCGGCCGTTGTGTTTTCCGTATATATTCTGCATTTTCTTTTTGATCGCATATACCCCCTCCGCGTCGATAGATGATGGATCGACGAGCAAAGGTGTTATTGAAAAGCCCATTGAGGCAAAGGAACGAGAGGCGACTTGGCTGAGATTCCAGGGGAAAGGGCTCAGCTGGAACCGCAAGGTCTTCCATGACGCCGGAACATGGGGCTAGAAGTGTTCTTGCGAGACAACTTACCATATAATAATATGTACTCATGTGTAATGAGATCTGGTTATTGCCAACGAGCATCAATCCGAGTTTTTCAATGACAACTTCGTCCAACGCTTCGAGTTGGTCCCTAAAACGGGAGTGCTCGGGGAGAAAAACGACAGATCGTGAAACGATCTTAGGTGCCGCGTCCCCGGACTGGCAGGCGGGGCCGTTTCGTCGATCACACAGGCTAGTAATGACCAGGAAGAAGGCTTTATTGCTGTGAACTTGAGCCTTCCTCTTCCCCTAGTCTCAGACATTTTAGCATCACCATTTTACTCCAGCAGGTCGAGATGTCACGCTCGAACCTTCCACCTCAGTCCCACTTGCCTCTCACACTTAATTGAGTACTGTTGATTTATGCTCGAACTCACAACGCCCACTTTGCCAGATGGCGCCAGAGATGTTATGTCATCCAAGAAATGATTTCGATGATACTATGCTATGAGAAAAATCGTCATCCAGGAGCGATAGAGACGTCGACCCGCCCGCCTCCTCGCTCAGCCTGCTCACTTACCAGCTCGCACCCACTGCCACCACTTCACTACTCTATATATATCCCCTTGCGTTTTTTGTAGAGGCACCCGTTGGCTCCTTCCTCAGCACCTGGGATAGAGACGGCGGGATCGGGCGATCTGACGCCTGGTTGCTTCTCCAGCACCCGCCTGACCGTCTCCAGCCTCCTCTGTACCCTCAGCCAGTACTCGTCCTGCTGCGCCGGGCTGAGGTCCTCGACCACGCAGTCCATCACCTCGCTGGGCTGTCGTCTTCCACGGGCCTCACCATCTCTGTCACCCTCCGATAGCAAGTATCGGCATGACCTAGTCCACAAAGCTGCTTGCTCCGGGTCCATTGAGCAGTGACTCTACCTCCTGCCATCGGCGCCCATGGCAAGGTCCGCCTCGAGACCACCAGGGTGCTGTCCCAAGTATTCCTCAGGCCTCGGGTCCTCCGTCCTCCACTGGCCCGTTGCACCGCCGCTCGGCATGGGGACCTGGCTCGCGCCGCCCTGTTGCCCAGCGTGCTGGCCTCCGCCTGAGCCTGGTACCGTCCGGACGACTTGCCTGAATCGGTAGACCTCCTCCAGGATCATCTTACGCATCTCGCCCACGTCCTCGACCACCTCGAAGTCGAAGTCAAAGGTCGTAGGGCAGTCCGGCTCGTCGGACGCATCGTGCCAGATCTGCAGGTACGGGTGCTCGAGCGCCTGCTCAACGCTGATGCGCGAGGACGGGTCGAAGGCCAGCATGCGGTCCAGAAGGTCGAGGGCGTCCGGGTTGGCATTGGGGAAGAGCGAGGCGAAGGGCTTCTTAGGCATGAAGGGCAGGTTGCGGACGTATTCCTGGGCGCGAGGTGAGCCGATGCGGGACAGTGTCTCCTCGTTGGGCGTTCCGAGGATGTGGAGAATCTGGTTCAGCTGGTCGACATAGTCCCTGCCCTTGAAGAATGGTCGGCCTCCGAGAAGCTCGGCCAGGATGCAGCCCACGGACCAAACATCGACTAAAGCGCAAAAGCAGTCAGCAATACGGTTCGAGGACACCGAGAAAACGGTCCGACGTACTAGCTTTGGTATAGCTCTGGAAGCTCAGCATGATCTCAGGTGCGCGGTACCATCTCGTGGCGACGTATTCTGTCATGTATCCGGCGTTCTCCTCAGGGTCGATCGAGAAACCACGCGCCAGGCCGAAATCGCAAATCTTCAGCTCGCAATCTGCGTTAACCAACAGGTTTCCGGGCTTCAGGTCACGATGAAGGACGTTTGCCGAGTGGATATATTTCAGGCCGCAAAGGATCTGGTAGATGAAGGACTGGAAGTGGGCATCGGTGAGAGGCTGGCCTGAGCGGATGATTGCAGCAAGATCGCACTCCATCAACTCTGCGCAGGCGGAATCATTGTTGTCAGCATTCTGTAGGACTTGCGACAGGAAATGTGTCCAAGAGTGTCGACATACCTTCGTACAGATAAGTCTCGTTGAAGTTGTCCGGCCGAGGGATGTCCATGTCGTACAGGCAAGTGATCTACTCAGTTTGCGCTATCAGTCGAGTTGCTCTCCGGCATGGTTCTGGCATGCTCGCGGGCTATGCATTGAGGTGACACGGAAGCCGGCAGCTTACATTGCGATGACCTCGGAAGTGCTGAAGAAGCTTGATCTCACGCAGGGCGCGCTTGGCCAGGATCTTCTTGCTGAAGACATTGGTGACCTTCTTGATGGCGACGCCCTCATTGCTTTGGTTGTTGACAGCGGCGCTATTCGGACACACGAGTAGTCATTAGCCGACGGCCTGCCAATGCACATGTCACCAGCAGCATAGAACACCAGCCACTCACCACACGATGCCGTAGGCTCCCTGGCCCAGCTCCTTGGTAACGGTGTAGCGCTCATCCACGATGAAGTCCTGGTTGAAGACCTTGAAGACCTTTCGACCCTGTAGATCCGCCATCTTGACGACTATCTGGAAGGGACCTTGGTATGCGTGGTCTTCGTACTGAGCGATGGGCTTCGTCGGGCGCAGAGTGCGTGAATGAGCCCTCTGGTCGTGAGATGCGCCGAGGACAAAGTCGGAAACTGGTGAAAGGACAATCTACCTGGGTAGACAAAGGGCGCCGGTTGGGGTGAGCTTCTGTTCGATCGGGGAACGGCAAGGCTGCGTGCGTATATAGAAATCTGTCAATGGGGAGCCTCGTCAGAAAGCTGTCCCTGTGCGCTGAAGAAGTAGAGACGTCGCCTCGAAGGGTATCGACTATTGTGGCACAGCCGAGGAGAGGGGGCAGCTTACACTGGGCAGCTCGGGTGCTCAGAGGGAGGGGAGGGATGGGTGAAGGCAGCTTCCAGCAGTCGGGTCGAGAGAGTCGGTGGAGCGGCTGAGAGAGGCTCCCCTTCTAATATAACATGAATGTAGACTGTCTATCTTGCGGTGCGGTGCGGTGCAGTGCAATGCAGGAGTGTCTGTCGGCCGATCAGATTCGCGCATTTGCTGTGCCCAGTCCACAATTGTTGCGGTGCGGGACTTGCGACGAAGGAGGGGAACCAGGTCCCAAGAACTGCCAGGACTGCCAGAGACCCCGGCCCGTTGGCTGAGCCCGCACCACAGTGACCACACACACCCACTTCCCTCCACTGTAAGCCGCGCCCCACCCTCATCAAGAGAACCGTTGACCTTGGAACTCTGGACCTTGCAAGCCTGCCAGCTTTGCGGCCTTGACCACCACCAGCAGGCACTAGGACGGCCAGGACCGGTCTAGGCTGGACCCAAGTCTCTGGCCGGCCTCGATGTGATTTGCGGACTCCCTCGACCTTCTGCAGCGTGTAACCGCGCGACAACCTCCAACATTGCCGGCTTGCTGTCCCTTTTTCGGTCCCAAAGGCCATGAGCAACCCAGCCTTGCCCTGGACGCTACTCCCGCGGATCTGGACGAAACGAGCACGCGGCGGTCTAGACATCAAAGTTTGACGGGCGACGTCACTCTGGAGGGTCTCTTCAGCCTCGCTCACGATACCCACTATTCTCACCGCAGCAGCTACAGGTGACGATGATGAAAGCATCACACGAATTGCCCAATTGGCATCACTTGACAATGGGAATCCTCAACGCGCTACACAGCCTCTTTTCTCACTCATCCTGCTCAGGGGAAACGTGGCTCAGCGATGCAGGCAGGAACGAGCAGGGAGGCATTCTCTTCTTAAGGCTTATGCTGCATGCATATAATACAATAATACATGGACGCTAGATCGGACCAAACATGAATGCCACTAGCGCCCTGAAGCCTATCAGACAGGGCTCCTTCGTCTGATGTCTCGCGCCGCTCAAGTGGCTTCCTGCGCGCGACGGGCATGACCGCCTTGGCCCTGGAACACCAGCCTGTTTCTCCAAACCGAGATGACGCCAATTGGGGGCTGTACGCAAGGGACTAATGAAGGACGATAGGGCTGATGGGGACGGAGTACCCCATCCTCGGGAGCTTCTGTTCACCACATCACGTCGCATCGCCTGATTGGTGCAAGCCCGCAGCCCAGTCGGTGCTGTCTCGCGGCTGACGAGAAAGTCACTTGGGTGGCTATTTTGACTTCTTCCCCTGTGCGACATTGCGAATCGAGCTGCTTCAACTCGGTTGTGGAATTGATCTAACGTCTCTTCCGTGGTATCAAACATGGGATGGTCTATCATCGCGATGCACAGCAAGCAGAACTAGCAAACGCCGTGGCTCCAAATATGCAATGGTGGTAAGTCAAAACAAGTATGCGTCAGGTGTCTCCTCCGCCTAGCCTGCAGCGTTCGCCCATCACTCCTCCGGCGTAACGTCTGGGAAGACGTCTTTCAAAAAGTTCTTGGTGAATCTCAAGCACTGGTTGTATGTTGTCTCGAAGCCATCCAGAGGCCCGTACCACGGATCCTGGACCACTTCCGCCTTGCCCGTGCCCGAGTATTCGCCAAACAACATAACCTTCGCCTTGGCCTCGGGCTTGTTCTTGTGCATTCGCTGAAGATCGCTGAGGTTGTTTCGGTCCATCGCGAAAACGTAGTCGAAGTTGTCTAGGTCTTTCACGTTGAACTGCTCTAGTCTTAGCCAGTGCTACAGTCCAGCTTGCTGAGCCACAAGCATCTTCTTACCTTGCGCGCCCTGTGCACATAATCTGTGATTCCGTGCTCTTCCAATGTTGCCATGGTTCGGTCATCTGGTCCCTCCCCAACATGGTATGCGCCTGTGCCGCAGCTATCAATCTTCTTGACACGTCCCTGGTATGCAGGCTTGTTCGCAAGACTCTGGAAGATTCCCTCGGCCATTGTCGACCGGCAAATGTTGCCGAGGCAGACGAAGAGGACGGAGATGGGTTGACGTTCGGGCATGGTCGCGGTGGTTGATCTGATGTGTCGTCGTGTGGCGATGTATGAAGAAGAGGCAGTTTTGGCAGTTGAGGATCGACGACAGGCTGCCGCGATTTATTGTCGATCAGAAACTGAGCGGGCGGGTGCTCCGGGGAAGTCCAGAGTTTCCAAGAAAAAAGAAGCTGAGCGGTTGAGCTGTCCGGACAGCAAACTGCCCCGCGATGACGCTCTTGGAAGCAGCGTCCAACCCTGGAAAGCGTGAGCCAAGCGGGGCAAGTAATTTGCCCAGCTGGACTGTCGCAGTCCAGCTCTTTCCACCAACCCACACATCACGGTGCAATGGCCATCTACTTCCAACCAGAGCGCCAGTGACTTTCTCCCTTCAATGTCTGAGCAGCCACATTGGGCCCGAAGTCGTCACCTCCACCACTGAGAGGCCAATCAGAAGCAAGGGCGAGTGCGAGTGCGACTGAGTGAGAGGGTTCCAACCTGTCCCGAGCCGACTCAGGCTCCTATTGATGCGGCATTTCCTTTTGTCATCGACAAGCAGAGTGAAGCTTGCGGTCGACGGCCTGTCCTTAGCAGGAACCCATGGTTGATCCGTGGAAAGAGACTATTGGAATATCCCCTGGGCTGGACAAGCTTTATGAGGATGATCACAAGACAGCTGGGGCCATTTCCAATCTGAGTCGCTCTATGCCTACGAGCCCACACCTGACCAATCCAACAGCCTGGTACGGCCCCAGGTTGCAAGATCAACACTCCAACACTAGTACTACACAACGATCTCTTTGAACCCCTCGCGGAGAAGATCTACCACAGGGACGTCTGTCCGTGCTCTCTGAGCAGCCAACACGCGACTATTCAACTTCGGGCCATGAGACCCTATGGTGACCGATTCATTCTTGTCCCCATCCCCAATCTCCCAATATCACGAGAGCCGTCCTATGCGTGGGTTGAACTCCTGCGTGTTATGCCCACTGCTCGCATGCTGCTCATGTGGTGGTGTAGTACTACAACCGGGACCCCAAGGGTTTTTTTGTCCCCCGCCCAGCATGACTAGAATCCGTCCACTGACCGCTACCAGTTCATTTGTGAAAAGAACTCTCGCCCTTGTCTGATCAAAACGAAAATCAGCTCCTTTCAGTCAGCAGGTCTCTCAACCATGTGTAAACACTGGTCCGCTGCGAACCAGCGAGCTGGAAGCAAGCTTCTTGGTACGGAACCATCCGGCGAGGTTTCAGCACCTAGCCTTGCCCGGGCTCAGCCCTGCAGGACACGAGCGTCTCAGAAGTGCCGGTCGATTTAGAGGTGGGTCGGCGGGACGAACCCGCCATCCGTCACCTTTTTTCGGGTGACCCCATTCGCTGGGAGCCTAGCGATGGGGCCCTTTTTACCCCTGACCGGAGGTTACATTGGTAGGATACCATTGGCAGGCCGGGGGCGGGATGGCAGATTGGCTGTTTCAACGTTAATTTTCTTCAACAACCTTCTTCCTGCGCGTTTTCTAGTGAAGTCGCCAGGCTGACGCGAGACAGAGATCGGTGTCTCGAGGAGAATTTTCTCTTGCGAGCCAACTCGGCCAAAAATTCCTAGACGCCGAAAACAAAGACCTACTCCCAGTCAGCCTTGGAACGGCCCGAAGACAGCATTGTTCCAATACCGGGCGCTATGAGCTTTCCCGGCGAGCTAATAGAGATGCGCGAACGTCTTCCGGTTCGCGGGATCGGTAAAGCTGCCAGCTAGCTGGTAGGACGTAAAAAACCATCACCATCGTTGCAGCAACCGCTCAATCGCTTTGACATGGCTTATGGTCCAGTCCGTGCTGGCACCGTAGCCAAGGCCCATGGTCCAATCTGCGCTTCCCGATGTCACGGACGTGCCCGGTGAACAGGCAATCCTGTTCGTACTCCCGAGGGCAGACATGGGTTTGGATCAGGAGTATCCATTCACATCACCCACTTTTATATTAGCTTTTTGGCTAGGTAGGCGAGGTCCAGACTTCAACAATAAATACTCAAAGGGGTCCCTCCGTCCAGGCAGGCTCTTTACTCCTATCTCACTAATTCACTGTCATTATTCGCACATTCGCTCGATATCAAACCCAACGTTCCAAATACCACTACATAATTAGTCTTCGAGCTCTGGCATAAGCTTCATTCACAAACCACCATCGCACCGTTCAACCTATCCCAGCTGTAGCTACCTCTACGACCCACATTTTTCCAAGATGCAGTTCAAGGTCATCGTCCTCTCTACCGTTCTCGGCCTGGTTGCCGCCCAGTCTTCTGATGTCGCCTCCCTCGTCACCGAGCTGCCGACCTGCAGTCTGACCTGTCTCCTCGCTGGAGCCAGTGCTGCTGACTGTGAGTCCATGGACTACGCCTGCCAGTGTGGCAAGCAGGACGTCATTGTCGCCAACGCTACCTCTTGCTTGACCACCTCGTGCAACACCAACGACATTGCCAGTACGTTCTATTAGATATCCAAGTGTCATCCTCCCACATAGCAACTAACAACATTCTCAGAAACCCAAACCGTCTCTCAGCAAATTTGCGAGGCCGTCACCGGCGGCAACAGCAGCACTTCCGCCTCAGCATCTGGTAGCACTGCCTCATCGACTGGTTCCAGCACTGCCTCGTCTGCCTCTGCTTCTTCCACTGGCGCCGCCGGCTCCAGTGCTGGCTCTCGTCCCGAGCTTTACGGCCTCGGCATGGCTGCTATCGCCGGCATTGCTGGTCTCATGGTCATGTAAATAGACTACTAGAAGTCAGAGGGAGTACGTTCGGCCTGCGGAAACGACCATTTCTATTCAAAACTTCAGGAAAGACCTCCGTTATTTTGGGGGCAGGTACACCTCACGGGAACTCAGGTTGATGACCATGAGTACGACTGGTTTGGGATTTTTGCACGGACAATATACCAAAGGGGTTGGGCCCTACTGGACAGGGCATTGGGAGAAAGGGTAGCCGTCTACTTCTGGCTAAATTCATACGAAGCCTCCTCCTCTTGAACGTCTAAAACCATTATTCGTCTATTTCTAAAGTGAAATGTCTCTCTGATATCTGTTCTCTGTCCACCCAGCGGTCATCTATAAGACAGAAAGAAAATCTCGGTCTAAGAAAGGAGTCTGCAAGATAGGAAAGGCTGTACTTAGCCAGGGTAGAACCGTCCCAGGGCACCATCCTCACCCCCATCAAACAACCCATTGACACCATCCAGCGCCGCGAACTTCTCGGCAAGCTTCATGCCCTCCCGCCTCTGGCCTTCCACCCTCTTCCAATTCCATTCAGCATCCGCGCTGAGGTCAATAACGCCGACGTCCTGGGTCTCGTCGCCGACCTCATCGGCACCGCTCCTCCAGCCGCCGGGCCTCTCCGGCAGCAGTCCACTGTGCTCCATCAAGATGCTAGGGTTGACGGTGAACCGCCCGACCTTGAACACGTACTTGCTGACCGCAGTGGCGATGATATACTTCTGGAAGTCCTGCGTCTCCCCCTCCCGCGCGGCGGCCTGCCTGGTCCGCAGCGGGCCGAACCACGACTTCGACCCGCTGTCCCAGGCGGTCGGCTTGACTTTGCCCTTGACCACGAAGTGCGTCACGATGTATAGCCACTTGCGGTCCCAGGCCAGGACCCGCGTCCACGTCTCGTAGGCCTGGAACGGCGCGACCTCCTTCTTGAAGGAGCAGAACACGCCGCCCAGGCCGATCCCCATGCCACCCTTTGCGACGCTGCCGTCCGGGGTCACGACGGCCTTTGTCTTGGAGTTGGCGGAGATGGCCTTGAGGCCGTCGCGGAGGAGGAACGTCACGCACTGGGTGCGCGCGATGTCGAGGTCGGTGAAGTAGGTCGCGTTGGACTTGTGCAGGTTGTAGTCGGTCTCGAGGATGGAGTTGTACGTGGAGGTGATGGAGTAATGGAAGAGCATGCGCGGCGTCTTCGCAGGTGGCTGCAGGAAGGGGAGGTAGTTCCTGATGATGGCGGCCCAGACTCGGTACTGCGAAGAGCTGTCAGCGGGTGTATCGTCCTCAGATGGGGATCTGGAGGAGGGCTCAGAGGCCGACTCACGGTCCACACGAAGGGCATGTTCTTGTAGTTCGCGACGACAAAGAGCGCCAGCAGGATGCGGCTTGTGCGCCCGGGCCCGGTGACGAAGTTGGTCGCTATCGTCTTCAGGTCGATGTGCAGCATAGAGACGCCTGCGACGCCCGCGGCGCCCACGCCGAGGGGCAGGAGGAAGCCCAACGCGTTCGCTGATGCCATCTTGACAGAGTCTTTCCGCCTTGACGTAGAGTTTTACAGATGTGTGTCTATGATTACTATTCCTTAGGAGGGCGGAGACCTTTTATAAGTGCTGACGAGCTCGCTGACGATCCTGCTGACACGGCGCCGCGCGAAGCCGAAGAGCAGCACCACGATCACGACGACCCAGAGCGGCACTGAGCGGAGCACGCAGGTTATGGTCGTGCCGCACTTCGCAATGAGAGAGGAGGAGGAGGCATAGGGATAGGGCATGAAGGAAGGAAGGACTGACTTCAAGGAGTGCGAAGTCGTGTTCGTCCCTACCCCGGCCGTCGATGGGTGAGCAATTCAGCTTGGTGTGCTTTTGCAATTTGGTGAGACTGACTAGCGCTTTATCCACAATGTAGCTTTCCGCCGCCGATTTCGCCCCGTGGCCGAGCCGAGGTGTGGAAGCTTGATTAGATGTCACCTCCGAGCCGAGGCTTACAGTACATACATAGTAGCCCCAGCAGCCTTGGCTTCACAACTCTGATCAACTGTGTAACTTACACACAGGACCTATCAATGTGTATCTTTATCTGATTTATGCTTTTCAGGCCGAATCTTGAGTGGTTTAATTTTTCCCAGTTCGGCGAAAGCCCAGCCGCTACTTCTTACTTGTGATCTCTCACACAGCTCCCTGCAGTGAATTGCAGCGTCAGCTCCTACACATTACGAATGTAGCTGGGATTTTAATGGAGATTTTGGGAAATCACGTGCTTTCCCATTCAAATTTAGAAATAACTGAAGAAAATCTATCTGGGTAGTAGATCTGAACTTTGATTACCGCTGGGAACCTTGGAGTCGCTAGAGGAAGACGACGGAACGGTTGCGAGAGTCATCGGTTGTCTGGTGGGGTCAAGTGGACGCCCCAGGTATCCTCGGGATAGCTCCTCTGGGATATAGCCGCTACTTAGACAAGTTTTCGTGGGATGACTGACTGTGGGATCATCGTCTACCTTCTACAGGACAACTACCTGGTGGACAGCCTCCTCTATCCATCCTTCCCTGGAATGATCTGTGCTTTCTCCATTTGGAGCTTGTATTATGATGCAACAAGTCCCGAATCCATGATCACTTCAGGCCAAGTGAGTCCCTCGGCGTAATTGGAGCCTAATTTCCGTATTTATGTGGCAACTGAACGAGAAGCAAACTAAGATACAGATGGCAATGATAGCCACACACGCGTGTGCTAGGCGCTATTATGAGACTTTACTCATTCTTGTAAGGTCCGCTGAAGACGACTTGAAATCATGACCTCTTCATGCATCCCTCTGAGTATGATGGCTCAACTGGGTTTGAAATACGATTGTGTTTGTTAAAAAAAGCAGATACTGACACATGGCCGTCATACATCGCTTGTTTTCTGCGCAAAGGACTGCGAACGGTGCCGGATAGTAAATATAAATATGCCCAGATAGCTGGCTCGCCTCCTGGCAGAAACACAGGAACATGTTCAGGGGAAACGCGATTTGTAGCTCTTTCAAGGCTTTCTTTCAGGTCTGTAACGTGACCCGATCGTCAGCCACCAAGTCTGTTTCTTTTAGTCACAAATACAGTCCACAGTTGACCCAGACTCCCAAGAAGTACAATCAAAAGCAGAGATATCTGTCCTAGCAACCTCTTGCAGGTCCCTGATACTTGCCTGGAGTTCTCTTGATGACGCTGGACTCTGGTCATACCATGGAAACCTCGTCATCGACTGTGGCTTCTGGCAGCTCCGTTGCAAGAAATTTCACCTGGGCAGAAGACATCAACAGATTCAATGCGGGTTATGACGAGTCCACCGGCAGAGCAAAGGAAAGTGTTGGCCATACTTCAGTCGGTGCTATTGTGTTTAATACTGAGGGTAAAGTTCTCCTCGTCCAGCGTTCTGCCACCAAAAACCTCCTGCCAAATGCTTGGGACATCCCAGGTGGTACAGTCGACACGAAGGAAGAGACCATCGTGCACGGCGTGGTGAAGCAGCTCTTGGCTAGAAGGTGAGAATTCCAAACCCGGGGCTCCAAAGCAGGAGGGGATGTTTTCCTGACCTTCTGAGCATGACAGTGCCCTCCGCGCAGTTCACATTAGTCGTCATGCTGGAAGCGAAGCCATGCTCGAAGATGGTAACCTGGACTCCGTCAAATACTCATTCATTGTTTATGTGGATGGCTACGACGTCAAGCTTAATCCTAAAGACCATCAAAAATTTCTTTGGGCGACCGAGCAGGCAGTGAGGGACAAGCGTTGCGGTGACGCTCGGATCGAATTCACTACGACCTGGCAGCACCAGGTTATTCTTTCAGCATTCACGATGCGCAATGAAGAGTCTAAAAAGGCAGAGAAGCCATCATAGACTGCTCGTCGTTTAGCTTCGTTGGAACTGCACCGGGGCTGGAAGCGCGGGCAAGTCATGGCAGCCCTGAGTCCTGACTGTCGGCTCGAATGGATGGAAATAGTTTCACTCGCAATGCATATTGGTTCTTTGGTATCCATAGATCTTCTCTTGCAATAAAATTCAATCCAGGCTTGTGAAGAAATCTGTGCAGAAAACGGGCAGTTTCGTGGTCTCTTTGTAACCCAGTCAGGGTATCGAACATATGAAATGGTCAGGGAAGGCCCAAAGCCTAGGCTAAGCAAATTTCACTAGAATTGAAATTGAGCGAACAAAGTTATTCGAGGCCCTATACGTCCAACCACGAACTATGCCAATGTCTATAAGATGATACATGGTCATGTCGTCGTATGACCATTGCCACTCGCCGAGAGGGTCATTCAATGGGCGTTGAAGACAACTCTTTTGTGTAATTTATTTTTAGATTCAACAGTATATCAGCTTATATGTGGCACAGGAAGGTCATATAGAAGAGACAACAATGCTGCTTTGTGCTTGGGTACCTAGCTACGACGGGTTTATCGGTGGTGACTATGCCCCACGGGAGATCCCACAACATGCATCGTCGTATAAACAAGGTTTTGAAATAGAACAGTGGAAATCGAAATAATGTGACAAACAATCACTGTGACGAGGTGAGGCTGCTCTGTCAGGCATTAGCCCGGCTTCGAGGGAGACGGTCTATCCCGCCAACCCTCTGACTGAAGGAAGCTCTGCAGTCGCAAAGTGACTGGGGTCTCTGAAGAACAAACAATAGGATTATGTATGTTTCTTAGAAGAAAGCCATTGTCTCTAGCCATTTTCGCAGTGACATGATTCCGGACGGTTCAAATCTGCCCACTATATGAATGCTCTCATCAAATGCGTCTTACAACTTTACACTACTCACATTACTGCACCAGACACTCTACAGTAAGAGCACTAGGAAATCACGCAGACTATCAGTACAACCCAACAGGCCTTCTAAACACCATGTCTGAAGAAGAGGAACGTGGCCGGCGCAGCGGAGCTCCTTCACCCCAGCCCCAGCCCCAGCCCCAGCCCAATGGCGATGATAGCAAGTAAGTAGTCTTGGTAGTCTTGAATTGCTCTTTGCGGAGGTGGACACAGGAATGGCAGAACAATACTTGGTAGGTAGCAAATTGATCAATGAAATTGGAAATTGCCAAAAATGAAGACAGTCTTAATTGCAAAGAAATCGGAGATTCGCACCTGTAAAAATGGAGGGTACACCGGTACATTGCAGTATAAAAGGACCCAAGGTAGAAATCCACCTAACCACACTCAACACCCACTCCCATAACACCTCAAACTTACCTATACCTACTACCTACACCTTCTACCTACACCTACTACCTACACCCACTACCTATACCCACTACCTACGCCCACTATCCGCAGGTGTAGATGAGCTACAGGGTTGTAATTTAGTCTTGGGTCTTTGAATAGGGCCTGGGTGATGTACTGATGTACCCTCCAATTTTGCAGGTGCGAATCTCTGATTTCTTGATTAGAGCCACTATGCTGCCCAAGCACACACGTCGTGTAATGACCAGGTTCGCCTGCACAAGATTACGTTGGTGCTACTCTCCAATTACATACGCGCACGTCTAAATTCAGATCACTTGGAACACATTGCAATCTTCTGAGACCCGACTCTGGCCTTGACAAGCTTTACGGGATGGGCCAGCCAAGGCCTCGATGCCCGCACGGCTTGCCTCTTGGATGAAACGGAGACCTCACCCAACCTGCATATCCAAGTTGCCCGAAACAGTGACACTCAGACAGGACACAAAGAATATACTCAGTTTCCTTCACAATATCAATTTGCCCATGCTTCAGCCTGGTGGCACTGCATGCATGCCGTCTCGACCTCTGCTGTGCCGCCCCCTTGCAGCAGTGTGGAACTAACGACCACTCCCAGACCCGGGGACCCGGTTTCTGACAGGGTCCCTAACAGGGGCCGTAATACGCATATTTGGCGGGCTTTATATGACGACCCGGGATCGCTGGGCTGTTGTGACGGGTCCGAGGCCACGGTCCACGGAAACACTTGGCGACGGGGTCGATGATGGTCTGACCGGGAGGAGCATGGTAGTTGGTATTGAATGTAGATGTTGTGGACGTTCATGTTGGTCGACGATCACCGCCCTGAATTGAAATTGTTATGCTGAGCTGGGAAGGTAATGAGTTATAAGTAAGGGTGTTTGTGCCCTTCCGTCGTCTGCTTTTGTGGATGCTATCAGAACACATCATCCACACTTACTTCATTTCTCAACCTCATTCCCTCCTTCTCGAGCTGTGCTCCCATTTGCAAAGTCCTTCCTTGTTTTAATAGCAATTCAATCATTCATATCAACCATTCCAGACCGATTTTACAATATGCGTGCTTTCGCTGTCGTCATTGCTTGCCTTGTTGCCCTCGCTGCGGCGGTGCCTGAGAACATGATGGAGGATCGCATCATGCGTCGGGAATGCGTACGTGTACCGAAGCTAGTGGTCACTCTGGTGGTTGCAATGGTTAGGCTAGCTGACTGACTTGGGTTTTCAATTTTAGTTCTGTGACGAAAACCACTGCGACGGTCCGGCTTGCTGTGCGAACGGTACTTGCTGAAGAAAACGAGGTGGAGGGTGAAACGGTCTGATGAATTGGTCAACTGCTGTGAGACGATTTGAATTTAGGTTGAGGGAGACTGTCATGATTTTGTTGATCAAACTGAAATTCAAATCCACTTTTTGATGAACAGAATTGAGTTGAATGTGCTCGAGATGCTCTTCGAGAGCGCTGACCCTAACCCTTCTACTCTATTGAGGCCCACACATCAAGTGCGCTCATTCGCGCAGTGAGTCTTGAAATTCTGAATCATCACAGTCCAAACTTCACTCCCTACGACTTTTCATTCCTCAGCCTGTCGCTACCAATCATCACTGTTCATCAGTACTCGGAAATGGACGAAGACGACGATGGCGTTAGCCCGCGAGATCTGGCCCTTGATATTGTGGCGAGAAGCGATGAGCTGTTACAACAAATGGCACAGCTGCGGCAGAAATATTATGAGATCAGAGGCCCGCGCCCGGGCATCCCTGGTCTGACAAACCTGATGGATGGCGTCAGACAGGAGAGAAAGGGTGCTCAATCATTCCTGGACCAGCAAGCGAACGGTTCGACAACCTCACGTGATGGTTCATTAGAGGCTCGTCCTGCGGAGTCACGTCTGCGCTTTAGCAACCTCCCTGCTATCGAGCGCAATTGGGACACTCTAAAGCGCTGTCGCAATCTGGTCTCCATCGAACAGTCAATACCGAAAATCCCTAAGGTGGAGGTCAAGGAGAACGGGGGGCTGAAGGTCCACCGCGGCCGAGGCGGGCAGCCCAGCCAAGGCACGGGTATGATCTTTGTCCATGCAGTGGTCGATGGCGGGGCTGAATGGCTGCGTATCATCAGCAAGGATGAGAAACGAGTACTTCTCGAGCTTGCTGCTGGAGGTTGGGATTGGGACCACGAAGAAGGGGACACGGATGACGACGATGATTCCGAGCTGTTCGAGGACATCCCCATTCTTCGCACTGCAAAAGAACTTGCAGATACCGCACGCAAATATTGGCACGACTACCACCGCCCAAGAATACGAATCCTTCTCAACCGAATTCAGGAAGGCCAGAGCAAAGACATGGACAGAGTCATTCAGAAGATGCGCAATACAGGGGGCAATGACATATCTGTAACTGTTGACTGTGCAGGCGCACCATGGATTTCTAGTGAGGCCTTACCGAACCTCGATACCGCGTTATCCAATCTTGTACCTGTTGAGGACACGGGTTGTTTTGGATCAGCCGTTCTGCTAGACACGAGCGTCTTGATTGCCCTCATATCGGACATTTCGCACGCTGCTGTGGACATTCAGCCGTGGCACAGCCAGGACTGCAAGGCTCAAATTCAAGATGAAGCCAATGGAATCAATTTCATCACGGGACAAGCTTACCCTCCACTTCGAGGGAAGCAGCTGGTCTGCACAAAGGAGGCTATGGAACATTTCCGAGAGATAACGGCTACCATTGCAAGTCCCACGGAGTTGGAAAGAGCGCGGCTTCTCTACTCAGGCGGACCAGAAGATTTCCAGAAATACTCTATCCACCAAGTGCCGGATGATCTCAAATTACCGGTGCAGGTGCTCTCCGAAGAGCCAGATCTACACGCCCGGGAACTGGTGGACGCAGGCAGGTTGCCGGAGGTGGCAGTCAAGGCTGAGACGCACCTGCTGAGCGTGCCCGGGAACCGAACCACTCATCTGTACGGGTGGGCTAAGGGGCTGACGGTTGTGACGAGTAACAGGTCGCTTGCAAAGAGGCTGGTGCGGATGATCGAGAACAGCCTGGAAGAAGACTATGAAGATGGACCTAAGATATGCAGTCTGCCCTACAATCGCGCTTTGGCGACTAAGGGTCCTAGGCGGGTTGATTGAGTTGCCGTGGGCCATTTCAAAAACCACATAGACAAAACATTCAAATATTGCATGTGACCATGGAAACCTTCCCACTGAGACTCTCATGCTACATAGATCCGTTGTGCCGTGCAAACAGGAAGATTCAGTAGTCTTGGTCAATTGAATGAAACATAGATATCATTTCGTATTAGAATATTAATGGGATGGTTTGTGTAGGTATCCCGCTATAGACTAAGTGTAACAATGGTGTTCAGCACTTGAACACCACAAGTGTCGGCATCAAAGCATCAAGACGTTCCCTTAAGCGACGCCCCAGATCTCAGTCGGCTGAAGTGTGAAGTTCAAGAGCGGCGCCACAAATTGGTTGTACGAAGAGACAGTGTAGGCCGTGTAGTTCCAATATGTCCCACTACAATTTAGATCGTCAGCCTACATGTAATTCTTCACCTTGTAACAGATGGGCAGCACTTACTCAGCGGTGGGGTCGGCAAACTCATAGCTCACGGCCAAGTGAGCCCCGGTGCCGGTCGTGTTGACGGCCTCCAGGCGGGCGGCAACCTGGTGAGGGTTCCTGTTGTCATCGAGGATCTGACAGTCGTCGTAGGGGGCACCCTCGCCGAAGCCCGAGCAGTAGGCGTTGAAGGCGGGAACAGACTCCGAAAAGGCCGGGGCACTGATGTTAAAGTCTAAAACCGAGGTCAGATTATGTTTACTGGGGAGTAGCCAGATACGTGGGGGCCAGAAACATACCATAGTAGCAGCCGGCCCGGGCGCAGCCTGCGCTCCATCCGGTCACGGTCCATGTGTAGTTGGAAGCAACAACAGCCTGCTTGGTCTTGACGATCTTCGCAGCGGGCTTGCTCCACAGGTGAGCAGCCTCGGCGGACGCGAGGAGGGAGATGGCGGCGACAAGCGAGAACTGCATATTGGATATAGCTTGGAAGATCGTGAAGAAGCGAGTGGTTAGTCCGGGGAAATGATGGACAAGCGTCAGGCAAGATACTTTATAGAAATGAACGATGTGTAACAATCTTAATAAGGGAACCTAAGACAGTATGAAGTCATGACAGGAAACAAAACATCCCAACCCCCCGAGGATGATCGCCCTTTTTGTTTTCTGTTTCGATCTTCAATGTTTCCCCTGTCTTCTACATAACCGCAACGAGCAGACGGGCAGAATTCCGTCAGGGGGTTGAAGATGGCGGGCGCGAAAAGCGGGCTCCAAGGTTGCCAAGGGCCACTAAAAGCGGCCTCTACCAATCTTCGCCCGGGATGGACATCCCAAAGAGGCACGACGACGGATCGACACTCGTCAAAGTGTCGGGCCACTGCCCCTGCAATATGGGGCGGCATTCCATGAGGAGTGAGCATTACCCGCTTGGGAAGGGCTTTAAAAGGACATCGTCCATCACTTGCAGGGAGGGAGGCAACACTGGCTGGCGATGAGCAGAATTGGAGGCAGTCCCGACGGTGCAACCCTACCGAACCGCAGGGTTGCAAGAGCCTCGTATGGAGTATAATTCAGGGGTGGGCTTACGGACCCGCTGCCTGGGTAGGTGCGCACAGGCGGGTCACTCGACGCTGCAGTACCATCAGGCTGTCGCTGGCTTGGAGATTCGACGGGGGCGGCGCGAATATGCGCGAATATGCACGGGAGGTATGTGGGAGCAGGGCTGGGAATACGAGCTCTCTCTCTTTTACGCGCGCAAAGACGTCGCGGTTTGTGAGACCCTTGGGCTCCGAGTCCCGAGATCAGCGCTTTCGTCGCTCGGGTGCAATCAGAGGCAGATGCGGCCGATGACAGGGAAAAGCTTGGCCGTGATGAGGACGACTTCCCTGTTCCCACAAGAACATCTCAAGGGACGTACGCATTGAACCCCTGAAATGCCCGAAATACGCTCGTGGCAGTGCTGCAATGCAGATCAAAAGACATCAGTGAGAATGGGGGCCAGGAAACAAGTTCAGTGCGGTGGAGGTTCTGGTTGGAGGGAGGGTGGGGAAGGATGGTTGTGGGTTTACCCTGGTCGAGGGTTCAACTCCAACTGACAAACAGCTCCAAGTGCAGGGTGGTGGTACCCCCCGTCCGACTTCAACCTTCTCGCCGACCGCATCAGAACTGGCTTATCTCCCCTTCCTTATCTCTGTGGCTTGCTGCTTCAGCATCCCAAGGTTGCCGGTGATGTCACTTCTAGAATGCGTACGGCTGCTGCTGATAAGCTCTGATGAGCGTCGGTGTGAAGATAGTGCATGGTGATAAGGGAGTTGTTGAACTCGGTAGGTCGTGGTCTCGTCACAGCTCATCAAGTGATGTGCCCAAGTCCATATATTCTGCATTCGACGTCACAAAGAGGCGCTTCTGAATGTCAAGATGAATGACCGCGGTCAAAACCAACGTGCCCCCACCGAGACTTCGTCATTGCTCGGCGACCCCTCGACAGCATACCCGGAGGGCGACGCAGAGTCCCAGCTCTCCAGCGCCATCTCCAAGGACGAACAGGCCCTCCACCTCTCCTCGAAGGCCATCGGAGAGCGTCTCCCATACAATGACTACACCACCATAGACTGGCTCCACGACCTCGTCAAGGACAGCGCCCGGCACCAGGCACTGCACCATCGACCAGGCCTTAGGGGCAACCGGCTGGTGCTGTGGTGGGACGCGGCTCAGGGATGGGTTGCCGCGTTCATCATTGGCGTCTTGACCGCCGGCGTGGCGTTCCTGGTGGACGTCAGTGTAGCGAGTGTTGCAGACTGGAAGGAAGGGAGGTGTGTCGGCGGTGGCTGGTGGCTAGACCGTGAGCGATGTGGTGACGATGCGTGGAGGCCGTGGTCGACCTCCCGAGGGGAAGCATACGGCATATACGTATTCGTTGCTCTTGGGTATGGGCTTGTGGCTGGTGGCGTGACGATGCTCACCAAGGCTACGCTGCCAGCCGCAGAGGGCCGTGATGATGCTGGTGAGACGGGGAGGGATTCGTCCCCGAGCAAGGCCGAATACACTGAGACCACGACTGGCAAATTGATGTATATGGCGGCCGGAAGCGGCATTCCAGAGATCAAGACGATCTTGTCAGGCTTCAATATCCCCCACTTCCTCGACTTCAAAGTGCTGGTCGTAAAAGCCGTGGGTGCCACTTTCGCCGTCGGTACCGGCATGAATCTAGGAAAAGAAGGGCCATTTGTACACATATCTACTTGTGTTGGATACCTGGTCGCCAGGTGGTTTCCAAAGTACCATGGAAATGGCAGAAAGATGAGAGAGATGCTCAGTGTGTCGTGCTCGGCTGGTTTGTCTGTCGCGTTTGGAACGCCGATCGGTGGTGTGCTCTTCAGTTACGAGGTAAGTTGCCGCCATATCTGGTGCCGCACAAGCATCATCACCGTCCCTTCCAAGCCGTCACCAAGGTGGCTGACCTTTGCTTCGCAGGAAATAAGCACGTACTTTCCCCGTCCCGTGATGTGGAAAGCATTCCTCTGCTCGCTCGCCGCAGCCGCCGCCCTCAAAGAGCTCAACCCGACAGCCACGGGCAAGCTGGTCCTCTTCGAGACCAACTACGGCGTCAACTACAACGCCGTCCACTATATCGTCTTCATCCTGTTGGGTATTTGCGGTGGTATTTTCGGAGGCGTCTTCTGTCAAGCAAACTTTCGGTGGTCCAAGGTCTTCCGGAAGTACTCGCTCATTAAAGATCACCCAGTGTTTGAGATAATTCTGGTAGTGCTGTTGACATCTGTATTGCAGTATCCAAACAGACTGATCAGGTCAACGGGCGATGTAGTCATGGCCCAGTTGCTGGTCGACTGCAACGAGCCGGAGGACGTAAAGATGTCGTACGTCTGCGAAATGGAGGCGCTGCAAGATAAATCTGGGTATTACATGTGGCTGGTAACAGGTGCGATGGTCAAGCTGCTACTCACCATCATCACCTTTGGTTGCAAAGTCCCGTCGGGAATCATAATACCAGCTTTGGACGCTGGTGCTTTATTCGGGCGGATGGTCGGTCAGGCCCCCTTTCTATTTGAGTCAATCTCTCCAGGGATTTTTGCCATGGTTGGCGCAGCAGCGTTTCTTGCCGGTGTTTCTCGCATGACTGTGAGTCTCGCGGTCATCATGTTCGAGCTCACGGGTGAGGTCAACTTTATTCCACCATTCATGGTGGCTATTCTTACCAGCAAGTGGATCGCCGATGCGATAAGCGGGGAGAGTGTGTATGACCTGAGCCAGCATTTACTGGGTCACCCATTCCTAGATACTGAGCATTCATTGGCAAAGGTGCGGGAAGCAGGAGGCGGAACGGTGGAAGACTTAATACCGCCAAAGAACACGATGGATGAGATTACAGTACACATGAGGCCGGATGGGATTATAAGCAGACAAGTTCTGCATCAGAAAATGGCACAATTGAAGGGAAGGGGCTTAATGGATGCTGGATTGGTATTGGTGAACGACCGAGGCATTTGCCACGGTTACATACCCGAGGCGGAACTCGAATATGCCCTGAAGCTCAAGGAGCACATGGAAGACGCCAACGAAGACAGGACCGGGTGCGACGACATGGTTGATCTTGTCAGAGGGCCAACGTCCGACTTTGTCAACCGTACCCCCTTGACCATCCCGTCTACCGCACCAGTGGAATATGCTGTCGAGATGTTTTGCCAGCTAGGGCTGCGTTATCTAGTCATTGTCGAGGAGGATACCGCCAGGGTTCTGGGCTTGGTTATCAAGAAGCGATTGGTCAAGTATCTGGACGGCCTGGGAAGAACATAGCAATGTGGACAGCTCCGTAGAATGCCCCATGCCTGATCTTGTCCTTCTTGCAAGGAGTTTGATATCTTTCTTTCGGCCGGCCTGGGGCCACAGTCACAGTGACCATACCCACTTGTATCGATCTCGTGGTTTCTCGGAAGATTTCAGTGTGATCGAGTTGTCTATTGCGCCTTTTGAGTGCCTTTCTCGGCCTAAAACATGGCACAGCTCGCCTGCGTCTAGGTTCCCCTCTAATTGCTCCTCGCACCATCCTTGGCCGCTCTGAGCTCGTCCATCTTGGCCACTCGCTTCTTGAACTCGACATACTGACATTTCTCGTAGCTGTGCCTCTCTTGCTGTACGTCTATGTCAGCGTTGGCCCGTCGAACCTCAGCAGTGCCGTCCAGCCCGGCTTGTGCGCCATTGGTCTGTGTCCAACGGGGGCGGCGGCCGTCAGGGCAGTCGGTTGTGGACCTACCTCGCACTTCCAGGGCAGGTAGTATGTCTCGAAACGGCATTGGTTGAGGGGAATCAGGAGGTTCGCGCAGCTGTCTCGGTATGCCAGCGGGAGCTTCGCATCGCGCATCTCCTCGCGGGTCGCCTCTGGTCGCAATTGCATGTCAGCGAAAATTCTCTCGGTCGGAATGGAACGGGACTTACGGCGCGGCACTTCAACTGCTTCATCGTGTGCCATTTTGGGCGGTGCAATCGTTGGTGGACTTGAGCCTTCAATTGCCCGGGTTTGGTCTGTTCTCGGAATCGGTCGGTCGGACTGTCGATGCCCTTGGTGAAGCTTCCAATTGGCGTCGGCTGATAGGCCCGTGCACATGTCTCGGGAGCGTTGCCCCCCCCCCGCCCCCCCCCCAACCTAATGACCGCTCACAGGGTTCGGGTGAGCGCAGCTCTTGTTGGCGGTACTCAGGTACCTTCGTAGCCCCCTGTCTATCGCTGTTTTCAGAACGCTGCAAGATAAAGTTGAGCTCCAACCAACCAACAGCCGTGTCCGATTTCAATATCACGAAACGATTTGATTATCGTCAACTTAGTGACTGCTTTCCATTCTTCCTACCTATTTACTCACTTACTGTTCCTGCTGCACAGGCCGGTCTCTTACTTATCAGCCGAGCCTTGCCTTGGCACGCTAGTTTTGGTGATCGGCCCCACTCCACCACGCGAGCTCGATCTGTCCTGTGATTCTGAACGCACCGGAAATGCAAAATTCTCATCCAAGGACCGTTGGCCCAATGGCAAGGCGTCTGACTACGACCTTTGATAGCTTCATCATGAGGAATTCGGAATCAGGAGATTGCAGGTTCGATCCCTGCACGGTTCATAATACTCTAGGACAGCACACTCACGCGCTCGAGAATATTTTTCTCGATTTTTTTTGATACCTCTTGCGGCTCCACGGAGCCTGGCTTTATGTGGCCTCTCAACTTTGAGCAGAAAGACTGAGTGGACATCACAGCACTGCACATGTCTGACACCCAGTCCGTTGGCAGTTGAGTAATAGCACTGCGTTCTCACCAGTCTGATGGGAGGTGTGGCTGGAAATAGGTTTCTTAGCGACCTAGTCCTATCATGATTCCTGCGAGGTTCAGTGCACACTGTCCGGCCCACCAGTACTCTTCGAACCAACGTAATCACTGTACAAGCACTTGGGAGTGACATAGAGTACAAGGACTCCCATCCCTTCCACCTAGGTCTGCTGTTATTTCGCAGTTGGAACACAATACACTGGCTCGGTATGCTCAAATCATGTTGCTGCGCCTGTCTAATTACATGGAGATGGCTAGTATCTTTGCCATAACTCTGCAGCCAGATGGGTTGTTCTAGTCTTTGTTGCATGGGAAAGTCAGTAATCGTTGCAGGCTCTAGCTATAGAACATACAGCTCTCTAAAATCGACTGCCTGAAACCTGTGACGCTAATAGATATGTGGAACATGTATAGTGCGGTAGGGTGGGTTCTCACCAACTTATAAGGAAGGTAGGTATCTTACAGGACAGCCTAGCCATCTGCCGTTTAGGTGTGTATACTGACCCGGGTGGCCGTCTGAAAGTTTGTGTGTCACATAGACCACATGTTTTGTTATCCTATCTTCCTGGCCAGCGTTGGCGCACATTTCTTGTTCAATTCCCAAAGCAGCTCAAGTGTATGTGTGTCCCCGAAATGCATGCGCTCTCACTCACAACCTGTGTCAACAGCTTTGCCTGTTTCTATATTTCACGTGTCTGCCCGTGTCCTCTTGTGCTTCACGCTGTGGTCAGCAGGAATCGATAGCTCTCTTTGCAACGTCTCACAGAACACCAAATTGGCACCCGTCCTTCAATATATGTGAAAACATAGGGTGCGCATGGGTCTGCCTGCACAAAATTGTACGATAAGACTGCGTTATGAAGAAACTCCATTGATGAGTACAAGCAATTATCACCTTGTCATGGGCTACGGCTTGTTCATCAGAAGAAAAGCGCTGTGTGGATTTACCACATTAGATAGGAGCATGCAGTCGGCCCCGAAGTGCCTTTGTCACTCTAGGCTTGGGCCTTGCAGGGCCATATCCGATGAGCCGGCCAAGCTTCCGGGTGCTCATCCGCGTGCACCCTCTGTGGGCCATTGCGCTGCAGTGCCGCTTCTTGCTTGTGACTACTGCTTTTGGTTTCCACAAGCCTAACCATTTGCCCATGGACCAGTCCTCCATCTCAGCCGATATTCTAGTTGTTTGTCAGGGTCAGTCAGCCTGCCTTGCGTTTGAGGTACTTGGCTTGACGCTTACCCCGAGAGTGTTGGTGTCGAATGCGGCAGGTCGAGGACCCAGTAATCCGGGGGGCTCTGCGGGGCATCCGGAGCTCAGGAGCTCCACGGCGGCCAGGCGGCTACTGGCCAGCACCGCTGTCTGCCGCCCTTTGCCAACTTATCCGCAGGAGAGTACATAGCCGACGTCAACCCCAGATTCTACAACAAATAGGAGGTTGCTGATTTGCCAGAGCTCTTTCCGGCTTGGCCAGAAGTCGTATGTTGTAAGAGGGAGACAGGGGCCGGAACCTACACTTGTAACCATCGATCCTACTTATATCTCACCCGTGGACGTCAACTCGTCAGCACCTAGAATATTTCCCAACTCTCAACCATATCCAAAACATCACAACCCTCTCAAGGACAGCCATTACTCCAACAGGCCTTCACTTCAGTCCTTCGCCCTAGTCCCCTTCCAAACAGATCACAGCCATGTCCTCCACCACGAATGGTGCCGTCAATGGCGGAGGTGCCAGCAAGAAGCCACAATATGACCCCAACTTCACAGACAGCGTCATCGCGGCAACCGGCCCCAAGGCCAGCCCGCGTATCAGACAGGTCATGACCTCCCTGATCAAGCACGTGCACGACTTTGCGCGTGAGAACGACATCACCGTGTCCGAGTGGATGCAGGGTGTCGAGCTGCTCAACCGATCCGGGCAGATGTCCAACGACCGGCGGAACGAGACACAGCTGCTCTGCGACGTCATTGGGCTGGAGAGCCTGGTCGACGAGATCACCAACAAGCTGCTGGTGGGCGCCGACTACGAGAGCACCAAGTCCGCAATCCTGGGGCCCTTCTTCAGGAAGGACACTCCGCCGACAGAGAACGACGCCAGCATCATCAAGACCATGCCCTCAGACGGCGAGATTGTCTACATGCATGGCATTGTCACGGACGCGGCGACGGGCAAGCCGCTTGAGGGAGTCACGGTGGATATCTGGCAGTGCAGTACCAACGGCCTGTATGAGCAGCAGGACCCCGAGCAGGCGGACTTCAACCTGAGGGGGAAGTTCACCACGGACAAGAACGGCTACTATGGGCTCTACTGTATCCGTCCAGTACCATACCCGGTCCCATATGACGGTGAGTGCACTGACCGACGCGGAAGAGAGCTCAACATGACTGACACACACCGCAGGCCCGGCAGGAGAGCTCCTGCAGCTCCTGGACCGCCACCCATACCGTCCAGCACATATCCACATCATGGTAAGAATTCCTTCCTCGCCCCTGAGCACAAAGCCTGTCAGGAGCTAACCCGTGTGTAGGCTGGCAAGGGCGACACATACGCACCTTTGGTGACACAGATCTTTGACAAGAAGACAAAGTACCTTGACAATGACTCTGTGTTCGCTGTCAAGGACGACCTGGTGGTTGACTTCGTCCCCGTGAAGGAGCACCCGAAAGCCTCGCTAGAGCTTGAGTACAACATTAAATTGGCAGCACAAAAGGCTTGATTTCACGATTTTTGAGGTCTTGATCGACGCTGCGGATGGCTCAATTTAATTCCTAGTTAGTTGCAACAACCCAATGTGCGAGCGTTCCATTCGATCCAAAGTTTCCACCTCAAAATGCTGTCATCTACCGAGTCTTGCCAGCCTCTTTGAATCCTGGCAAACATGAAATTCTGCCCGTAACAAGGTAATGTGCAGCTGCAGGACCATGATTTATACCTTGGCTTTACGCGTAAAGTTCCCTGTAAACTGGAGTTACAGCTATGCAACAGCCCCTCATCTGCGCCGGATAAGCTGCCTCAATAAGATTAGACTAGCAAGGGTGGCACTGCTTATTACACACTGATACGACTGGGCATTGGGAGCAACCACAAGCTCCACCTCGATTGCTGTCTTCCTTTGCCTCAACACCACAGCAATCAACTTGAGGGCTCAAATAGAACTTTGATCCAAAATTAGTTTACTGAAAGTCAGTTCTTTGAAAGTATCGCAGACTCGGTCTCGTTTAGCAGCCATGCCCTTCAACGACATCACCAAGCCCCCGCCTCCGCTACCAAGTCCGGTGCTCACGGCAGTTCTCCCTGGCGTGTCGCTGCTTCAGCCACTGAGCCGGAGGGGGACAGGCCCGGGCATGATCATTCTCACCACAGATTACGGTGACTCACTCGCCATCACTGACGGCGTCCCATCCCCACTCGTAAAGTGGGCTGAAGAGGGATACACCGTTGTTGAGATCAAGGCGGAGGCCCTCAAGTCGGGGGGTAGCGATCCCATCCGCCGTGCGATTGAGACGCTGTTTGCTTGCGATGTGTGTGAGCCCAAGGACAAGATCGGCTTGACTGGTGAGCACTCCTGCCCTATCCATGTGGCCCAGCATTTGACAAGTAACCAATCTGACAATAAAGATAGCATATGATTCGGAGCTGTGGAATATTGTCGCCCCGACGCTGGCCAATCATCCTTCCGTGGCCGTGGCTGCTGTGTATGCGGATGCATCACAGGAGTCATCACCGGATTTCAATGCCAATGTGTCCATACCCTTGTTGCTGCATCTTGGAGGAAAGCCAGCAGGAGAGTCTGCCCAGCCAGACAAGCCACGCAACGTGAAGAAGTACTACTATCCCAACGTCACTTCGCCCAAATTCGCCACGCCTTTCCAGGACTCCTTCCACTATAATACCGAGGCCATATCGCATACTCGGAGTCTCACACTCTTCAAGAAGGAAATGGATGGCCCGTATTTTGACTTGGAGACGATATGGGATGAGCATACGTACTATGAGTTTGCGGATCGATCAGTCGAGCATACAATGGCCACCATGGTGCAGGAGCCTTATGTAAACCACGTTCCGACGGTCAGTATATCCGCTACGCTTGTTATTTGATGACCTTGTCATGAAGCTGACTCAAGTTTAGATGACCGGCGGTATTGGTCGCACAAAGCTCTCACACTTTTACGCACACAACTTCATCTTTAACAATTCTGCCGACTCTGAGCTCGAGCTGACCAGCCGTACCGTGGGCGTCGATCGTGTCATCGACGAGTTCATATTCAAATTCACTCACGACCAAATGATTGACTGGATGTAAGAACACCACTTTGCTTCCATATTAGAAAACCAATGCTCACGACGCACAGTCTACCGGGAGTTCCACCCACCAATAAGAGAGTTGAAGTCCCCTTCACGGCAGTGGTGAATGTTCGTGGTGATAGGCTGTATCATGAGCACATCGCGTGGGACCAGGGTAGTGTGCTGAGGCAGCTTGGCCTGCTGCCCGAGTACCTCCCCTTCCCGTATCCGCTGCCAGAGGGGAGCAGCTCAGCGACTGGACGTCAGGTAGAATACCGCGTGCCAGTCGCAGGGATAGAAATAGCAAACAAGATGCGAGACAGAAACGGCGGTCCCTCGAACGAGATGTTCGACTACAAGATTCGAGAGGTCTGAACAGCAATGCATGACGGATGCATATGTAGCCACATTAGAAAGAAAATATCGATCATGACTCCTTTGCCAGGATTGTTTCACATTTCATTTGTCACTGATCCTTTCACGTAGAACACATCAATTGCGCGTTCAATTTAGTAGTGGTGGAACTCCACTGCTGCGGAATTCCTCTGGCGGAATTCCGCCGCTGCGCTTTCGCACGAGATCTGACACGTCTATAAATGTGCTTTCCACTTTGCTTTCTTACCCAGCTTTGCGATTCCATGATCACGACCAGTTCCCCCAATCGTGCACTTGATTTTCTGGACAGGTCTTGCCTTATTCTCAACAGGGCAAAGTTTTCATCATCCCGAGTTTGCCCAACTTTGCCAATTTAGAACCTCAAAATCAGTTCCTCGCTACTATATCTCACCGCTCTTCACAATGCCTACAATTCAAAAGGTCGCTATTTTCGGAGTAAGTTTTTCATGCCCTGATCAAGTTCATATGTGTAGTTGACATTATTTCAAGGCCTCAGGCAATTTCGGTGCCCCAATCACCGCAGCTCTCATCAAGGCTGGCTTCGAACTGACGATTATATCCCGAGACGGGTCTGCAGCAACCTTTCCGTCTGGAATACATGTGATCAAGGTGGCATACACGCTGGAGAACCTAGTCAAGGCTCTCCACGGGCAGGATGCCGCTGTCTGCGTTGTCGGACCGCCCGGCATTCACCACCAGACTGTCATGATCGATGCGGCGGAAGCTGTAGGCGTCAAGCGCTTCATCGTGGATGATTTCGGTTGGGGTCCAGACGTCCGTGGACTGCCTGAGTTCGACGATGTTCGTGCTAAGCGGAAGGCGCAGTGGGATCATGCGAGGGCGAGGGCTGAGGCCAATCCTGATTTCGCATTCACTGGAATAACTACAGGAAATCCCATCGACTGGGTGGGCAATACCTTTCAATTTTGAATACGTGCCAAAAAGGTACATGTCCAGATTCTGACCAGTGTACAGGCCATGAAGAAGTTTGCGCTGATGGGGTTCAACACCAATAACCATTCCGCAACCATATATGACAACGGAAAGGAAGAGTTCACAGGCACGACCCTAGAGGGCATCGCACAGAGCGTCATTGGTATCCTCACCCACCCAGAAGAGACTAAGAACCGCTTCGTCAAGGTCCTGTCCATCAAAACCTGCCAGAACAAGCTGCTGCAAGCCCTTGAACAGGTCACGGGGGAGCAGTGGGCGGTGCAAAAGTCTACCACGAAGGATCTCATGGCGAGTGGCCGCAGAAAGCTTGCAGATGGCGATCGCGGGTGGGTCTTGGACCTGGTCGTCGCTCAGCTCTACGACGAGGGCGAGGCTCGCTGTGTGGTTGCACCCCACAGGTCCGAATCTGATGCTGACCTTTTGGGCGTGGCTGCGGAGACGGAGGAGCAGGTTGTGATGAAGGCTTTGGGGCTGGCGTAATGTGACATGCAACTCTTGTTCTCATGCAGGAAGAAATTCTAGTTCCTTTCGCGCGGACGAGGGGTTGGAGGCACAACGTGCAGGACGTCGGGACATCTGCCGACGAGAATATTAAGGACGAGAATCGGCCGGCCGTCCGATTTACATGGTTGTTGATTGACCGGTCCCAAGAGTGGAAATCTGTTTATCCCAGCCGTGTGTGCGAACAATTGTCAACCTCACCGAGGAGCCTTGCCCTCTGCTTGAAGCTGTTGATGTATCCTTCTGTACTTCCAATTTCACTCATTTCAGTTGCGGTTACTGCCTCCTGCATCATCTTTTCCCACTAATCACCTTCCAAGCACTAGGCGAACCTGCTCCGGCTGCAACCCCAACGTTGCGACGCCTAAATCTCGATTTCTAAAATGAACGTCTTCCTAAAATGTACAAAAAGCGGTGATCCTCCCAGGCCTCGATCTCCGCTGAGCCTGTTACTTGGAATCGTACGGCCGAATTTACCGAAGTCTTATGTTGTGTTCGGACTGCAATGCACCGTCTGCGTCTTTAAGCAAGGCTATATTATTCGACACATCATGTTCTGTTCTCTAAGAAATTCGCAGTAATCCTGAATCACTCTTCACACAACCTGGCTACTGCATCTCTTGTGGTCGACCTACTTCATCATGATTTGGCCTTGCCTTCTTCCACTGATCCCTCTTGCGTCCGGGGCTTTGGCAAGAGGCCTGCAAAGGCGACAAGACGAGACTGAAAATGTCCAGCTCGAAGTACCAAACTCAGCGCCGGAGGGCCGTCAAACCGTCGATTCCAGTTTCCAATCATACTCCATTGAGTTCTCTTATATGCTGGATTTCGCCGGTAATGTGAGGTAAGTAGGCACCTTCCAGATTGTGAATTTCATAGCAATCCTTGACTAATTCATAAAGCCACCCAAATTCATATTCCCATCAGATGATACAGAACCTAGGTGACGCTGCTGGTTCATATCCCATCATCCGTGCCGGAGGTACAACACAGAATCGCAACACCTATCTCGCCAACCAGACCGAGGCCTTGATAGCCAGATACTCGACGCCAGGTGCTGATCAGCCATCCTCATTGACAACCGGTCCTGCCTGGTTCGAGTCTTTTCAGCAGTTCCCAAAAGGTACCAAGTACATCTATGGCCTCAACTTCTACGACGGTGAAGAAGGCAAGGCGCAGACAGTTCTTCAAGCCGGTGCCGCGTATCGTGGCATTGGAAAAGATCTGTATGCATTTGAGATTGGCAACGAAGTCAATGGTAAGCAAAATTGAAAGATTTTGACTTCACAGCCCCGCCTGCCTCCAACTAGTGTAATTCAAAGCTGATCTCATGAATCTCAGGCTGGGCCGGTGGCAGTCGCCGTCCAGCAAACTGGACCACCAAGTCGTATGTGGACCAATGGACAGAGTACGCAGACGCTATCGGCAAGGATGCGCTTGGCGAGGACGACGCAGAGCTCCAGCCTCTGTTCCAGGGCTGTGCCTTTACAGCACCGCGCGACATTGAGCCCAGCAACAACTCGGTCTGGAATATCCAGAGCGTGCTCGAGCTGGGAATGGCCCAATCTGGTAGGCTTAAAACGGTAGTTGACCACGATGTAAGTCCAGAAAAACATCGGTATCACTTAATTCCATTTTCACAGAGCTGACTTATACACAAAATGAATAGTACATGGGAGCCAACTGTGAAGGTGCTAAGGCCCCTACTATCAAAGACAACATTCTCAACCATCATCGCATGACATCCTTGATGTGGTATCATGAAGTCCTCGGAAATTTCAGCGCTTCACAAGGTGTGCCGTACGTGCTTGGAGAGACAAACTCGATCTCTGTAAGTGTTTTGAGCTGGGGCCTCTCCGTGCCTTGTCCATCGCTCTGTGCATATGCCTCCTCCTCTGCAGCAGCTAACCTCTTCAAAGTGTCAAGGGACACCTCAGGTTTCCGACGTGTTTGCCTCCGCTCTCTGGGCAGTCGACTACGTGCTCTATGTCGCAAGCCTCCAAGTCTCCCGCCTATATTTCCACATGGGCACCGCCTACCGCTACTCACCGTGGCAACCAATCACTGTTAATGGCACAGCGCCCTTTGCTAAACCCCTCTACTACGGCAACCTGCTCACCGCCTCCGCGTTGTCGGGAGGCAACAAGCAGGTGCAGCCGCTGTTGAACGAAACATCTCTCACTGCTTACGCCGTCTTCGACGCCGGCAAGCAGCCAACATTGACGTCCCTGGTTGTTCTGAATCTCAACGTCTATAACTCAACCTTCACGACATCGCGTCCATACACCAATTTCGACTTCACAATCCCGACCAATTTTGGCAACAGCTCCAATGGGTCTTCCGATATCCAAGTCCACCGACTTACGGCCCCTGGCGTCGAGATAGCGAGCAATGTCACATTTGCTGGCCAACACGTCGACAATAACTCGGGTGAGATAGCCGGGGACAAGGTCGTGGAAGAGGTCGAGAACTTGGGCGATGGGAAGATAAGAGTTAAGGTTGGTGATGGGGAGGCTGTGCTCATCACATTCTAGTATGTGGTTTCAGCTGGAGTGTAGCACTTTGAAATTAAGTTGGCAAGTAGTTTGCACATAACTTGAAGCCAACACATCGATGTATTCAGGGTCGACTTGTACCAGCTGAGTGCAACTTTCTTTAATACAGTTGCAGTTCTGCACATTGAGAGTCTTCGAAGACGGACACTCCGTGGTTTGTCTTTTCTTGAAATTGAAATCATCCCAACAACAGATCTAGAACCCAATTCACCCAGAGCTTGCCTGTCTTCGGACGAAATTATTTACATGCCCACATCGGTCACATCGGCCGGGTCCCATTTAAATGAGATGACGAATTGAGACAGTCGTCTCATGATGCCAACTTGAAATGACATAATGTGTTCACTGAGGCCACAGTAAATACAGTCATCTAAAAATTTGGTGTTCTGGCTGAGCCCGGCGAGTGCTTTCAGCTACGGTTGCAGTGACGCTAAACAAGCCTCTGTCTAATGCAAGCCAACAACAGCAGTTTTGCTAATTGACATGTTAGGCGGACGCTTTGGCACCTCAACGCCGTTAGAGCTTCTCATCTCAAACGAGCCCGTAGCTATGATATCCCGTATCTCGTCGGCCGCCACGGGCACGCCTCAGGAAGCCTGACCACAACAGGGGACCGCCACCATTTCTCATCCTCCAGCCAAGCCGTCGAGCGCTTCACAAGCAGCAGTCACACTCCCGACCCACAAACAGCATGCCCGACGCTCTGATCACCAGCCTGTTACGAAAGCCACGCCGCCACCCCATCGCCGCAACCAAGGGCGTCGTCTCCAGCGGCTACAGGCCCAGATTGCTCGCCCGGTAGACCTAGCGCACTGCGACAACCCCGTGGTCCTCTGCTGCCTCGCCTCCGGGCTCTGCGACGCTTCCGCGTTCGCGGCCTGGGGTTGCTTCGTCTCCATGCAGACGGGCAACTCGTTGTTCCTGTGCCTTGGCGCGTCCAGGCTCCCAGCGGGCAGTGAACCCTACGGTTGAGCCAAGTCGCTCATCTCCATCGCGGCCTTCCTCGCCGGCTCGCTGTGCTGGGCCCTGGCGTCGCGCCGCGCGGGTTCCACGCGCAGGTCGACTCTGGCGGGCAGCTTGGCCGTGCAGGCCGCGTTCACTGCGGTGGCGGCGGCGCTGGTGCAGGCGGGCCTCGTGCCCTCCTCCACTACTAGCGGCGGCGGCGGAGGGGCGGAAGGACAGGACTCGCAGGAGTTCCTGGAGCGAGTGCCTTTAGCGTTGCTCGCGTTCCAGTCGGCCGGGCAGCTCTCGACCGCGCAGCTTGTCGGCGTCGGCGAGGTGCCCACCGTGGTGCTTACCAGCGTCTACCACGGCCTGGCTGCGGACGCGGGCTGCTTCTGGAAGCGGAATGTGCACCGTGACCGGAGGTTAGCTGCGGTTGCTGCATTCTCCGCGGGGGCCATCTCGGGCGGCTGGCTATATCTCCTGTGGATGTATCCTAGATTGGGATGTTCACCATTTGGAGGGGGACGGGTTCTGGGTCGAGCTATCGATATCATTCTTGTTTGCGCAGCCTGCATACGTGTAACTGAACAGGTGGTCGACCAGGGGCAACGAAAAGAGGCCAATACGCGTTATTGATTTCTAGATATGTTTTAAGACAGAACAGTATGCTCTGGTTGTGGCACAAATCCAATCACGCCAGTGAACATGCTTGAATGAGGTTGGTGATGGGTCCACGCGTTCTAGGGTTGGGGTCGGTGTAAGTCCGCACTTGGAAAGGATGCGAGGCTCAAGTCATAGTCTACATGCTGAAGGTCACCGAACAGAGTGGGGTCATCTAACACGAGGTCAGTTTGAAACGCACCGTTACAGCAGGCAGTTTGTCAACTTTTGGCGGGCGCCACAACTGACGAGACCGACCCAGACTCAGCACCAGATATTTACACAGCCAGGCAGATGGGGGGGGGCAGCAATCGAGGCCGTTGAGTTGCGGGCAGAAAGGGACGAAACATGTCACCCAGACTTTGGGCACGCTCGGTTCCAAGGTTACAGTGCCGCACAGGGGCCGATTTGTGGGTATGGGGCCATGGGCCTGCTGGGGCTGCAAACCCTGGTGTTACCACCAGTGCGTTAATGCGCGCGCAGGGCATTTGCCGTAGGTGTGGAGTTGAGGATTTTCGTCCGCTCATCAACCTACTATGGTACTCATCCACTCTGCCACTATCCCAATCTTCCCACTCCCACTTTCACTCCCACTCACCCGCGCCTGCCGGGAGGGAACCACCACATACCATAGCCATTGACTGCTATACCACATATCTAATGTGTGAGATTAGCTCGAGTCGACGGCATGAATTGTGGGAGCGAACCCTTCCACTGCTCCCAGCTCAGGAAATTGGACCCCCTTACCTCCCCAGCCGGCCCAGCCATTCGCTGAGCCCGCAGAGGGCGTGGGCGAGGTGAGCTTTTCCAATCTGAAACCCGACACACCTAGAGGGGGCTAGGACAACCCCCGCAGCACATGCATGAATGCCGGCACCACATGCCCAAGTGTGGCTGCTCCTTCCGAGCCAGCCTAGGCCCAGCCTGTCCCATGTCCAGGGCACCTACGGATTTAGGGTGGTGCGTGCATGGCATGTGTGTAGGGCGTATAGGAGAATTTTCTTTCCTGGCGGGGAACGGCCAGACGGGATGAGGGAGGGCGCTGGGGGCGACGGGGCAAAGAGGAGAATTGATTTGAGATCTCTGCGGGTCTTGGGCTCGCGCCTGCATGAATGATTTACGTTGCTTCTCGCTCTCTTGTTGCGCTTGCCCATCGGACGGAACCCACTTAATCACCATATAACCAGTTAGCCCACTTTCCTGTCATGTCGCACGCATACCTGGCATACTGGGCATACTGTACCACCTGCACAGGCTCCAGAAGTCCAATCCGTGCGGGCTCAAGAACCAGACGAGATGGCGGGTCCCAAGCTAACAAACTCTCCGACGCGGTCCAGTCTTTTGTTTCGAGCAACGTTCATCATCAATCCGATCTACATTGGCCGGATGCCTTGATCGTCATCATCATAATCGTAGTCATCATCACTCTCGGTATACTACCAGCCACGCATGATAGGCTGACAAGGCTGCCACACATAGAGACGTGGCTAGCGAATTCGGCAAGGCATCCGAGTTCCTACACTGAGACTCGTCGATCATTGTGACAATGATGCCACCTCTGTGACGCTCGGTCGAGCCTTGCAGCGGTCTGCCACGCAGCCTGCGGTGAGGAGATGGAACATCCAGGTGCAGCTCATCTGCCGACATCTGCGAGGTAGTAGCCTCGGGAAGATTATCGCAGAAGCTGGCCCTGTGGGCTCCCCAGGCAGATCGCGGTGCACGGCGCCCGCAGCCCGCAGGCCAAGGTCTCGACTTGTCCCCGCCGGCGAGGATCAACACTTGTCAAATGCCAACGTACTGACCACTTTCTGCCACTTGGCTGCTACAACAGGCTCCGAGGGCCAACCTTCAACGTCGCTGCGGAGTGGATCTCAAGCTGCTGCTGCTGCTTTGTTTCCCCCCGCATCGCCCTCCTCCTTCATCTCATCACACATACGTATCTGGTGGGATCTGGGCCGTCGGTGTGCCTGCGAGGACGGCCCTCGAGTGTCTGATTGGGCATTGCCGACTGAGGCGCAGTTTAAATATAGTCCTGGCCCGCGCCCAGGCTCGATCCAGGTCGCCTGAGTGAACACAAGTACTTACACGTGCGTGCAGCAGCGGCAGCGACAGCAAGTACTATGTAGCAGTAAAATTCGCTGGGGGTAGGGGGAGGGAGGGTGGGAAAAGGGGGCAGGGGGCCGAACCTCAGGGTCCGGGATCCTGGACGCCAGCCCGTCCTCCAACACCCACGCACCCACACCATGCACGTCCAACAAGGTCCCTTGGTACGCTCCCACTTTCTTCTCGCCAGCCCGGTAGGAAGGTGGGAAGCCCCCCATCGTCGCGCAGGGGTGACGATGTCCTGGCTCGACTGGACTGACTGCTGCATGCGAGGCTGCCGTCCTACATACTACGGTACTAAAACCACGGCCCCTGCCCACCACACCACCAAGACCCAAAGGTGTTACCGGACTACGCTGCCCGCCACCCAACCTTCCTGTCACTCTTTTATCGGTGCCGTCCACCGCCCAGCCAACTCCGCCCTCTCCACGCTAGATAATTATTCCTACGAGGACTGCTGCCCGTGGTGATCCCTTCGAGCCATTGTCCTCTCCTCTGCGCAACATCTACCGTATACCATAAACCACTAGTAGTCGTCAATGCCTGGCACCTCTTAACCTTCAGGGAGCGCGGCAGATGGACCACAGTTCAGAGCCCCGCGATGGAGACGCTCAATCCGTTTTTAGCACATACGATGGCCCGGTGACGCAGATCAGGATGTCAGTATTTATCTGGGGGACGAGGCTTCTTGCTGCCTTCTCCGCTGCGGGTCTGGGACTAACACGCTGACCATCGAATAGGGTGCCGCCATCCTCCTCTGGAGGAGGCTCATCTTCCAGACGTCTACACTCTCAAAAAAGCTCGGGGGGCCTGAGGAGCAACAATGGGGCCGCGGACGACTCGAACCTGGACCCGCCACCGTCGCGGAGGGGCAGGAAGGGCATGACGATACATTGGCCCTTCCAGAGCATAGCCACAGACAACATGTCCATATTCACCGCCAACGCGCCGGAGCTATTCCGCCGCGCCACGGTGCAAGTCCCAAAGATCGCCAGCGACGGCTCCCGTAGTAGTCTGCGTGATAGTACGCTGATCCCGGACTATGTCGTCAACTACATCCGAGGCGAGACCCCCGAGACGGTCGCGAGGCGCAAGCGCAACGGCGGCAACCAGGGCGCGCGCAACATCGACATCGTCCACCAGCACCGCCCGCAACAGTCGCACATGGTTCTGCTCGAGGGCGTGCAGGAGCACCGGTCTCGCAGGGCACACGACGCCATGTCCCAGACCACCGCCTCGTCCACCATGACCGAGCTGCAGATGATCCTGCCCTCGACCAACGAGAAGCCCAGGAATAGGAGGAGGTTGATGACCGGGTGGCGGCTGGGCGTTGTGCTCAACGCCATCCTCGCCTTCGTGGTCTTCGTTATAGGCTTCGTGTGCCTGGTGTACGCCGGCACGGCGGTTGCCATACTTGTTGGGGACATGAGCCTATTCACAGGGTCTTGTGAAGATGTCACCTCCCTCGACTGGCGCTTGCATGCGCTGATCAACGTCTTGGTGGTAATTTTGATTGTGGGCGCAAACTACGTGTTCCAGGTGCTGAGCAGCCCAACCCGGTCCGAGATAGGACGGGCGCATGAGCAGAAGCGGTGGTTGGAGATCGGCGTTCCGTCGTTGCGGAACTTCAGACACATTGGGAAGGCGAGGGTCGTCCTAGCCAGCATCCTGCTGACTGTGGCTGTTTTGACCCAAGTAATGTAAGTCCTGATGCGGTTCATCCCAACTTGACTTGTTCTTCGCCGGGGTTGACCATTGGCTGCAGATATAATTCCGTAATATTCACCACACAAGCCGGCCTGAGCTACAACCTCATCGCCGTCACCAACTCCTTCCTCACCGGATCGTCGTTCAGCAATGGCACCGACAACAACGCCGGTGGTCTCAGCCGCAACGAACTGCTCGCGCTCCAGAACCTCGCCAGCCGGAACGACCTCACAAACCTCACCAGCAGCGAGTGTGTCGACCTCTTCAGCGGAGTCTTCAACACTGACTTCCAAAACGTCCTCCTCGTGGTCAACAGCCCCAACTCGGGCAATTCGCTTGTCGAGACCGCGCAGGCCGGCATCAACCTCCAGTCAGGCAACAACATGTCGACGACCATCTCAAACGCCGAGATCTTCTTCGATGGGGCCGTCGTCCAATTTTGTCTCGCACAGCCGAGCGAGGCCGCACAAGAGACGTGCACTCTGCAGCTTAACGGAATTCTTCTGGTCATCGTCGTTGGCCTCAACCTCGTCACCCTCGTCCTCACCGCCGCAGTCCTTCTCCTGCGCCGCTTCGAGCCATTAGTCACGCTCGGAGACGCTATCTCGTCCTTCCTCCGCGACCCGGACCCATCGACGCGCAAGAACTGCCTCCTGTCCAAGAAGAACCTCCGCACCGGCATGGGCGGCTGGGGCTTCACCGATGGCAAGTACTGGGCGCCGGAGCGTGACCATTTCTGGTTCCGGTCGCCTTCCTTGCCCAACTGGCTGGGTGTCGCCTTTTGGTGGCTCGCATGTGTGATCTTCACCGCCGGTGTCCTGGCGCTCACCGTCGCCTCCCAGCCATCGTCGCACCCGCTGTCGCCCTTTGGCGTCGCGAGCCCCCACACCACCTACCTCCTTCCGGCCGCGTCGGCCTCCTCCATTCCCGCCGGCTCGCTCGCCATCGTCACCGCCCTGCCACAAATCCTGCTCGCAGGGCTGTACTTCGCCACCAACGCCCTCCTTACCGCCTACTTCCTCTCGCGCGAGAGCAGCCTGCACGCCGTCCTGTCCAACAACACCCGCCGGCCCCTGCGCGTTTCCTCCGACCCAGAGGGCCACCAGACCACCAGCCTGTACATGACGCTGCCCCGCCCCATAAGCTGGGCTCTGGCCGTCTTCTTCGCGGCGATGGGCTTCGTGCTGAGCCAGGCGTGCTTCGTGGTCTCCCTGACCGCGAGCGGCTCGCCCGACCCCTCGGACCCGGACGCCTCGCCGCAGCACCTGCTGGGCGTCGGCTTCAGCGGCGTCGCCCTGGCCGTCCTGCTCGCGATGCTGGTGGTGCTCTTCCTCGCGGTCGCGGGGCCCGCCTTCCTCCGCGCCCCGGCCGTCACCCAGGCCGACGGCCGCACCGTCGGCAACCCGCTAGTCTTCGAGGGCGGCTCCTGCAGCGCCGTCGTCAGCGCCCGCTGCCACCGCGTGCCACACGAGGCGGACGTCTACAAGCAGCCCGTCGGCTGGGGCGTAGTCCCTGAGACGCCCGGCGCCAGCGTCAGCCACGCGACGTACTCGGCCCGGGGGCTGGGCGAGCTGGACGCCACCAGGCGGTACGCGTGATCCACGCGCATATACCGTCATAAAGCTCCGATTTGTTGTTTTCTTTCTGACCTGGTTTGATCTTTTCTGCCTTTGTTTCCACTTGCTGGGGCCAGTTCCCTTCTACTGTCAATATTTAACTTCTCCTTCGTCTCTATGGTAGAGACACTATTCTGTGGGGGTGATATAAAAAAAAAGAAAATAAGCCCAACCAGCGCGCGGTCTGGTTTTCTCTATTCTGAGAGTCAAGCTACAGGAAGAGCTGTGCACTTTTGTCATGGGCGGATCGCCTGGGTTTTTGCATCATGCCGGGCTTGGAGTTTTATGTGGGAATGGATGATACCAGCTGGGCTTGTGATGATTTAGCTATGAGCGCATGAGATCTAATGATAAAACCCAACATTTGAATGCAAACCCGTGTAGCTTCTGCAAGTCAGTCCCTCAGTTCGTAGCTGGGCCGTGCTTGTTCTCATTCCGAGCTGCCCCGGACCGCACAGTTATACTTGATGCCGTCAGTGCGCGCTTGTATAAACATCGGTTCACATTTTAATGCTTGATATGAGACGGCGGTGCTGCTGTCACGTTTGTAAGTCACCATGCCAAGCAAAGCCCTGAATCTCGATGATGCGATTAGCACACTAGCTTGTACAAATAATACGGCGATTTGAATACACCGAGCAAGTCACTATGACATATGTACATACTAATTGGTCACTTCTTAGGCTGGCGTCAACTATGCTCAGCACAGTTGACGGAGAGCACAACGAGCGCGCCAAATCGTTGCGGTATGCAATCCGATTTGATTGCGTGGACTTGCTTTCCCAGACCCAAAGCCAGACCCAAAGCCACGGCCTGATTTGACCTGAGCTGACGGCAGTCCTGAAGTTCTCGTGCATGCTATGGCTGCCCGTCGGCTTCACATCTGCGCAAACATGACCACCCCGAAAAATCATACGTCCCGAGCAGTAGAACGTACTTCGTCGTGCAAGAATTGCTTGTAGCCCACGTGAAGCGTATTCAAGGCGAAGCGACTCGTCGCTGGATGAAAGGTCTCAGGCTCAGTGTCGGGTGCAGTGAAAACAGCCCGAGGCTCTTTTATCTATGGTCAATATGTCAAATTCGTGCAATGGACACCGTTTAAGTGATCCATTTCAAATATGGTAATCGCAGTCGTCCCCAAATGTCCTCTGCTGCCCAAATAACAACTCACTCTCAAGGTATCAAAATGCGTCAAGCCCGTCAAGGAGAAGATGAATATGCCCGTATCCTATAATGCCCGAAACGCCCCGTATATATATTCTAATGTGACTGGAAGAACAAAAACTGCGAATGAAGTCGATTCTCCAGGAATCCCTGTTCGCTCCGCCTGATTCGGCTAGACGTCAATGGGGTCGTCGAGGAAGTTGTAGCCATCGTCTTCCGGTGGCAGGAAGTAGGCGCATGAAGCTAGGGCACCGACCAGTATGGCGGCGATACTGGCGCTGACGGTGCATAGGATCCATGACGTGTCGAGTCTCCAGCCTGGGACGGAAAAGTACTCGTCGTTATCGTAAAGGAATGACTGAATGGGGAGAGTCAGAAACACAAAAACGTCTTATGCATCGTAAAATGGTCCGGTCATACGTCCGGGGACAGGGGGAGGAAACTCACGATAAGGCCCAAAGCAGCGAATTGTACGACGGAGACCACGCTCAGAAGGCCGCACAAGACCTTCCAGCCATACTCCCTCTTGACCTGGCCACCACCGATGGCGACGACGAAGCAGACAAGTGTAGCAAGCTCGGCGACGGTGGCGAAGCTCATGAGGAAGCCAGTAGTCCTCCACATGGAACAGAAATACCTGTCGTTGGGGTCGCAGTCCTTCTCCTCGTCGGGGAACGTGCGGCAGGGCTTGTCGGGCAGGGCGGTGTTGCAGTAGTGGTGCAGGCCGAGGTGTTGGGAGTAGACGGTGTCGCTGTTTTGTGATTCCACGTCCATGCTGACCCAGTGAGGGACGAGGATGGACGTGAGGGTCAATGCCGATGCTGGTTGGAGAGTGCGATGTTAGCCATGCGATATGGGCCAGTTGGGCCAGGCATGGTCGTCCCGTTGCGCCGTTGACGACATGACATGACGTTGTGTGGACTGCGACTCGTGCAGTCCAGGACTAAACGGTCAACCGACGCGGGGCACACGTCCAAAAACGCGACTCCTTTGGTCAAGCGTCCGGCCGGGGCATTCACTCAGACCGGCAGGTGAAGCTTGACGTCGAGGAGCGCTGGAGATGCTGTCCCGTTCTTCCAACATTTTTGTCTACCCGGAAGCTGGGACTGGGCGGGTGGTGGGTGGTGCAGAAAGAAGCTTTTGGATGGCGGAGGCGGGTGCAAAGAGAGTGGGCTCGGCTGGGAACAGCGCCCATATTGGCTGGAGACAAATGGGATTACGTACCGGCAATAAAGACGGCGAGGGAGGCGCCGTAGACTGATAATCGTGTCATGGTCGTGGTTGTGTGCCAATCGGTACAGGATGGGGCTTGGACCTGCGCGAGCGTCTCTTGATGATGTCCTTCCGGCTCGAAGAGTTGTGTCTGGGAAAGAAAATGGGTTGGGACTAAGATTAGGATCGGGATTCCGATGTGGTGTGATGGAAAACGGTGGCAGGTTTCATGGCTACGGTGCTCACCCCAGACACCCTGACCACGACCTTCCTAGAGCGTCCCGTCCAAGTTGAAAATGCCCCAAGCTCCAGGAGCTGGGGGTGCCCTGACCGCCGTTCCCCCACACTGGCTTACAGTTGTTGTGCCACATTTGTTTGTGGAAACATTTCACCGAGGGCTCTACTTGTTTCCCCCCGGCCTGTCTCTCGATCTTCCAAGACCAACCACGGGAAGAGCAGCTCACGGCAGCTTCAAAGACACCTCGACGGCAAGCTGCACCATGATCCCACAGGGGCTGGGCCGGGCTCGAGTCCTCGTTCTGCCCCGTAGGCAGGTAGACAACAGCTCGCGCAAATGAAGTCATATACTGTCAGACTGTCTGGACTAGTGCCCGGGAAAGGAACAGTATTGCCACTCTCGCGACCTGCAGCCTCTTTTTCTGGCGTCTGCCTCGATGCGGCATGGTCGGACGCAGCTAACCTTGGAACCCGCCGGAGACTCCCACACAATAGCTCCCACCTGACCTCCCTGGCCTGTGAGAGACGGTCAATCCTACCGGGCGAGCCCACCTGCGCAGATAAGAGCCCCCTCGGCGATCGGCAGCTTGGGACAGCTTGATTCGACGCCGTCCTGCTCCTGACGTCGGGATTTGTACGACCCAGTCACATATCACCGGCTCACCAGATCGATTTCCAACTTCACATGAGCCGGTGCTTGCAGGCAGTTCTGGTCCCTATCTGTCGTCGACTCAGCTCCTCAGCTTCTTGAATCATTTGGGTGTTGTGCGCGATTGCCACAAGAATTGGGAACTTCAACTCGAGACGATATCAACATCACGTGCCAAAATTGTTCGTTCAGAAAAAGAAAGGATGGCTTCGCACACGGCACAGCTTCACCTGTGGTCTGCGCCCAGGGCTAATGACCGCAGACTGATTCACAACCTTGGGTACCCAACTCGAGGCCGCCATCATCTCTTAAGCTTCGCCAGCTTGCTGCGGCCTCGCATAACCTCGGGCTGTAGTGAAGCTGCAATGCCCGCTTTCCCCTCACCAGCGATCCACCCCCTCAGGACGCCGGGCGTGAACATGGAGGCGGGCGTGAACCAAAACCACAGCACTCCATAAAAGCATCCTCTCGTACATGCCGCTCCAGTGTTCCTTGACTGTCCGTTGCTCTCTTGTCCTGATCCACCCGTCCTTGAACCTTTAGGTCACTGTGTTCGGATGAAAATGGCAACTGGCATGCGCCTTGCGAACAAGGTCGCCCTCGTCACGGGCTCCTCGTCCGGCATAGGGCGTGCAATTGCCCTCCGCTATGCAGCTGAGGGCGCCAAAGTCGTCTGCGCTGACCTCTCGCCTGCATTGCGTGTCGCTATACTTAAGGACTCCCCTAGCGCGGCGCCCGAAGGCCAGCCCACGCACGAGCTCGTCGGGCCTGTGAATGCAGCGTTTGTACAGACCGACGTCGGGGATGCAGCTGCAGTCGAGAACGCAGTCCAGTTCGCGGTGAAGGCATTCGGTCGCTTAGATGTGTAGGTTCCACGAAGGCCGGCGTCGCTAGAATAAAGGAAAAAGACCGCTATGATGCTGATACAGATGCAAGAATGGTAAACAACGCAGGTATAAGCCCGGAGGCCATGGCCTTGACCCCAATACACGAGACACAGGAGGATGTCTGTTAGTATCACCCTTGTCCTGCTGCAGATCCCGGATCTTTGTCCTTTGGAATGTTCCAGAATATATCACTTTAGAATCCGTAGCAGGTGACTAACAGGTAGCAGGGGACAAGACGATGCTTATAAACGCCAAGTCCGTGTTCCTCGGGTGCAAGTTCGCCCTCAGGCAGATGCTGGCACAGGAGCCCCACGAGAGCGGCGACCGGGGCTGGATCATCAACACATCGAGCATCATGGCCTTGATAGTAGGATCTGGCTGCCGTAAGTATCTCACCTGTTCTAGTGCCAACGGCCTGTACTGACCATCACGTCAATCCAGCATCGTACTGCGCCTCCAAGGGCGCGGTCTCAAGCCTGACCAGGCAGGTGGCCTTGGACTACGCGAAGCACCGCATCCACTGCAACGCCATCTGCCCAGGTTTCACTGAGACGGCCATGTTCCAGGAAACGACGTCGTATGGGCCGTCTCCGGAATATTTGGCAGAGCGGCATCCATTCGGGGGTGTGGGAACCCCGGAAGACATTGCCAAGCTCGCCGTGGTGCTGGCCAGCGATGATGCAAGTTGGCTTACTGGTGTGAATCTGCCCGTGGATGGCGGCTATGTGGTGCGGTAGATGTGATAGCTGCGTGGACAATCCAGCAGAGACACCCTGGATATAAGAGCTGACGCAAAGCGAGGGCAGAGCAAGCAGCCACTTGGAGCAGGTAAGGAATGAGAAATCGGGCTTCATTCAATGTTGATAAAGAATTCAAGTGTGCGATTATCCCAGACTTTGACACGCGTGGTCTTTGCACCCTGCTGTTGGAGACCGCCCACATTTTCCCTAGGGAATGGTCGAGCGAACAGACTGCTTTGAAATAGGAACATCAGAGATCTGTCCGTTCTGAAAGAAGCAAATGAGAGGCTTGTGTGTTATGGCTTCGGCCCTCCCGGCCACGAGTCGTCCACGAACCAAGCGATTCAAGCTTGTCAACACTCCCGTTGTGTCCGGCCAAGCCGATGTGCTCACGACATGCAGCCCAACTTTCTTTCTTTTCAGGCTGGCCAATTTCGGGACCCCCATTGGAAAAAGGTGTTGGAGCCTGTGGGGTCGGCGGAATGTCGCAAACCCATGTGGCCTACACACAATTTCCATCCTGAGGAGGTATGGTTCACTAGGAACAAGCAGAGAGCGATATCTACCCTACTTTGGAGATAGCACAAACAAGACAAGGGCAAGATACCCGTGACGATGGAACCATTTGCGGTGAAAGAGAATTTTAGGGCGTGTTCCCGTATCTTTTGGTTCGGCTACCTTAGGGAATCAGGCTGTGTCAAGCTGTTACGTATGCAGGAAAATGATGATCCTTCCAATGCATTCCCGTTATTGTTCGTTCTCTGCATTCCCGTCACCATTCCAAATCTGTAAATGCCATCGAAGCTATTGGCTCCCACACCACTTGCCATCCATCTCGCCTCCAACAGGTGGCCTTGAGCAATGCGTGATCAAACGCAGAAGGGCAGCCCAGAGTCTGCGTTCCACTGGCAGCGTCCCGGAGTGCAGGGGCTGTTCACCTGGAAGACGCCATTGTGGCAGATGCCCTGTTCATGGGAAGTCAGTCACTGAGAACGGCTTTAGATCACACAAGTGGCTGGTGGTCACATACAACATTGCTGCAAGTGTCATCACACCTCATCGCCCCCTCGAGCTCTGGGTCGGTGCCGCAAGACGCACCGATCCTGAAGTTCGGGAAACATTCCGAGTTGGACTCGGAGGCGATGGCTGCTGTTTCGTGAGTGTCGGATTCAATGGTACCCGGTTGGAAGGTGCACCTGGCCCTGCCGGTGTCCATGTTCCAGTCGCAACTGTTGCTCTCGCAGGTCTCCGTCCGCTGGTAGGTCTCATTGGTGCAAGTAACCTAGTTTGGGTGAGACGCTCTTGTCAGTGGATTGGAGTCATAGCTGGGAGCGGTGGCAGTAAGATATGCCACGGGCGGGGTCATACGATATTGCTGCAGTCGGCATCACAGTACTGGATTCCTTTCAAGAAACATTTGTCGCCGATCTCAACTTCAACACCCATCAAGCATTGCTCGACGACTGCCGTGGCGCAAGGTAGGGTGAATAGAAATGAGATGAGAGCCTTGGAATGCATTCTCAAGAATTGTCCTGAAGATAGGATCCGAAGGTGAAGGAAGCCGATGGGCAAGTGGCGCAGCAGCAAGAGTGACGAAGGCGCACAGAGCAAGGAATATGCACTGGACAGATGAACTCGATGTGAAGTTACACTGCTAATGGAAAGAGACGGGTCTGACAGAAGCTGATGCTCAAAGTGATGTTTGGATGAAGTTGGAATCCCTGGAAACAACTGATGACCAGTGCTGTGTTCAAGAGACGGCGTGGGAAGAGAGTGCGAGGCTGAAATCTGGGAAGCAAGCTGAGTCCGAGGAACCAGTTAATAACATTGTAACCGGCTCCTTCCTTGTCTATTATCAAGGCAGGAGCCTGCTCGTGGAACTCGTACTGGAAAGGGATGCAGGAACGGAGCATTCTTGAAGCTTCAATGACCGTACCTTCCATTTGCACTTCAACAGAAATTGGAAGCTGCTAGGAGGAAGGATGATCAACTGGAACTTGGTCTCTGTTTGTCCTACCTTGAAGTTTGTCCAGTGTGAGCTTGTAACCCGAGTCAGAACTTCTACCTACACCTGCTGCCTACTGCCTACTACCTACTACCTACTACCTACTACCTACTACCTACTACCTACTACCTACTACCTACTACCTACTACCTACTACCTACTACCTACTACCTACTACCTACTACCTACTACCTACTACCTACTACCTACTGCCTACTACCTACTACCTACTACCTACTACCTACTGCCTACGCCTACTACGGTATAGAGTAATGTACCGGTGTACCCTCCGTTTTTGCCGGTGCGAATCTCTGATTTCATTATTAAAGGCTCCTGGCCGTCTCACAAGTCTGAGGGAGACGGCCGCCGCCAAAATGACGCCTGATCAGACCAAGTTGTACATGGTCACAATTTTGAGTCCGTATGTAATTGAAGTGGACTGGCACAGTTTTGGCCTTCCTTTTAAAACCTCGCTGTTGGATATAAACTTTATTATCGCTTGTCTGTGTCATTGAGTTTCAATCCGGCAGTGCCAAAACATCTACCCATCGTTCAAAGTCCGTATTCGACTGATCCCAGTAACCCTTCCGAAACAAAAGACAATGTTTTCGCCAAGAGCCGCTTCTGCTGTGCATGAAGCAAGTTGGAAATCTAGCCCGTTGTATTCCATCCCGGAATCCACTATAGAAACTTGCAAAACGCAGAGCCACTGGTTCAAGGTGCGGCAAGCCCAAACAGGAATCCTTGGGTGTGTGTAATTTGCTCCGTCAAATTATGATGAGCCCCAACCCACCAGCAAATATCATGGCCATGATGGCAGCCGGCGTGAAGAGCCCTGCATCGGCCTTTGTAACGGTCTCGGGTGCCCCAACAGTTCCGTTTTTCTGGCGTGGCTTGTCGCACTCAGTCCAGCACCCTCGTCCACCAACACAATGATTAGCACAACCAAGGGGAGGAGGCCAGGGAACATTGGCCTCGCGGGCGGCTAGTCTTTTTCCAATGTACTTGTCATTAGGCTGACATGTAAACCCTGCTGGGCAAGTTGTCTCTGGCCCAAAGACGGCTGCTGCGTATGTGAGCTTGTGATGCTTTTTCTCGACTTCTGGTGGATATGGGCGAATTGTCCCGTGAGGCTTACGCGGAGGGTCCCACGGCGTTGAACCCGGCTTCTTGTAAGTGTCGAGGACAATGGACGGGTAAGGCCGGATAGGGCTGCGTGGAGGATCCCAAGTCGTAGCACTGGGCCTTTCACACGGAGTCTGCGTCTTATAATCGACAACAGTGGCGGTGGATGCATTGGCTTGGATGGTGGTGATCGTGCTCAACCTATCCTTGGTGACTGTGCGCGTCTTGCCATCATAATTCACGACTGTTGTCGGTACCGCAATCAGGACAAGCCTGGTGATGGTCTGGGTCTCCTCGTGGCAGCATAAAGGATCGTCATGGCCGCCAAGGCATACGCATGGTTTCGCACTCGGACTGACTTCGACGACGGAAAGGGTCGCGAAGAACGGTTGGGACAACGGGATGACCGTGGCGGTTGGACTTGAAGACGAGTTGTGTGCCGGAGAGAGGCTGGAGTGAGAGTGGCTGACAACGGATGATTGAGAAGAGAGTTCGTACGTCGTTGGTGGACTTGGGAGCGTGTGGTACACGATACGCCGACGAGAAGAGGATCCGCGTGTTGTCATCGAAAGGCTAGAGGCCGAGATTGCCGCACCGGATGAATGTGTGGAGAGACTGTGCGCCGTTGGCAAGCTGGAGAGAGTGTGGCCCTCAACGGTTTGACGGGAAGATGAAGAACTCGGTGCCGAGGGAACACTCGGCAGCGAGATGGTCTCAAGTAATGGATGGGAAGAGACGCTATGCGTCGTGAGATCTGAGGCACTCACCGGCGAAGCCCATGCGGCCTGGCCCAGAGTAGCGAGTGCAGCGACGGTGATGATAGAAGATGACTTCATGTTGGCTAGCAATTGCAAGTGGAAGTGAGTGAATAGAGTGTACCTTGATATCGAAATCGGTAATGGCAACTGGTGTGATGGGCAATATTCAGCGAGTGATGAGTGAAGAAGAAAACAATCCTGGAATCCAGGAACTTGGACAGCGAGACTCGAACTCCTTGTTGACCACCCAGGCGCCTGCTCATGGGACGCAACTGCCATTTCAGTTGTGTGGTTTATCACCAGACGGAAGCCATGATCAAACCAACCTCAAGCATATCCCATCAATGCCTCCAGAAGTGTGCAGTGCACGATCAAGAGAGAAAGAAGGAACTTATGGCGACAGCGTATTCTTCCAAGACTTACTACACCGCGCTCCGAAATATCCATATGTGGGACCTTTTCCAGTTGAAGACACAGTGGTTCAGTGCCCACTCGAGGTTGATGTAAATTCAGTCACCTGGCTAGAATGTCTGCGAGAAATTGGATATCCTCACGGGCGCTCCTCCCTCCCAATCCATTGCATCCTAGGCAGGAAGCGAGACACATTCAAGGGTAAGTGCATGAGGGGTCGCAAATGGTGGGAAAGGGGCATCCTTTGCGATGTCGTATATTCAAGCTACTAGGTATGGAAAGGCCTGTTCAGGGGCACTGTGGATTGGAAGACCTCTCCAATCGAATGGCTTTTCCGCTTGGATTGATTGAGAAGAAGCATTCCAAGAGACACTCCAGCCATGGCAATGGATAGGTGTGTGTAATACTTCCCGTGGAATTGTCCCGACAAACGACCAATTCAGTTCTTTCAAGCCTGGATACCGCGTCGACGGCTCTCGAGACGGCCGTGTAGGCGAAAGCCCTCGTGCGCATCCGCCTTGCAATTTATGCTTGGTTTCCTGTAAACATCAGTTCTTTTGTGTAAGAACGGCGTATTTCACTTTTTAGGTCCCATAGAACCCGTCGCTTCACGTTTGCCCTCTACCTCAACTCCGCCCAACTCCAATCTGCAAGTGCTACAAAGCCAAACGCCTAATTTCCATAACAGCAAAACCCTACGCCTCTTCAGGCACGCCTGAAAAGAGCCCAAATCGCATTCGGTGACTCTGCGTCGCGCGTGTCAGCTTATATACCACAAGAAAGATACCGACCTCAGTTTCGAGGGCGAACATACAAATGGTAGCTTCGGAATCACGACAGCAAGGACTGCGAGGAAGTTGATGGTGAAGTATGCCAAGTCGTAATGCGTGTAGTGTGTGCTCAGGAGAAACAACACGATAGGCACGCTGAGCAAGAACTTCTTGGCGGGTGTGTATTGGGCCCCGTCGTCGATTTGTTCCCACATGTTCAAGTTGTCGTATGCCCCAGCGTTAAATTCAAAAGGCACTCCTCGAACGTAGTGGAACATTAGGTACGATCCAGCCATGTACGAGATGTTCGTCAGAGTCCAGGATGTCTCCTGCGACACGCCCGGCATGATGTCGTAGAAGATCTTGAGACACATGATGAGGATAAGGTGGATTGTCCATGCCCCTGTTCGGATGTGAATATCAGCCTTCGTGTCCACCAAACCTAGCGTCACCACCCGCCGTCTTCTGTATTCGGCGCAACAGCGACTCACCTTTGGCGTTGACCCAATTCGCGTTTCCGTTGGGAAGTGCCGCACGGTCACTGAGCTGCTCAACAGTCTCAGGGGGCTCATGGTAGACTTGGAGGATGCTACTAGACCTTCTCCTACGGGCCGTGTTCGTTTCCGCCATTTTGTACACACTCCCCCGACGCGGCGGATTGGTCCCCGTGTCGTAGGAGACGGTCCGCTGCAGGAGGATTGGGGAAGACAGCTTGCCGGTGTTGTCGGAAATTGTGGGAGATTGCTGAGTTGTCCGGCCGAGAGGTCGGACGGGCAATTTGGACAGCGCGAGCACTTCTGATGGGTCGTGGGGATCGAGCGGAGCGTGGATGGGTTCGCTGTGATCGGCCGAAAGGGCTGTGGCTAACGCACGGGTCGAGCTGGTTGTCTTTGTATAGAGCTTCGGCTGAGGGTGGTTTCCGGCGATGGGACACAAAACCCAATTGGTTGTCGGGACTGCGAAATGATATCGATTTAAGAAAGATGGCTACTGAGAGGAAGCCGAGATCAGCGAATTGCCGTCATGTTCCAGAGGCAAGCGAGCTGAACGGAGAGAACGGCTGCTGTCTCGAAGTGCTGAAGTAGCGACAGTTTTGCTTGGGAGCACCAAAGTCCAGCTGGTATGCGGGCTATTGGCTGCTCTTGTCACCCGAGGCGCAGCTCTCGTTGTGCGCGTCGGGGCCTGTGTTGTGTGGGAGCCGGGTTACAGAGCACAGCCAAAGATCCAGGTGTCCCGTCGATGGATCATGACCGAGACGCCTCGTGACACCCCAGAGCGACCTGCGGCACAGCAGGCAATGGAGGGCAGGGGAAGGAGGAGGAGGAGAAGGAGGGGGACGACCTACACAATAGCGATGGACGAGAAGAGAAATTAGAAAACAGACGCGGTGGATGGCAAGCAGCAGCGAACAGTGTGCTCTGAAGAGACGGATATGGCTGCGGTGGTGGTGAAGGTATGTACTGGTTTGGCTTGATCTGTCCCTTGTGACTAGAGAAGCCAGAGACGGCGGTGGGTGAGTGGGTGAATGGACGGATGGATTGGTGATAGAATATGTCCAATCTTGGAGAAATCCAGGGCAAAAGAAAAGGGTCCCTGTTGGAGTTGTCAGTTGTCTAGACCTGCCTTGCCCAGGTTATGCTGTGCTGTTGCTTGTCGGTCGGTCGGCCTGGGCAATCTGGTTCCAGTTCGGGCCAGTCCAAATCCAGGCTCGCCCCCCAGTCTGCCAAATGACGGGGCCAGCACAGAGCAGCGCAGGGCCCGACACAGTGGTTGTCGCCTCCTTTTTTGCGGAGCCGGTTTTCCATTGATGTTACGCTGCACGTTTCGCGGTACTTTTACACCACCCGTAAAACTGGTGCACAGCCAGGTAACCACGAACCCACCTACTAATAACCCTGACGCGACGGCCGTGCTGGAGCTTGAGCTCACTCACCTGCACTACCGACCTAAGGCCTGCAAGCAAGGGAAACGAAAACGGGACTCGGCAGGCACGCGCACGCGCACATCACTTACTCTCTTTGATGGCAGAATTTTGACCTCACTGCCCTTAGATGTTCCAGGTACGGCCGCTCAACTAGACGACATAACCAAGTAACTGCAGCAAACCAATCCAGATACGGTGCATTCGAGGTTCTCAAAGTCAAAAGCCCACAAGGAGGCAGGAGACCCGACTCATAAGGAGACACGTACCTGAAGACCTTGGGTCGACTTTACGGTCAAAAATCGTACGTACCGCATCGCATCGCCTTACTGTCAGGGCAGTCATCGCCACACCCTTGTGCGCCCGAGCCACTCTGAGCTCAAGTCACCTTTCGACGTCAGCCCATACTGGCCATAACTCACTCCTGTCATCACATCCGCCAAGCCCAGCAAAGGCCAAGTCACAAATTCACTTGCTTTCACCGGCACTCAGAATCAGAGAGATTGTAGCTCGTCTCAACCGACGGGTGCCCCGCAACAACGAAGGAAGCTGGCAACCAGGCACTCAACGCAGATGATGGTTCATTAGGGCATGACATCTTACGCCGACCGGTCTAAAGTCGAACCGTGTGGATCATGACAGACCAAGTGGCAGACAGTGCTGCAGTGACAGCAGCAGAGATCGAGAGCATGCCAGCTGTCGCCACCTCACCGTCGCCTGGTGCTGATGAGACAAGTCACAAGCGGCGGGCCAGCGACAACGGCAATGCCTCTCCTCGCAAGAAGGCCAGAATTGACCAGTCAGAGGTAGAGGTATCGGATGGCGTTGACGAGGGAGAGGTGAATTCTGATGCAGAGTCCAAAGCAAGCACTTCAACAAAGCAGGCTGGCCAGACCTGGAACAGTGGTGTCACCACCCAGCTACGGACCTCTTTCGGATCTTCGTCCAAACAGAATAGTTCTAAACCTCCACCCAAGCCTACACCTGCCTCTGCGGAGCCACGTCCTTCTTCTCCCGAGCAGTTGGCCCCAGAGACCCGCAAGGAGGTAGTCGCCGCCGTCCAAGCGGGCACGTTCACCAGACTTCCGCCAGTCGAGGAGCACGGGCGATCTTGGAAAATACCTGCATTCAAAGCTAACTTCAAGGGGAATACTTGGGATGGCATATTTAAATCGATGTTCGACCAGTGGTATGTGCAAATATCCTGCGCATCGGTTACCCTGTCCATCTTGGCGGGAGAGGTGTATTGACAAAGTGCGCAGGTCTGCAGATTTTGTCACTCAGAACCAAGGACACATCGCTGAAGTTGGGCTCGACCCCTTCTTCTTAAAGGACGTGTATCTCCGAACACTTGAGGAATCAGCGCCCGGCCTGAACCCAGTGCTGGTCTCATTTACTCAAGGTCAACTGCGTCGTACCTCTAAACGTAGCCCGCTGAGACAGGTTGCAAAAGGGTGGATAAAACGTGGAAAGAAAGAGGCCAAGGACCGGGCCAAGGAGAAAATGGAACAAGAAAGCACACAGCCACCAGAGCAGCCGAAGCAGCAGTCCACGAGACAAACGAGAAGTTCTTCCAGGATGACCGAGACACAAGACAATGACGCAGACAAATCGGCGAGCTCTGCTGATCGGAAGTCTTCTGCAGCATACTCCTCCACACCTTCCATACCCGATGTTCCGCTGGCTCCTCCCTCCGAGATCTCTGCGTCTCAGCAGTCTCCCGCGGTCGCTGGAGAGGATGTTCGAATGATCGAGGACGACGGCGACGATGGAAATGACAAGGACTGGAAGCCCAGTACTATGGATTCAGATCAAATGAAGTCCGCAAGTGAGGCATTGCCTTCTTTCCCAACGGAAGCCGCACTTGAACAGCGTCATCGCTATTTTCCAGGTGTTCCAGATGATGCTGTCTTTTGCCTCACTTGCGCCTCCTATGGTCACAACACCCCAGATTGTCCAGAGACAACCTGCAAGTTCTGCCAGCAAGGCCACTTCTCCTACTCGTGCCCATCTCGACAGAGATGTACAAAGTGCAAGCAGCTTGGCCATACTAAAACCTCATGTAAAGAGAAACTTGCCATGGCTGCAGGCGAAGGTTTTATGGAGTGTGCTTTTTGCCAAGCCCAAGAACACCAGGAGGAGCAATGTTTCGAAATCTGGGAGACTTATCGACCACAGGTAGGCCATATCAAGCAGGTCAGGTCTGTTCCCACCTTTTGCTACTGTTGCGGAGCAGAAGGCCACTTTGGCACCGACTGCGGTCTTGCCGACCCCAAGGTGCCCCCCAGCGCGACATGGAGTAATGCAGGAGCATCTCTGTACGTCAATCCCACGAGCTCAGAGGAAGCCATCGCATTCCAAAACCCCTTGCCGGAGCCCCAGGCAAGCTCGGCGCCAGTCATTCCGGGTCGGAGTATTAAGCCGCAGTCGCATATCATATTCGAGGACAGCGGCGATGAGGATACTGCCAGCCAAGGATTTATCAGAGCACCTGCTGCGGGACCTCGGCGCCCAGGTCAGATTCAGATAACATCTAACATCAACTTTGGGGGCTCGGCCGGTTCTTCGGCTCAGAATGGTGGTGGTGATGCCCAGCAGGACTCAACAAACCCGAAGCAGCGGCGGAAGCCACGCGGGGCGAACACGCCAGCTTCTTTGCCTCCCAAACCCCAAACCGCACCGCCCGCCCCTACCGCTGCCCCGCAGGCTTCTAGGAAGGGCAAGAAGAACAACAAGAAGAGCGGAAAGAACTCTCAGCAGCAGCAGCCACCACTGCCGCCTGGGCCACCGCCTGGCCGCAACGGCTGGCGGCCCCCCGAGTTTCAGGCTCGAGGCGCTAATAGCACACGAGGACGAGGGGGCTTCAGCAGCCTCAGTAGAGGCGGTGGTGGTCGTCGTGGCGGCGGACGGAACTGAATGGGTCACAGCAGTGGGCAGTATGTGCAAGCATTGTAGCAATGTGCACCAAGAGGGTGCACATTGAACAACACCAAGCAGGCATCAGAATAAGTTCAAGGTGTGCCTTCTCAACCATGAGTGCTCCTGTGATGACGCGACGTCCAACGACAAGTGACGAGAAGCTCAGGGGACAGAATCCATACCAAGTATCAGGCTGGATGAGAATTGTCTCGACGCGACTCTTCGTCAGCTTCGTGCAGTTCACTTTGACTATGCGTCTCCTTTCCGACGGGTGCAGATGGTTCAGCCTTGTTGGAGCTCCCTCGACTTGACATACGCCCCCCTGGCGTCTTAAAGGCAGTGTATACGAGATAGACCATTAATCTTGCCCAGCTGTGGAATAGGAACAAGACACATTGCCTTCTGAACAACGCTGTACATGCAGCCAACAAAGCATTTAAAGTGCTGCAAAGCTGATCCCATTGGTTCAATCATGACCTGGCCCTTCCATAGACTTACATGTGCCTTTTCCATCTACTGGGATGGAGGATGGTATCGCGGCGGCTGTGGCTGACGGGCTAACATGATGACCCCCACAAATTTCCCCACAAGCGTTGGCCTCCGGCGGTGGTCTCGAGAGCTTAACTCGACGACGTCCCTAAACATGCCTCCGACCCGGTCAAGAACGGAGCGCGAGGACCCCCCGCCACGACGCAAATCCTGCCATGCATGCGTAAAAGCAAAACGAAGATGCGATCAGAGGCAGCCAGCTTGCATGCGATGCTCTCAGAGGAGCATTGCCTGTTCTTACCCATCCCGACCAGCCCGGTCCGAGGCGGCCCCAACCGACCCATCGCCCGCGACACCGACGGCCCTTGTGTCGGACTTCGTTCTGGATGGCGTTAATGTAGACGAAACACTCATAGACTTTGTCGTGCCGTCATGTAGTTCAGAGCCCGTCGACCATCTATGGAGCAGCCGGAAATTTCCATGTCTACGTCAACTAGAACTGCTTTGGCCCCCAGCAGAAGCCCCTGGCCAGTCTATCGAGGTTGCCGATGTCATAAACTTGGGACTGGCCGTAGATGAGCGCGGCGTTCTTGGAGATGGGAATGTGGATTCAGACTTCTTCTTTGACTTCACAGGAAGCACGCCGGCTGGCAAGGACATCGCACAGAGACCGTCAATGGCAGTCCATGTGGCCCCGAGACGGCTCAATTTGGCAGGTCTCCACGCTGCTCTCGAAACCAACTTTTCATACGCTATGGACAGAATAAGGGCAGCACCTTCGACTATGCTGCATGAGAATCAGACTCCGTGGTCTCATCCACTGTTGTACAGGGACAACATGCCTAGGGAGATGCAAGGTATGGATCATCAAATCTTGAGATTACTACCTAGGGACACGCGCTTTGAACGAGACACAGTGTGCTTTTTCCTTATTTTTTTTTACATACCAATTTTACAAGATTACATGCCTAACTCGACTTCAGAGGCCGTCTCCGCGTGCGCACTCCATGCATCCAAGAACGCAGTCAACTCGCGCGTCATTATGCGCTGCATAGAAACCAAAGTGGATGGCCTCCTAGGCTCTGCACCACACGCAGCCCCGCTCGAAACTCTGGCGCGCACCCAAGCCCTGCTCCTCTACCAGACCATCCGCTTCTTCGACGGCGACGTGCTGGCCCGGTCATCAGCTGACGCTACCTTTTGCGAGCTAGAGTTTTCGATGGAGGCCCTCCACAAGCACATATCATGGGATGTCGCGAGCTTGTCAGATACATGGCTTACCGCCTTCTCGAGCGATGCCGGTGGGCCTGGCCCGTCACTGTTACATTCCTCACAGGATTTCTGGAAGACGTGGATGTATCACGAGTCCGCGCGGCGCACATTACTCGTCGCCTCGTTCTTCGTCCGCATTTGGAAGATGCTCACGGGACAGCCGCTGGCCCAGCGTTATGATGACGAGGAACTCCAGCGCCAGTGCTGGACGCTACAAGCGCACCTTTGGAATGCAGGCAACGCATTGGACTTCGCGGCTGCTTGGCGTGATAGGAACCACCATGTTGTGCGCCGTGGCATGATTCGCAGCACGATGATGGATTTAGAGCCCGGCGATGTGGAGGCATTCGGGAAGATTTTGATGACTGCTGCTTTGGGCATTGATGAGACGGAGGCGTGGCTGGCTTCGATGGGCGTAAAGCTCTGATGAAATTGGGTTGTGAAGCCACTGGTTCAGCAGCTCAGACACACTTCCGCTAGCAAATATGGCTCTTTCACCCCATGGATTGTTTCCATCTTATCTCATCAAACGCCAGGTGGGGATGAGGTCATTCTAATGTCGGCCTTGGTCGGACTCGCAATGCTTATAAGCGATGGCTACATTGAGAGAATTAAGCATATTCACTGTGCGTCAGCGTCTTTTATTGTTTTGGCTGTTGACCGGCACTCCAAGAGCACCACGCAGGCTGTAACAACACCCCTCAAGTAGTACCCCTCACACCCAGAGGCTGGGGTTAGTTTTTCCTCGGAGAGCATTATCAAACACGAACTCGTCCCCGTTAGTCATCATGGAATGGTCGCAGTACAAACGCGTGTATTTCTCAAGATCCTGATGCACAAAAGACTGCAAGGCGCAACTATGAAATGCCATATAGGAGGGCTGACTCCGATGTGTCTGGAGTGGACCCAGTCGCTAGAGCACACGCGTCGTTGCTTTGCAAAGCGATCCGCTCTAAAACTTAGGAGACTTGAAACACACTGAGGTCCGTAGACAAGTGTATCAGTGAAGAAGTTGATGCTTGTTCAGCCATCCGAACGTAGCTTTGCTTCTACTTTTTGATTTTTGTTGTCGACCTAAGCGCCACACAAGTCATCCTCTCAACGTTCTCAAAGATAAATACACGTGACTTGAGCTTCGTGCTGCTGTTCCCCAAATTTAAACTTTCGAATATGCTTTAGCACGGATGACAGCCTCTCCCATCGTCCACTCAACGGTTGCATTCCAGCAGGCCCCTCATGTACGCACGACTCGTAACAGCCAACAGGCGGTGATGAGGTGCCAACCATGGCATCAAAGACCAACCTTTTCCTCTTGTTCCTTGGAACTCTGGCGTCAGGGGAACGTCCATCGAAACCGTGAGCTGTGATCTGTGCTCCCGACGGCCATCATTGACTTGTCTGTTCTCCACCCGGCCAAAATCTGTCCCCTCCCCGCAGGCTGCTTGCCTCCAATCCTCATGACACTGACGGGACGCAATGAGCTGAGGTGAATTTCGCCCGGCCCACTAACTCCGCGGCATATTTTCGAATCGTAGTTTTTGCTCCTCCTCTCAATCGCTTACTCCGGAACTGAGCGGATCCTCGATGGCAGCAGCCGTGATTGGAGGGATCTCGTCACGCGCGGACAGTGATCTCGGCTCTGAGGCCGGACATGGCCTCCGCGTTCAAGAGGCCCTCCCCGGGAGCATCGCAGGCTTACTGACATCGCTCATAGCTACGAGCTTCGTGTTCCACTTCCTCAGTGGGTCTTGCTGGATGATTTTGCGGCTTCAGAGGCTCTTGCTGAGACATCACACAGTACAACGTTATCGACAAGTATCGCAATGGCGCAACCTTACCTATATCGACTGGCGTGAGTCACTGCCCTTGCCTATGAATATGCAGGCGACCTATTTCGTGAGTTGTTCGTTACTGATCATGCCACCATAGTGATCTTAGCCATTTTTGTTGATGGGTGGCTGTTCTTCGCCGGCTCCTCCGTTCTGCAATTCGGTGGCTTCAACTTGAATGTTGACTCTCACGCCTGTGCAGCCGGCTCGTACATTTGCGTTGTGGGCTACTTCATCAGCAAGGTAAGTTAGTCCAACATTTGTATAGTCCAGGAATCGGGTAGCTGACAATATCCCGAAGGTGGTACGTTTTATACACTTAGTGTCCGAGAACCGCGAGAAACGTGGTCAAACCAAAGACTGACCTGAACCAGCTAATTTACCTTCTCCTTGTTGAGCGACTTGTGAGTCCAAAGCTGTTGGTCATGTCCTTATGTCAAGAGAACTCAGCTAATCTGACCATCGTAGTACGTTATAAGGGGCAGTGGGCGTAGCCGCTTAAAGTCCAAGCTCTACATTCTAAACCTCATCGCTGTCATAGGTATGTACTCGAGTACCTTATCCGGCCTGGACATCCTGCATGCTTCACGAAGTCTGACACCGAATTCCAGTCGGTTATATCGCTTGGCTTCCAGTCTACGTGATCTTCCACATCAGTCATAATAATTCCGGCATCGTAAGTAGCTTCCAGAAACCATTACTCACCCAAGGACAGGGTTTCACCCCATCCTTATGCTCTATAAATGATTCCTTGGCACAGAAACAGCTGACTCTGCATCACTGCAGTGTATTATTGGAGTACGCCAGCAAATGCTTTCTACAGCGTTTGCATGTGACGCTGGCATCAATGTGAGCACAACCCTTGTTTACAGAATGCAACCAAATCAGGACTAATATTTGACCGCTCAGCTATGGCTCACATCATGGTTCCTGTATCCATTAATCAGTGAGTCTCAAGGGTTCTTTCTTGTTGTCTAGGTATTTATAGCTCACACGAATATTCCAGAATTGAAACCAGTGGGAACGAACAGACTCAAAGCAATAGTCTGTCCAAGACGAGCAAGCCAGGACGCAGACTCTAGTGTCGTACGCCTCTATAATCTTGCACGGAGGACGTTCCTCGGTTCTGTCATCACGTTGACTTCTACTTCCCTGTGAGCCAACGACCTCCGTGATATCAAACAACGAAATGGCACTGTGCCTAACATGTCTAGGAACCTGGGTGTTTCAATCGGGTACGATGGACTGAGCGCTTGGCTGTGTCTCATGCTCTGCAGGCTCGATGGTAAGTCACCCCGAAACTTGACCAACAACTTCAGAGATACACGTGTAAAGCTAACGAGTGGTGTCTAGTTTTTTTCTGCGCCGCTGTCATCTACTGGATCACCCAAAAAGAACCTGCTCCGCCAAGCTATCAGGACAAGCCTTGGGGTGTACCAAGGTACCCTGCAACTGATTTCACGACTCTTGTGGGGAACGCGTCCATTCCAGGACCACGGCCAGTGAGAGCTTTTGACAGAATAAGTGGGGATGCTCATCCAGGAAGTCTAGTACCGGGCAGCCTGCATCTGGGGAGATTCGGGAACTCGGGCGAAGATCTTCAAGAGTCGAACATGTCGGTCAAGTCAGCTCCAGGAAGCAAAGCAAGCGCGACGGGGAGTGAGGGGACGTCTATGCAACAAGACCCAGGTGAAGTTGAGTGCGAAGTCGGGCAACGCGGAGGATTGTGATGGGACTTATGGCGTTTACCTTGCTTTGAAAACGACTTTGGGTCCAAGTAATCCAGCGGAGCCAATCGCCACTACACGTAATTATGCATAGTACACAAAAGAAATGGTTCAAAATAAGCTTCCATTAGCCGTCTTGCTTGCTTCATCAGGAGTTGGTAAGGACTTGATGCTGGCCAGCACCTGGCCTGACTAAGAATCCGCGGAGCAGAAGCGTGATACAATACACATTCACCTTTGATTCATGCTTGAACTGCAGAATCTCTGGTGCGACCACAGCATTAATCAGAGAGGGTGTATATCATCACGTACTGGAAATGAACGAATGCAAGCATGTTGGACGATGTCAATTTGAGTGTCCCTATTTATACTTTTACTTCAAAACCAAAACAAAATCAATCCGCTGTACTCCTGGGGAAAGAAAAAAAAAAGGTCCCATCGCTACTTAAGCTGTCTGAAAGGCTGCTGATCTCTGAGTCGTATTCACCGCCGCTTGCTGTCCCAACGCCTGGCTCGTCATGGTCCTCAGCTCAGGCTGCGCGAGGAGCTTGTAACGGTCCTCGGCCTGCAGTCTTTGAGTGGTGATGCGGTCCGGGTAATTCCGCATAAACATGTTGGTGAAGTGGGTTCCGTAGTGGATGCCCTCTTGAGGCTTCTGCCCGTTGTTGTAGCCCTCCAGGGGCTTCACCACGGCCTGGAAGCTGGGCTCGTGGAAGTACGCAAAGGCGAACCGGTCCCTTGTGTTGAGCCCGACTTTGTGAGGGGTGGAGGGCAGGAAAGAGTCGGTCATGTATTGCATCATGTCACCTGATAAATGTTAGAGACCAAAGTCGAGAGCTTATGTATTGGTAGCCTGTGTTGCTTACCTGGGAACACGGTGAATGTGTCAGCAACGGGAGGCACGTAGACCCATCCCTCGTCGTCTTCCTTCATGCCGGCAGCGCTCTTCTCCCAGTTGGCGTAGCTTTCGCCCTGGTAGGGAGGACGGATGAAGAGTCCTCCAACATCATCCTGAGCGGCGATGACCAAGAGGCCGTAGTCGGTGTGGCTGCCGATGCCACGGCCCGCCTTTCCTTTGCCATTTGTCTTGTTTGTGGGAGGGAATCTGAGATACTAGTCAGTCATCATCCATTAGGTAGCAATTAGATGGTGTCAGGGCTTACCGTAGAATCCTCATGTGGTGCCATCCATCCTGAGTATATTGCAGCAGAGATCCCTGGGGAACACCCAGACCCAACTCCGTCAAGGCAAGGAGTTTCTCTCCAGAGTCGCCGAGGTAGTTAATGTAAGACTTCATGGGGTCTCGCATCTCCGCGTCTGGCCAAGGGCATGGCCCATGACACGGCCACTTGCTAGCGACCCTTGGCTCTGCCAGGTCGAGGTCTTTTGTGACGGTGAAGATCTCTGAGTAGTCCGCGATCCCGTCTGTGATCTCCTCACCCGAAGCGATGTAGCCGGCGTAGCTCTGCGAGTCAATACACGCGGCCTTCTCGTTGTGGGGCTTTGCGAAGAACCTCTTGCTGGCGTGTTCGGCGTACTTGTAGATCTCCCGCTGTTCACTTTTCATGGCGATCTGGAAGATGCCGTCGCGCTTCCAAGCCTTGACAAGTGCCTGCCCCATCGCCTTGTCACTGGGTGACCCGGTGACACGATCGGGCAGGTCGAAGGTCTCTAGACACCCCACCTTGGCCTTGTGCCCAGGAGGCATGGTGGCTCCGGCGTCCCGGATGTGGGTATTGTGGACTGTGGCCATGGCTCTAGTGGCGAGTGATCGCCCATTGCGGGCGGCCAGATGCCTGGCGGCTTTTGTAAGGACAAGAGGCATGATGTGAGGATGGGGAAAATTGAATATATGTCTTGGTTGCTTCTTCCAAGTGTGAGGAATGTTGATCACACTTTCAAGTGACGGTCGACAAGAGCCCCCTTATATAGACTTCAGGAGTTGGCCCTACTCCCCCAGTTAGCAACCTTGGAACACAAGCCAACGTACTCCCGAGGTCTGTTAGATGCTCGGAAATTATTACAAATCCGTACATCGACACAAGAGAGCATGTTCTAGGACGATTCAAGAGGATGCCACCTTGTCGAGGACGGTTCCCCCCTGTAAGAAGCATGGCAACTCTCTTGGCAACTTGACGCATCGTTTAAAGGCTGAGGGATCGCGAGGCTCTGGTATCCCTTATCCATGGACTCGTACCACTCGTGTAGCTTTGGACCGAGACCTATCTGTTTGTAGTGCCGAGATTGTGTCCTTGCAATCGTCTCGGCCCTGGTGTGTACTCGGGAGACCGTACGGAATGTTAAGGACTAAGACTGGTCTCTCGACGGCCTGCCCTTGAAACATCGTCGCGTACACGGCTGTGGAATCATATGATATACTGGGTTCCATTTTTTAAGCTCTTTTTGAGGGTCGGCGGAGCCGGTGCTGGCGCGCCCCGTTTACTGTGATGGGAGGATATCCATCCATAGCCTGGGCGCTGTGGAACTCGACGGTATTAAGCGACTGCGGAGCAAGGTATAGTCAGCCAGCTGGACTAGGTATGTACCTATTGCTCGGAAAACGCCGCGGACGATATGTGGGCGCACGTCTTGTAGCGAAGCACTTAATGCTGCCTCAGCGGTGTAGTCTTGGTGACTCCGCTCAAGTGTAGGGTCCACGATGGCATCGCGACTCGTGCAATTCGCAATCGGAGTCGTCGTGCCCGTCTGAGTCGGCTGAGACGGGAACGATTCATCCTTTTCCATCATGAAACCACGTTTCTCAAACTACTTGGTCTGTGTAAAGTGTTTGATCAATCTTTGATCTAGCAAAAGCACAGGAAGAGACAAGGTCTTTCTATGTCATGCCCGAGGACCTTCCACGTTGAAGTTTGTGGAGCGGGATCAGGGTCTACTGTATTATCGAAGCACTAACCCCGAGTTTCCTGCCGGACTGAAGAGCAGAGACAAAGGTTCCTGCGTCCCAGGGCCAAAGACCAGATCGCCGATTCTAGTTTGGTTTGAACTTTCCATCTACCTGGTACACGCGTAAATGTGTCTTCCAATGAGGGAGGATTACTCATCTAATTGTGCCGCATAGGGGATGTTAAAGTTCTCGTACCTCCACAGCAGTGGAGAGCAACAGCGTGGCCCACTTTCTGCCTTCGCGGGCCGCGAGATTTTCTGCTCCATAAGCACGACTCAATGGAGCCGTCTCCAGATCCCATCAGGTGGCTGAGTAGCAGAGCCATCTGAGGGGTCAAGACCCTGCCAAGGATGCCTGGGAACGCAACATCTTACCGCGAGACCCCGAGTCGGGTAAGTCGGTCGCTTCACTGATGACTCGGATGGCTTACGTGTAGGGTGATTGCATGTAGGGCGGCAGAAAAGAGGACGGGCCGTCATTGATCGTGGGTCTGGGCTAGGCTCACGTGGACTCTCTACTCAGAGTTGTAAACTTATTCTAAATTCGGCGTACTCCGATCAGGGCAGACCTCAATTGACAAGATCTACGCGGACATATCAGGCAACTTTGTGCGTTCAACTCGGGATGTCGTCTCATGTCTGCCAAGCTTTACCGACTACTTGTGAACGGATTTACGTATACAGACTTAGTGCCAGTGCAGTGTACAATGCCAAGAGCCCCGTGGAAAGTTCTCGGCGGAATGTCGAAGATGGGGATGGGCCTTGGCCCTTATTCACCAAATCGCTTTGACCGCGTTGGGTAGGCCGGTAATGGATACGTAGAAATAAGCTCAGCTAGGATCTCAGTCAAACCCAATCTGGCTGCTCCTGCGCGCAGACAGAACGCCTCAAGATTCCGCGCGGCTCCCGAGGCCTGCGGAGTGCACGTTTTCCTGCGTCAGGCATTTTGGCTCTCCTTGAAAAGTAGATATCTCTGTAATAAATTCAGGTCTCATTGAGTGGTTTGAGCCTCAAGAATGACGGCAGTACTATCACATCACATACCAGCCCACTAGGCCACGGAATGATGAATACCCAGAAGCGCTCATCCTCCGCCAGCGGGGCTTGCGGTGGATATTAAAGTTCATATGTTGCAAAGTTCCCAAACACACGGTGGACACTTCGCCAATGCTAAATGCGCCCAATGTGCTAGGGATGAGGTCTTGGGTAATGAACCTATTTCGAGGCTTTTCCGGGCCTCTTTTCCGGGCCCCTTGACCGCGGGCCCGCCGTCATTCCAGTCTATCCTCACAATCGTTTGCGCGAGAAGGCCCAGCAAGGTCATGCCAATGGTTTCTTACCGCTCTGTGTGCATGACTCCAGAAGCCAAGGTCTTGCACTTGAGCTTTATCCCACCACGATGGGGGCATTGTCTTATGCCGCGGACGAGAACAACTTCAGTCAGACATCCTTGTATTCAATCGGGTTGAGCCGGGGCGCGCCGTGAGCGGTTAAGCACATTACTCCTGGTCCTTGGCCAGCGACAATGATTCAGGCGACTGCGTCCCGGCTCTCCCGTTTCCGCAACAAAGGGAGGAATGTTCCAGGTCTCACGATACAGATCGCGCGAATGATATCCATGTTGTTAGGCACGAGACCAGGCATGTCACACCGTTCTGCAGACTCGGCGGCGGACGGGTCGCAGGCGCGGTGCCACTCTGAATGATCTCCTGATGTGCTCCTACTCCAACATGTTCATCATCTTACACCATCTTACACCTTTCTTGACCACTGTTCGCGATCGATGATCATAGCTCCTGCTTTTAGCGTACTCAGAAATCGTGCTGTATTCGGAACTCTTGAATTGTGCCCCTATTCCGTCTGCCTATTATACGTCCCTTCAACGAGTTGCCTTCATAAGTCGTGCCGTCTAAATCAGAGCAGGCGGTCACGATCGTATTCACAGATCTATTGTTATCGGCATCGTATACCTATCTAACGCTAGGTCTTTGAGCGTTTACTACCGTATGAAGGGACCGCCTACGGCTTCAAAAGAGCACGTATACGGATTAAGAACGAACCCACTCAGGTCAGGCGGCGTTGTCCTGAACTTCTAAGCAGATACGGGCTTCCATAAAGTCGGTTTTTATGCATGATAAAGTGGTGACTACAGAGAAAATGGCGGCTGGCCTCTGTTACTTTCATGGAGATACCTTGTCGCTGCCACTTCCTTCTTAGCACTAAGTTATCACTCAGACTTGGAACAGCGGAGTCCAGTAGAGTTTGCGTAAGTACAAGTGCTTGCCCTGTGAGACTTGGCTTACTGAACCTTTGAGTTTTGTTTAGGGTCACTTACATGTCACGCTCCATGTGACACCTCTTCCGTATCCAAGCTCTATTTACTGCTCATGGCAGTAGAGAACACTGGTGAGGGATTTGCCTGTGTCGAATTGCATTCGGTAGCATTCGGTAGGAAAGACTGCGTCTGGCAAATATGCGATTGTTTGTATTCGAAGTGGGCGTGACGGCTAAGTTCTGGGTGCAGAAGGGACCCCAGAGGGTGCCCCCTCTCAAGACGTACGCCCCCTGTTCACTGGTAACCCCATTCACTACCATGCACTCCGGCTCTCCACACCTTGGCTGACATAGAGCAGGTAGCAACTCATCCAAATTATATGGAATATTGAGGAATAACAGTCATTATCTGGGTGGCAACAGCCCACTGGGGACTTCGCAGACTGACCCCCACTAGCCTATGGATGACTCTATGATTACAGCGACGGCAATATGTACTAACGCAAAGCTTACCGACGTTCTGGGTCGAACCTGATCTAGGCCTTCACTTGAATACAGAGGGAAAATGGGATGCACCCACACTCTGCGTGGAACCTGGGCTTGATCTAGCCAGAATACAACTCCTTCTAGCGGCTTCCGGAATCTAACTTGCCTAAGGCATACAAGGGTAAAAGCCATGAAACCGACCATATGGCTCACGCGCGCGCTAATCAATCGACTAGGAGGCTATAGTCCCTCTACGGCGGAGAAACATACGGCCGTAGTGAAGCAAAGAAGCCAACTAGACATGTTTCGCGGGGAAGTACCTGAGCGGCTCCCCAGCACGGGTTGTGGGGAAAACCTGGGGATATCGAAAGTCTGGGGTTGGCGCCAACCCGGGGAAACCAACCAGCAGTGTTGGTCGGGCACCGAAATTCAAATGCACAATGCACCTCGGGTGTTCTGGTGGTTAACCTTGGTGTCAGGAGTTCGCCACTGCAGCGTTGCAGGCATCGGAGTAGCGTCGAGTGGGAATGCAACGCTGGGCTGGGCCACGTGTATGTCTGTGCCAGTTCTGCCGATCCAGATGTCATCCTGCGGCGTAGGCCTGATGGCGGCGATTAGCCTGCAGGAACTCTATCTGTCACTTATGAAGGCGCGCCGGGCGACGGGATCACCTTCAAAAGGACCAATTGCCGCCGCCCCATCCCGATGGGAGACTTGTGCAGCTCTCTCCGCACCTTAGATCCAATGGTGTGGCAGGCCGGCGACATGGTTGCAAAACGACATTCGTGTGATCTAGGGCCAGGGCTGGAGGGATAAAATTAGCATGTAGCATCGGCTCCAGGTTCTAAAGGAGCGCAGCGGCGGGCATCGATAAATAATGTGCACACGCTGTCCGCAACCTACTTGAAGGTTCGAATCTTCGACTGTACTGCCGATCCACTCCCAAAGCGGGCGTCTAACATTTGAGACGACTTTAGGGAGTTGCATTCTCGATTGCCCTGCTCAAGTACAGTCGCACTTACACCATAGCCTGGGCTTCGAAAACAACCTCCTTACCTCGCCTCGCCTCACCTCACCTCACCCCGCGCCCGCCGCCTGCGTAAGATCAATCGCCCAAAATGGACGAAAACCTGGACGAAAATGCCATCCACGAGCTGGAGGAGGTCCTCCACACCAAGATCTACCCTGGAACGGAGATTATGCAGGATGTGGGAACTCACCACTTCGTCAAAGGCAACAACCGTTCAGTCCTTGTTCCCCAGCCGTCCGACGACCCTCGCGACCCACTGAACTGGTCTCCGTTCTGGAAGGGTGCAACCATCTTCTGCGCAACTGCCGTCTCTTTCAGTCAGAACCTCGGTCCCCTTGCCCTTGCGCCTATGTTTGGGAACTACATCCAGTTGTACAACCGCAGCCTTGCAGATGTTGTTCAATTCACGGGAGTTGCCATCCTGGTTCTGGGCTTCAGCAATTTCATCTGGGTGCCGATGAGCACCTGCTTTGGGAGACGTCCCGTCGCAATCTTTTCCATGACGATATGTGTGGTCTCCTCAATTTGGAGGGCGAGAGCCAAGGATTACAACAGCTTCATGGGTGCTTCCGTTCTTAATGGGATAGGCGCTGGTCCCTGCGAGACTCTAATGCCTCAAGTCATCGCAGACATCATCTTTTTGCACGATCGTGAGTAACGTCTTGCCTGAAATTGACACCTTTCTGGTCTCCGCGTCCTGTGGGACATCTTGGGAGACAATTATCCAGATGTCTCCGAGACCGTCAAACGGAAAATCTAATCAAGAACGAATGAACAGGCGGGAAGTATCAGACACTATACTTCAGCTTATACTTCGGATCTCTCATGGTCGGACCAATCATCAGCGGTGCCATGGCTGAGCATACCGGAGTGGAAAGCTTCTGGTGGTTCAACACGGGCATGTTACTCTTCACCCTGGTGATCTGCATCCTGCTGTTCCCGGAGACGCGGTACCATAGAGCTTGGGAGACGGGTGACGCACCGAAGCCACCGCCAGTCCTGGACCCAAAGGCGACGGCCGACAAGGTGGACGGCTCACTCCACGAGAAACACAGCGGGACTGATCATGAAGAAGGCCTGGGAGCACCAGTTACTCAAGCAGCAACGCAACACAGCGCCGCCACTGGCAACAAGATTGCCCCTGCCGAGACAAACGTCGACCCTGTTCTGGGCCAGGGTGGTCCAGGGAAGAAACAGTTCTTGCCCTTCCAACCCTACCACGGCAACCTGTTCCGTGAACTCTGGTTGCCATTCTACCTGCACCTTTTCCCAATCGTCGAGTATGCCGCCTTCGTCGTCTCATGGAGCGCCTCCGGCTTCCTCGTCGTCAACTTATCCCAGTCTCAAGCCTTCGCTGCCCCACCGTACAACTTCTCATCTCAGACCATCGGGCTGTTCAACCTCGCGGTGCTAGTTGGTGGAGGCGTTGGTCTTTTCACCTGTGGGCCTCTCAGCGACTGGGTGGCTGCTTACCTGACTAGGAGAAACAACGGCGTCCGAGAGCCAGAGATGAGACTGGTGGCTATGGTGCCTTACATTATTATCATGGTTATTGGCAGTATCATCACCGCCGTTGGCTACGACTACCACTGGAAATGGGAAGCTATTGTCATTGTGGGATACAGCTTCCTTGGATGCCAGGTTGCTGCTCTGCCAAGCATTGCGTCAACATATGCCATCGATAGTTACAAACCGGTGACGGGATCGTTGTTTGTGACCATCACGATGTGAGTACCACCTTCTTGGATCCAAAAAGACACTAGCTAACCCCTCGAACAGTAACAAGAACCTCTGTAAGCATTACTTTTCTCCTTTTGCGGTTCCGCGTCTGTTCTGTTCAACAATATATCCCAGAATCCATCGCTCTACGCTATCTGGCAGGTGACTAACACATCACAGGGGGCTATGGCGTCTCAAAATTTTTGACGCCATGGGCAGAGGAGAAGGGTTTCATCCCACCCATACTGACCAACATGGCACTGATCAGTTTCTTCTCCTGTTGCGGCATAATCTTCTGGTATGCCGGTAAGAAGTTCAGAGGTATTACTGCAAACTCCTTTGTACACAAGCTGTAATAATTGGCTTGTGTCGGGAGAGTCACGGATGTGGAGGGTCATGCTGTCTTGGTGTATATACCTATCTATTCGGGTAGCTGCAAACTCAGCTATCTGGCACTGAACTCACGCACAACAAATGACGCAAATAGCAGAAGCATGTTGAAGGACTCTGAAGGCTGTTCAGAGCCCACAGTAAATAATATAGTGTCAAATTGGCCAGGCTGTCAGCAAAAGTTTCACCTCGGTGGCTTCTCAAGGTCTATCTTGGACTAGCAAATCGCCGTGGCGCTATCATCTTAGTACTACTTGTGTCTACTTGTGTCTATATGTTTGCATGTTGATGTTGAAAACGAGATTTGTATAGACGATTTCGGAGGGTACACAGATATATGTAAGCCCCTAGTGCACGTATAATGCGTACCACCTAAATTAGTATATATACCGTTGTATTTGCCCTGCTGCCATTATAGCCGTTATTTTTACGCTAAATGTCCCTATCTATACACTTGCTATAGTACTAATTATTTAAATTTATAGTGTTTAGGTACGTATTTCTCCTTGTTGCTACTAATAATATCCCTATTACGGCGCTGTAGTGCAATAGGTTTGAGATTTAAGTAATTGGGAGTAATTTTTAAGGCTGTATTAATTAATCCTGATAAGAATTTAAGGGATGTAGTGATTTGTTAATAGAGGGTTGTTGTTTGGAAGTTAGTGATGATAGAGGCGTTGTAGGGTACTGAGTGCTTGCTGCAGCTGGTAAGGTGAGGTTGTAAGTGAGGGCGAATGGAGGGCTCTGATTGGCTGTAGGCAGGTTGGCTGGGTGTATCTGTGTACCCTCTGAAATTGTCTGTGAGACGTTTGTCGTAATTACTGCTAGCAAATTACACCTCCCGGCCAAAAGACCATAATAACCAATCTGCCAATTGGTTATTCCTAGCAGTATATAAGTGCCGTACCGTCACAGTCTGTACGAATCTCCGTTTTCTTGATGTTTCCATTCAGACATGCAATGTAGCACGCAAATTGTAAGGTATAAATAAGTTTAAGGTATTATAGGAGTAGGCGTTATGGTAGTAGGTGTTTATTTGTATTTGCAATATACTGGTGTACCCTCCGTTTTTGCTGGTGCGAATCTCTGATTTCTTAATAATTGGGTCCCAGTATTAGTCGTGAGACAGCTAGGTTACTCTAGCTTTGTTATGGGTGCTTCGGGCTGAGTGTAGCTGGCAGTTGGGCTGCGGCAGGCACCGTGCGCACAGACCACCTGCAGCTAGAGGCCCTGCGCTTAAAAGACTTAGCAGCTGCTGGAGGGATCCTTCCCTCCTACTCTTTTTTCTTAGCTAGACGAGGTCTTATTTGAAATTCTACAATATTGAGCAAGATTTGAGAGCTTCGCCTCTCGTATGTCCCTCTCGTGACAAGCTTTGAGCTTTGGGAATACCATTGGAACGTGCTAATGAAGTTGGCATCTGATGAAAAAGGACAGGGACGACTGCCTTAATTCTTCTACTCTTGAAAATTAACATGAGATTGCTTGCTCATTTAGGCACCCTGCGGTTGACTGTCCCTGTGTGCCCTCATCTCCCTTTCGTACCACTTCCGACAGTTTTAATCCAACGAGGCAAATGACGAGATGCTGGTCAGTCCCACTCAAGCAAAAGACCAACAGACAACAATTTGTGACAAGCCTTCTCATAGCTCAGCTATTCTCATAGGGTGACTTCCAATATGCTTGATGATCTTTGAAGTGGCATCTCATGGGTTACCTTGGAAGCATGATCGAGCATTCACAGACTGCTCCATGGATCTATGAGATGTCCAAAAGGTAGCTAGTATGGAAAGAGCGAAGGAAGATTGATCGACATAAGACCGTCTGCCTCGGTCATTTTCTCTCTCTCTCTCTCTCTCTTATCAATTGACAGGCACTCATTTTTGCCTGCTCAGAAGGGAACAACATAACAAATCCTGAGATACGTCGTCTACTTTTCTGCACAATGCTGGCAACCACTAGTCTCACGTACTTAAGCATCAACTGATGACATGCGACGGCGCAGCGGAATCAGGACCGACCAGATAAAGATTGATGATAAATACACCCATGCAAACATCTCGGTCGGGCTCTCTTAGTGGATAGTTTCAAGATTTTTATTCCACACTCAGACCACCCGGGTGGAGGGCCGAGTGGAGGGAGGCATGCCCACGGGTTCCCAGCGGTGTTCGGCCCCGCAAGCCGGCACCTCGGAGACAAGCTCGGAGGAGCACCTGGTGTGTCCACGACCTTGTCCACGAGCTCGGATATCCGAAGCACTGATCGGCGGTGACGGGGTACCCGTTGTACGAGTCCTAGACATCTCCTTAGTCACTCGAGACTAGATACTTTACTGAACTGACGTGATTGTCATTGAACGGGGCCAGAGGCTTCCACCAACTACACAGGGTGCCCCACCACTCTCCCGGGACTTTATGCCTATTATTTATAGTCGAAACTGCGCTCTGTGTCCATAAGGATATTAAAGCCGTAACTTCAACCATCATATCTGAGCATTTTCCAAAGAATCAGAGAGAGTAGAAAAGAAAAGGAAAACAAGGAACAAGATGCAAGAGAACATAGCCAAGCTCTACCCAAACCCGGAGACGTCCGCCAAGGTGTTGGACTGTAAGTCGCTGGCTCTCGCAGGCACACTAGGTGCAATTCTATGCGCGCGATGCTCACAATGATTCAGACTCAATCTCCAAGTCGACTCCCCTGCCGGACTGGCTCCTCAAGTACCACGAGTGGGGTTGTAACAACACAGAGATGCCCAGGTACTTGATCAGCACCTATGAGGCACAAGCGCTGAGCTTCCTGGCGAGGCTGGTGGGCGCGAAGCGAGGTATGTGTCCATGAGAGCAAGGCCTTTGCTACGCGTGGAACGACAGCTGCTTCCAGGTGTACTTTTCCAGTTGGCTGACTATCATGGGCCCATAGTACTTGAGGTTGGAGTATATGTAGGCTTTAGTGCCATGGTCTGGTCTCACGGCGTGGGCAAGGACGGGGAGGTGGTCGGGCTGGAGCTTAGTGAGAAGTATGCTGGCATCGCGGGCAAGGCCTTAAAGGAGAATGGCGTTGAGAATGTCAACATCAAGGTCGGCGACGCAGTAGAATCGTATGTGCAGCTGCTACTATCGCCCCCCATCTTGCACACAAGTCCCTGTCGAGGACGTGCTAACGACTAAGTCCAGCCTCGCCTCCCTGGAGCCATCAGAGCCCTTCGACGTGGTTTTCCTCGACGCGAACAAGGACGCATACCCGAAGTATCTGGACCTGATCCTTTCAAAGTCAAAGCCCGGAAGCACCAAGGGCCGTCTGCTCAAGGCTGGCGGGCTCATCGTGGCCGACAATGTACTGCAGCAAGGCACCGTCGCCGACGCCACGCCGTCGAACCCCAACTACGTGGAAGGTGTAGCACACTTTGGCGAGCGGCTCGTCCGGGAGCTTAACGGGGCCCTGCACAAATTCAACGACAAGCTCGCGGCCGAGCCGCGGCTCGAGGCGTTCCTGGTGCCCCTATTCGATGGCCTGGGCTTGGCTAGGTTGCTTGACTGAGCGCGACGGGCCCGGAGTGCGGGCAGGAGAGGGCGGGCATTGACATGAAACTGGGGATGGAGGCAAAATGTTGTTTCGCAAAGGGACTCCGCGGTCGATGACAGGGTCACGTCACAGATTAGATTCCCTTGTGCGCAGAGAAACCCAGATTTTGAATTCATGCTTCTTTGACGTTAGGTTTGTTATACGCGCCGCCTCAAATACAGATTTTACTTCACAATTTCCTCTCCTCAACCCCAGGCGCCTCAGCATCATATTCCCACTCATCGATAAACCCCTGCAGAGACTTCTCCTCAGCAACGAGGATTTCGCCTTCGTCAGCTCGGAGGTGAGAGCTTTCCAGTGAGGATGCCATCGGCGGCCGACCGATGATGATATACGAAGGCTCTTCATTGCACGCCAGAGAGGACGTGAGTTGGAATCCCTGGCTAGTACCCTCTGTATTCAAGCATGTGGCGTTGCCTTCGGCGGACGGCTTGAGCGGGAAGACAGCCTCAAGTTTTACGAGAGCGGGCGAAGATGGGATCGGGCTACCCGAGTCTCGGCTCGAGACAATCGGAAGGATCTTAACGTGCCACTTCGGAGGCGATGACTGTTTGGCTGCCGTAGTGTCCCCTCCGCGGCCCTCTTCCTCGATCTTCCGTGGTCTCTTCAGGGAAGTATTCGAAGTCCGGTGGAATGTGGGAGTTCCGGAACGAGCAGGCGAGCCCTGTGGTGAATCATGAGCGGATGTGCTGCGCCTTCCTAACCGTTCGTTTCTCGAATCTCTAAAATTTTGCTGAGGCGAACAAGTCTCCATTAACGCCTCCACTAGTGACTCCTGACCACTGTGCACGATCATACTGGTATTCTTCTGCGGGAGGGATGGACGCTTTAATCTTTTGGGTGCATTTGTGTTGGACAGTAGTTGAGGTACGAGAGGTTGGGTTGCCAAACCAAGCTGGCCCTCGTCAGTTGATAGAAGGCTGCTCCTATTGCTCGGTGGCTCTGCAAAGCGGGCAGCGCCAGAAGTGGCTGATGCATTGTCAAGGACACACAAGTCGTTATCCGATGTCTTTCCTTTCTCCACGACGGCATCAAGACTGACTGCGAGTGACCCGGGAGAGAAAGGCTCTTGGACCGAGGATGCTGGGCTCGGACTCTGGCTCGGGCTGTCCTCACTCTCGTCGAGCTTCAATGCCTTCCTCCTTTTGAGCAGGCTACGGCGGATACCCTGTCGGTTTACTCCACCAGGATCGGGATCCGACCTCCTTCGCACGATGATGCATTCGCCAGATAGAGTGCGTCCGTTGTCCTCGGCAATCTCACCAGCGAGCGTGAGTGTCTTCCGAAGAAGATCCTCCAGCCGTTTGTACCTGTCAGTGCCTCCATCCTCGGTATCGGGGTGCGATTTGCTCATTTTGAACGTCTGATTGCAATAACTGCGGATATTGGATTCTAGGTTTGTAGGTGCTTTGGTTTCGGCAAATTTGTGCTCATGTCAAGGAGCGTTCGTCGCTCGTGTTGTTAATGCCATGTAGCAACAATATCGATGTCCTTCCTTCGCGACGAAAAGCCCGGGCAACTATCCATCCGAGCACGCACCTTCCTCTTGTTTGGAGTCGCCCGATCGACGATTGAAGGCAGTGGATTCGGACCTTCCTTGCCACTCAGAAGAGGATTGGCAAGCTTGAACTTCAGTCTTTGTATCAACTTCCCGTAGCCTCCCAATCACACGCCAATGCAAAGTGGCCCAGGCCATCCAATGTGATATCCCACATGGGCTGAGACATGGAGACCACGCTGCCGCATTTGACGGTGCTCCTGCCACGGAGTCCGGTCACGCGACCATCTCCCGCCAGTAGCACCTTCCCAGGGACAATCTCATCCTCGACCCCAGTATCGAGTTGCCGAGCGGCAATGACGTGCATGCCGGGAGCTGACATGGCTTGGTCAACGACCACATCAATGCTAGACCCGGCAGGTCTGTCGTACTCAGAATCGCCCTTGACCTGAACCAGCCAGTCGCGCACCTCAGCTGCAAGGCCGCCGGCGACGTACTTGGCGCCGCGGCGTTGGGGGGAGAAGGCCTCAGGCAGTGGTCGGTGCTGGACCTCTGCAGTGATGTCGGCTGCCTTGAACCGCGGTGCGTTCTGGAAGGTTGGGTGCCGAGGGGCCTGCTCGTCTGCCGCCCGGGGTGATGGCGGGTCTGAGTCCGCCGTGGGCCCTTCAAGGTCGAGAGAAGATCGGACCGCGATCCTGTCATCAACTACGGGCGTGCTAGAGACCGCTGCCTGCTCTTCGTCCTCCATAGGCACATCGTACTGGCGTTCGTCAGGGCTGGCATCTATGTCCGGGGACAAGGAGATCCGCCGACGCTTTGCTGGCCTGTTTGTCTGAAAATGGCGGGACGGAGACCTGGAGACCAACGGCGAATCAATCTCTATGGACTCATCGAGCCGGGTCCGGGAGTACTCGTCACCATCTTCGGCCGTATCTGGGGAGACGGGTGAGGTGTCGATCACGTCGCTCAGCGGCTCATACTGCGTGGCACGAGGCCTGGCCGAAGACGGCAACGGCGTTGAGAAGGGCGGTGGCTGCTGTTGAGAGACTGGCTTGGGCGTTCCGGAGGTGGTGAATCGTGGAGTCGAGGCGAATTGGCGTGGGCCACTGTGCAGAGACAGAGGCACTTGCCTCCCTGTCTGAGGTGGCCGGCCCTTGTTAGGGGGCAAGAAGCGGGATTGGGCTGGTGTCTGAGAATGATTTAGTTCAGTGAACGTGTTCTCCTCTGGGTGAGACTGACCGATGGTGGTGCCATGATCCCGACGTGTAGTATGTTCTTCTTTGCAGGCGATATTTTAACACTCGTCAGTCTCTCTTGAGCGCAAGACTCAGTGTGGCGCGCGCCGTGGAGGGTCGAATCCAATCTGATTGTGGCACCCAGAGCAGGCCTGCCTATGCGACTGCCTGTTCGTCAGACAACAAAGACTTGCGGGGTCGGCTTGCTGCGGCTTGCTGCTCCTTCTCCCTCATTCTCCGGTTCGAGGTGAGGCATCAGGACACTACATCTTCGTTTTGAGATCTATCGGCGTACTGACATGACCAAGTGCGTTGGGGAGCTAGTTATGGTGCGGGACGCGGTGACGGCAAGACACACAATCTGCAATGACGGCCGTGCTTTAACCAGCTGCCTCTCTCTTCCCACCCACCCCCAACCCCCTGGTCAGCTACGCCCATCCTCAGCCTCGCCTCAATTTTGAGAGTTGATCATGTCGGTCTTGAAGACTTTGAAGAGCATCTCTAGTCTCCAAACAATGCAGCAAAACCACAACCAAATCAAGTTCGGCTATTGGACATGGTTGCGCAATGAGCCTGAGCAGCCTGACGTCAACGGGCTATCATTCCTGAATTAGACTACCTGCTAGAGAACACTGTCATGTTGATCCTCTTTCTCCCTTCCTCAGACCTCGTGCCCTGATCGGTTATCCCCTCTCATTTTCAACGCGCATGAACCCAAGGTTATCTCAAGTCACAATGCACAGTAGTATGCTCTTTTGGAATCCCGCCAATTTGCAGGTGAGCTTTCACGTAGTCCTACACACTCCAAAAGACTCTCTCCTGCCCGGCCTCAACTTAAAAAAAAAAAAGGGGGGGGGGGAGGCATCAACCCCGAGAAATCAATGCCAAAAGCAGAGAGCACATCATCCGGTACCACTTCAACTGTATGGCGAGTTACTGCCTTGTCAATGCCACTCCACTAGCTTAACGTCTCTGCTTCTTCGTCTTCTTGGCGCCGCGTGACTCGTCTTCCTCAGCAGCAGTTTCGCGGTCTCGCTTCTTGGCCTTGCGCTCCAACTCATCCCAATCCTCGCCCTCGTCCTCCTCGCTGGCCTCCTCGTCGCTAGCATCGGCGGAAGCGTTGGAGTCAAAGTCCGAGTCCTCTTCGCTGGATTCGGAAGCGTCATCAAGCTCGCTCTCACTGATCTCGAAGTTACTCTCCTGCTCTTCCTCGTCCTCGCCATTCTCATCGTCGCTGTCGTTCGCAAGGAACGACCAGCCACCATCAGCGAAGAACTGGTGTGTGTCGGCAGTCACTGTCTTCATGATGGTTGGCCAGTTGAGGTTCAACGGACCCTCTGTGAATGCAATGTCCGAGGAGTCGAGGAAATCCTTGACGTCCTCCAGCGACTCTACCGGGATCGTGTTGATGTGGTACGGCGGTCTTGTGAAGTCCTTGAAAACGAAGACAAGATCGAAGTTCTTTAGGCCGAACTGGACCCTCTCAAGGTGTGCGACCTCGATGTCCTCCAGGGTAATAACCATGAATGGCGGCTCCGTGAGCTGGATCAGACACTCCGTGGTTGGCTGGATGTAAACGTTGCTGCGGAACGGAACACCATGGAATCCGAGATCCCTTATGGGCATGTCAACCTCGATACCCTCGTTCCGGCCAGCTTCGGCAATCTTCTCGGCGAAGCCCTTGAACAGGCGGTCCAGCTCCGCACGTCGGCGGCGCTCCTCCTGTTCTGCCTCAAACTCATCTTCGTCACCATATCGGTACTTGCGCTTGCGGTTGCCCGTCTCGTCGAACTGAATGTCGGTAGCCTCGCGGTAGAACTGGACATCCCTCGTCTTCTTCTTGTTGCCAACGATGATCGGGTCCTTGAGATAGATATGGATAATAACGATAAGCTCGTGCTCGCAGGGCTGGAAGAACAGATGGCGGACGTTGGAGAAGAGGATGTCGACTCTCTGATGGGGGTTGAGCGGGGACTGGTATCGGATACCGTTCTGGTGTATCTCGACCTTGCCAGGGACACGCTTGCCCTCCATTGCCGGTCGCAAGAAGACATTATCCAAAACGGCCGGACGACGGTCTAGGGGGAGAAGGGTCAGCACATGTGCACACATCAGCTCCGGCAGGAAGGGTGGACCTACTTCTAATCTCGACGAGCTTGTCCTGCTCGACAACATCTTCCATGTCTTTCTTCTCCTGCTCCTTCTTGGTCAAATCTCGCTTCATGTTGGAGATTTGGTTCGCTATCTCTGTGTACCGGGCACCATCCGTCGAACGGAAAGTAAGACTCCGGACAAAATGAGCGGACGCATCCTCAAAAGGCTGGTCGTCTTTCCGGCCGACACCTTGGCCCGGCGATAGAAAGTTGATGCGGAGGAAAGACCACTCGCCCTCGTCGCTCTTGCTCGCGTTCTTGATTGTCTGGATGTGGAATGGAACCGGACGACCCATCACTGGGAGGACAACAGTTGAGTTCTTCTGGTCGACAACAATACCCATGTCGCGGACCTTGGCTGGGAACTGGTTGTCACGCTTGTACGACTCGAAGCGCTTGAATTTCTTGGCCTCGCCGCCGTCCGGGTCAGCTGTGGACTCGGCAAAGCGCGCCATGCCATCCTTTTGTTTCTTGGCTGCCAACTCCTTTTGATGCTCCTTGCGCCTGTTCTCAGCCTCTTCGTCTTTGTCGTGGCCGCGGCCTGATCGCAATCGAGAGCTGGTGATGTTCTTGGCAGCAACGGCGCCGACGCGCGAATCCTTCTTCTCCTTCTTCGGCGCAGGCTGCTGTTCCTCGTCGTCCTTGAAAAAGAAAGACGTCGAGTCGGGATCAGCGGCGGCCTCCCCAGTGAAATTGACCGTACCCTCGGCAGTAACTCGGATGGTGTCCGTCACGATCAAAGAGTAGATCTTGCTGTTCTTGTCCTGCGGCTGGGGATTCTCGAGATCTTGAAAACCGGTAGAAACGCAGAGTGTCATCCCGTCCTTCAGAGCACGAGGGTTCTTGCCATTCAGGACCAGGGTCGGATCCTTGTTCTCGAGTCCGATGCCGTATCCCACGTTTTTCACAAAGTGCTTCTCAAGCTCCGGCTTCTTGGTCCTGACGTAGCCGAGAGCCTTGTTGTAGACATCCTTCGCAACTGCTCCGTCTCGAATATCCTTCAAAATCAAATTGTGGACCGTGAGGAGGAATTTATAGTTGGACTCTTGCGTCTTGTTTGGGTCCACCATGTACGTCCGGGCAATGCTGGAACAGTAGGACCTGTACCTAAGGCCCATACCGGCAACGATGACACCGGGGTGGAGGTTCTCCTCGCTGGACTCGGCCTGCATCTTGAGGTCAAATTTTCCGCCGCTGTACACGACCGGGCCAATGGTCCAGTCCAGTTGGGTGGAATCAAAATCTGACGCAAGTTTGCCAGACGGCAACTTGACGGACTTCCAGAATTTCTCGTCATCGAGTTTGCTATCGACCTTGTCGGCCAGAACACGATGCTTGACCTTCTTCTCCTGGTCGAGGATCGTGGACATCTCATCCAGGAAGTAGGAATGCATCAGGGCGACGCAGGCCTTCGAAGAGTTCCTGACTGCACGGAGTTCAATCTCGTCCTTGGTCGAGAAGGCCGCCGTAGACAGAGCAGAGGTGATGTCAACCTCTTCCACATCCTTGCAGTCCTCAGCAAATACCGACTTCCACTCATCGACGAAGGGGCCTCGGGAGGCATCTTTAGAAATGACGCCGACCTTGTTCTGTAGAGCCAGTCTTGTCAGCAGATGAGACGGGTGTTTCTCAACGGGCCAGGACTCACGCCAGCCTTCTTGATGATCTCAGCGACCTTGACGAAGAGCTTCTTGTTCTCTTCCGCATCCTTGCCCCGGACAAGCACCTCAACGGGGAACTTGTCACCCTTGATCTGGTCAAGGTATTTGGCTATTATCTGTGGTCAGGTCTCGTTCGGTCACTCGTTCGCGCAGTGTCTCGTTGGAAGGCGCACCTTTCTTCTGTGTGGTCAGGATGTAGAGGGTCTCGGGGGTGAAGAGCATGAGGGTGGTGGGGAACTCGTAGCCTAGCAGCCAGAACTGCAGAAATGCGACAATTAGCTTGGCAGGTCCAGAGGGGCAAGAGGGGAGAGGGCGACGAGGGCACCGACGTACGTGCATGGCATTGTTCTTTTGGAAGCCCTGGGCCTCCTCCATCTTGCCCATCATGATGATGATGGACGAGGCGCCTCCGAAGAGGGCATCTCCAGATCGCTTGTCTGCCTTCCAGGCATTGACGAAATGGGAGATGCGCTCTTGGAAGAGCTTGTTGTCGATCTTGATGGCCTCCGACATTGTGACTGCACGCGATTGCGGATGCCGCCGCGATTGATGCAGGTGTCAGGAGTCAGAAGATGGATGTGGCAGCAGGCAGTGCTGCGATGAAAGGGTAAGGAAACCGTCGCGAGGAAAGATTGTGGTCGACGAGGACAAGGACGAGGTGAGACTTGCAGGAGGAGCTGTCTGCCAGTGCTTGCCTTAGCTTAGCGGCCAGGCGCTATGGCTGCCACTGTAAAGTGTTGTGGGTCCAGAGAGTCGCGCGTCGCGTCACCAGGCGACTGACTGACTGTGCCTGGCGATTGCTGGGTGCCTCAGGCCACAACTCCACGGGGCTGGAGCAAGGTCGTGTCGTAGGCGGGAGCCTTGTCCCGTATGTGATGGGAAGTATTCTGTATAGCAATGAACTCAAAGGAGAGCAAAGCCCAGGTCTTTGCAGAAGACGAGATTTGTCAAACAATGATTGCCAAGACGAAGAGGTGGTGCAAAGTTCGGAAGGTGAACAGAAAGATAGATGTGGCAGGCAAGAGGGAATGGTGATGCAGCAGCCTGTTGGTGAATTGCAATTTGGCACAAGAGTCTGGTTGTTGTCTGAATGTGGCGAGGGACATCGGCGATGCTGCCTCCCAGAGCCTCTAATTCCACATGGTTGTGGTTATAGCAAGAACTGTGCCTCTATGTGATGGGAATCTAAGAATTCATTTTGCATTTCGTACTGCAGATACTGTCTGTTGAATACACAACTGGAGAGTACTGCTTTAGGTGTTGACTTGGGTTCCTCTGCCTCTGTTGGAGAAACCCTCTCACCCCTAACCCCCACCTCTAATCAGCGTACACCAGGGTTAGGCAATCTGAACTCGGTCATGAACAAAGGACAATGGGCGTTGACCCTGTTGGCAAACCAAATCAAGTAAGGTAAATAGAAACCAAAGGGTTCCTTCCCAAGCAGGCACAACCGGCAGAGAAACCTGCAGTGACTTGGAGACACAACAAGCTTGCAAGGGCAAGACTGCTTGTCCGATAAAGGCGTCTGGATTTCTAAGCAACATGAACCTTTCGCCTATTGTGGATGAAAAACGGTGCTGAATAAATAGGTATCTATGCACGATATGCACGATTCGTCGGCAGATGGGCCCACTATTACAGGATGATTTATTTGCACGTAGATGCTGCATCACGCGCAGCCCACTCGTCAAGAAGGACGCACCAGAGGAAAAACCAGTCGAACGAACCCTACTCCTACCGCAGTCTAGCCGTCTAGTCTAGGTTCGTTGCGGTCCCGGCCGACTAAACTGACTGATCAACAAGGTGCAAGGCCGTTTCCACGAGTCGCCTCCAGTTCCCGTTTCCCGCTCCCGTCCCCGTTCCCGGGCGTGCCCATTCCGTGTCGATGGGAATTTTTCTCCCACCTGCCCATCTCAAGTCCAGACTACATAAATCCCATACCCGGCTTCTTATTACGTATACATTCACATAGAGCGCGGCGTGGAGCATCTCTGCCCACCTCGCTTGATCCAAAACCGCCCAGTCGCCGTCCAGGGATATTGCGCAACCGTCCTGCCGCTGTCTAGGCCTGCCTGCAGAAAAGGCGTAATAAGCGCGGCACACCACCGACGTCGATGCACAAGCTGCAGTGGAGTCCGCAAGCCTGCAGATCGTCGCTCCAGCAGTAGACCCCTTCTCGTTCTCTTCCGAGGAAGACTTCCTATATCTGAACCTGGTGAATCCTCTCGTCAGTCCAACGCCCACTGTCACTGATTTGAAGTGCGCCCTGACCCCGTCATAGCTCAGAGATCACGTACCAGTCGCCGGCAAAAACTTCAACGGATCATGTTGTGAGGCCACTCGGGCCAAATTCGGATATCATCGGTATCCCACACGCCTGAAGCGCCCCTCCAGACTGCTCCTGCCGCGCCTCGCTCATCACCAACGGTCGAGCCTTGCGGCCAATTCTCACCCACTCATAATGGGGTTATTGTGCGTCCATGTCCAACCCCATCCCGTACCTTGTCTCAGGAAATATCCTTGCTAACGCCGGCCCGTCAAGAGCTCTCGGCACACCTCTGGATTGGCCAGAAGCCAAGCAACATGCCGATCAGGTCCGCGAATGGGGCATCAAGGTGAGGACGATGTCCGGACCAATCCTTAAAACACCCCGAGATTCATGTTGACCGTCAGACTAGCAACTCCTAGAGATATGGAACAAAGCCAAGGGGAAAGAGTCAGATGCCCTGCTTTGGGGCGACGAGGTACTATTCCCAACATCACCGCCCACAGTCTCATGCAACAAGAAGCCACTCACTAACACTGGCTCCCATCCAGGTTGAGTATCTCGTAGTGACACACTCAAAAGATGACCCGCGCGTCCTCTTATCCCTTAGGCAGGCAGATATCCTTGAGGCCCTGGCAGCGGATACCAACCTCACCGCGAAGGGCGGTTGTGTACCGGCACTTCAAGATGTAGCCGGAGCAAGGTAATACCGAACCCAACTCCGCCCTTCCGGAGCGCCAGCTAACCCAGCCATCAGTGCGAATGAGCCTCTACCTGTATTCCATCCGGAATTCGGAAGGTTCATGCTGGAAGCGACTCCTGGCAAGCCTTGGGGCATTGAATTTAGAGAACTTCTCAAAGTGGAACCAGACATGATCCTCAGGCGAGCCATCGCAAAGGACCACATGAGGCCAGAAGAGTTCCCTATCACCCTCACGACTTTCCCGAGGATAGGAAGCCCCGGGGTCTTCACTGACCCGCACTATCCGGTCTCTGGGTCGAAGCTGCGCTCTCAGTTCGTGCCTGACGAGATCGCAAACCCTCATATTCGTTTCCCAACCTTGGCTGCGAACATTCGCTGGCGACGAGGCAGGAAGGTCCAGGTGAACGTGCCAGTATTTAAGGATAAGAACACGCCATGGCCATGGAAAGACCCCACCGTGAACTACGACCTTCACAACTGGCCAGAGGACGACGACGTGAGAAACGGAGCCGCTCCGGACAACTTTATTCACATGGACGCCATGGCTTTTGGTATGGGCAGTTGTTGCTTGCAGATCACCTTCCAGGCCAAGAACATCACTGAAGGCAGAAAGATGTATGATCAGCTTAGTCCACTCGGTCCCATCCTGCTCGCCCTGACGGCGGCTACCCCTATCTACAAGGGCTTCTTGGCAGACACAGACGTCCGGTGGAACCAAATCAGCCGGGCTGTCGACGACCGAACCCCTGAAGAGCTGGGCGAGAAGGTATGTCTCTGAACTCTGTCGCTTATGCCGTGATTGGGACCCAGCTGATTCCCCAAAGCCTCTGCAAAATGACCGTTGGCGCATCCCAAAGTCCCGCTACGCCTCGAACTCGACATACATATCTACTGACTCGCGCCTCCGGCCTGAGTATCTCGACCCCGACCTCGTCATCGATGAGTCCATCAAGCAGAGGCTCCTTGACGGCGGCATGGACGACCGGCTGGCCACCCACTTCGCTCACCTCTTCATCCGGGACCCCATCGTCATCTTCAAGGAGGACCTCGAGAGTCTCGACATGAGCAAGACGGACCACTTCGAGAACATCCAGTCGACCAACTGGCAGCACATGCGCTTCAAGCCGCCGCCGGCCGACAACAACATCGGGTGGCGCGTCGAGTTCAGGCCCATGGAGATCCAGGTCACCGACTTTGAGAACGCCGCCTTCGCCGTCTTCATCGTGCTCATCACCCGCGCCATCCTGTCCTTCGACCTCAACTTCTACATCCCTATCGCCAAGGTCGACGAGAATATGGAGACGGCCCACCGCCGCGACGCCACCCTGAACGAGAAGTTCTACTTCCGCAAGAACCCCTTCACGACCCGCTCCCCGCGCGCCAGCGGCGCAAACACGCCCAACGGCGGCATCAGCAGGCCGCCAACACCGCTGGGCCCAGTCGAGGACGAGTACCGGCTCATGAGCGTCAACGAGATCATCAACGGCACGGCGGCCGCGGCGGGAGACGACACCACGGGTGACGACGGCTTCGACGCCGGCGAGAGCTTCCCAGGGCTGATCCCCCTCGTGGAGAGCTACCTGGATAGCGTCAACGTCGACGTCGTCACGCGCTGCGAGCTGGCCACCTACCTGGACCTGATTCGGCGGCGCGCGAGCGGCGAGCTCTGGACCGCGGCCAAGTGGATCCGGCACCTCGTCGCCGGCCATCCGGCCTACAAGGGCGACAGTGTCGTGTCCGAGGAGGTCAACAAGGACATCGTCGGCGCCGTCATCGAGATCGGGGAACGCGAGTGCGCCGGCAAGGGGTTCGGGGACCTGAGCCACGTCCCCGGTCTGGAGAACCTGCTGGGAAACTTCCGGCGTGGTAAGAGGTGTAGCTGAGGCAGCACCGCTAGTTGGATGAGGGGAGACGGGAGTTGAAGATGACCGCGCCGCCTGTCCGGCGGTGTACGGTATCTCTCTCTATTTGGGTCCAATCTTACCATCGGTGCTCCCGGAGTCATTCTGCCCGGATGGTGTGTCGGACTCATGCGACCAGCGTTTCAATTTCCTAGACCTGATAGAAGCACAAGACCAGCAATATGAAGCTCATTGGCGGCGTCGGATTGATATATCCCATTTTATTTTACAGCTTCGAGGAGCCCCAATCGTCAGCTTGTGTCGTAACCGACCAGGCCCCGAGCTCCTTCTCATAAGACGCATTCTACAGGATAATTTTAGCTATAATAGCATTTCGTCTATTACGCTACAGCATTTTCTCCTATATTATATCCTCTTACTCTAAATGAGATCGTCTGGAAATTTGTCTTCTCAAACTCCATATCTACAATGCCATCTAGGAGCTGTGGGTACGGATGCTGTGATCCCAGTGTCGTTTCCGGCGAACGTCTTAAAACGTACTGAGCTCCAACATACAGGCTCGAAGAGCTATCCAAAAGAACGGCTGAGACAGTATCCCCAGGTTCAATATCTAGTCACATCCGAAATCTCATCTTCATCCAGAGGGCAACAACACAAAGCCGCATCGCGTAGTGGATATCGCTGACGGAGGTCTTACAACAGGCAGATCCTTCAAATTCTTCACCAGAGTATTCGAGTCCCAAGTCTCGTGGTCACCCAGCCTCCTCGATAGGCCCTGGAACTGCTGACCCTGATGACATCAAAAGCCCTGGCAGGAGGCCCACATCGAAAGAAGAGGACCTCAGCGACAGATCCAAGTGACGGCAGAGGACCGTGGGTCATCAAGGGAGGTGCGGACGTCAGACTCTCCAAGACCATGCCCCGGGTACGCCAGCCGCGTCCCTAACCGTGCGAGGACGATGCAATCAAGGGGGTGTGGGGTGTGTGGACGGTTCCTTCATTACGGTCTGTTCGCATGATGGCGCGCGCGCACACACACACACACACACACACATGCTAACAAGCCAGCCAGAGAGTCGAGCCGAGGCAGATGGTGCTGGCCGGGGTGGTGTTGAGAGAAGGAAAAAAAAAAAGTGAGCGGGTGGGTGAGCACTAAACAGGGGGTCCTCGGAGGGTGTGTCCTTCAATGACGCAGTAGTCTATACATGCACACGCAAAAAATAAAAGCAGGAGGTACATTCGAAACCTCCCATAAAAGTATCTTGTTTCCCCAGCCCTCGAAGGAGAGGTCCGCGTGGGGCCCTCCTCGTTCTGCCTTTGCCTGGCCTGGGTCCTGGCTGGTCTGCCCTACCTTTCGACCGGACGTCATATCGGTTCACTTCACATTCTTGTAGAATTGTCAGCAACGCACGCGTTTCCCCGATGAGGAAGGTCTGTTGGAAGGCTGGTTGGGGCGGCAGGGCGGCCGGCTTTCCCAGGGCCTCGCCCGCCCAGCACGCATGACTCCAGGTTGAGCAGTGGCCTCGACTCCGACCCAGTATGCCGGTATGCTCGGATGCGGGTGTACAGGTACCATGACGGCCGGCCATCCTTTTTTCGGCGCACGGCTTCCACATCTATTCGACGCGGCGCTATCTGGAGCATGCAGTCGTCTGCGGCCCGCGCACATGCACCTTCTGGGGGAAGAAAGGGGGGCTCGGTGAAGGGGGAAAAGCAGCACCTCACTACAGCACGGCGATGAGAGGTACGGGAATAAAAAAGCAGCACAGGTCAAAGGCCGTCCAAGAGCGCCACATGGCGTCCCGAGGGAAGGAATAAACGAGACTTTGACAGCTTGCCAAGGGCCTCGAGGCAGGTCTCGTCACATATCGGATCCGGAGGGGGGAAGACCTGACAGCCCTTGTCGGCTGTGATCAAGCCCCGTGAGACGGATCAGGATCTGGCAACAGCCCGGGGTCCTGACGAATGGTGTTGACAGGAGCTGCCTCCGTGCTGGATCCTTCGCCAAGTGGGGGAGGGGAGGGGGGGGATTCCTTTCGGCGCAATGTTGAAGAAGAACAAAGAGCTCAACGTGTTCCATCACGTGTGGTCTCACTTGACGACGTCTCCTAACGCATGTCTCAGCTCTCCGTCCGATCCCCGTTGCGTACAGCCATGTTACAGGTCACGAGGAAAAAGGAAGAAGAGAAGCAAGCCAGGGCAATAAACGCCCCGTGCCCAAGACACGAAAGACGACCGCCGTTCTGTGTGTCATATGGGAGCCCTGATCCATCATCAAAACCGTACCGCTTGGTGGAGTTTCAGCCCACAGGCGCCGACGACCACCGGTGTCTGCCGCCCAGATGGCCAGGAGGACTCGAACACCGAAATCTGTATGAAAGCAGCTAAGATCTCCCCCGCCCGACACGAGATCAATTCGAATCTCGATAAGATTTAACGGGCTAGGATTCTCATGGGATGTGGGGGCAGAGCGCGTGGGTGGGTGGTCAGCATCGTCGTTGACAAGTCCAACCGAGACGATGGACTGGCACCTGGCACCGTGGTCGCTGGCTCAAGCGAGATATGGCCTGACGGGGTTCGCGACCTTAAAAGGTGGCTCATGTGGGAAATCGTATGTTCGGGTACTTGTCAAGACGTCAGCGCTACTATGTGTGGACAAGCATCGTGGGCCAACGGCGCGTGTGGGCCGGGGCCTGCTCCTCTTTTCGTGGTGGAATGTGACAGGTCACAAAGGTTGGTCGCCCACAGTCGGTTACATTCCGAATAGAAGGAGCTGATCGGGATGGCCATCCAGAATGCGACCCGTCAGATCTTGAGCCGATCTTTCCTTCAACAGGCCCAAAATTGGCAGCGCGAAGTCGGTCCTCTTGCCTCTTCTTGGAGGCTGATAGCGAGCGGTGCTGACTCACATGTTCTTTTGTCCGTTTGGCATCGTCAGATCCTATACATAAAGGGGAAATTATCGCATCTTCTGTCTCACCAGTTCCATGGCTCTAAGAGATGCGACAGGCGCTGCGACCTGCGGCGGTGCGTCGCGCTGGTCGACAACACAGTCAGACTCGCCCACACCCCTGAAGCAGTATCCAGGAACGATTATGCCGTAACTCTGGGAGCAGTGACCAGGCGCGTTGAGCTCTCACAACGTTCGGGATTCCAACGGCTTGGTTAGCATCCGAGCATCTTTCGGAAGAGGCATTGGCGACAAGCAGCGGCCACTCGCTCGAGAAGGCCTGTGTAACGGCTGTCAAGCAGCATGAGGTTGCATGAGATCAAGAAGATGCTGCCCAAAAATGGCTCCTACACAATGTGGTGTATATTCTGGGCACGCAACAGGAGGTTGTCGGTGGCAGACGTGGCCAACTTGAGCATAATTGTTGGGCAGCTGCTCCAGCAAAGGCGTCGCGGTGGTACCAACACATCAATCGGGATGATGGCTTAGTCTGTTGCGCCCCGTGCCGCCTGTCATCGCTTTGGCGTCCTGTTTATTGCCCGCGCGCCCAACCATCGTCCTTGAGTGTTTTTCTCAGCAGCCGTTGGCACGAATCAAGGGATCCGAACGTTCCTGTGGGCTGGCAAGCCACGCCGGCTGTGTCCACAGCGAGCTCCTGTGCCTCGAGTTTGCAGAGTCGTGACCACAAAGTCGCACAACTGCCTGGTCTTCCCGAGGCTCCCTTGCTGCCTAAAGGCCGGTGCCTCGACCGTGCAATGGCAGGCAACGTAATATACACGGTTCTAGAATGAGCCCCTAGTGCTGGCAACACTCTTCTCCCTCTACGCAGCCTCCCTGCGCTTCCTCTTGTACCATACTGTATTCTGCGTGGCAAGCGACATGACCGCCGGTAACTCGAACGCTTCCGTGCCGTATACTGCTTCCCCAGTCATGGCTACGCACTGATGCTTGTTGGGCATGCCCTGACGCCCGTCTGTCAGACCCGGTCCCGCAATGGCCAACCATAGGCGGGTAGGGGATATACCCTCGGTACATGAGCGAGTATCGGAAAGGTCGTGGGCGTCATCCTCTCCCGACACACAAGGAACCTTCCAGGACCTCAAAGCCTCGTGAGACCAATGTGCAGGTACAACTAGACCCAGACTTGAGTGCCGATGACGCGAGGGTATATCAGCAATATTTTCCGGTCGTTCCCCCCCCCCCCCCTTCCTTCCAAATTTCGAATCGCTGTGTGTTGCTCCCACGGGTCCCTCCCATTTAAGTTACACAGCACGAAACAGAACCAGACTTGAGCGACGGGAAGTGCCAGATAAGTAGCTTGCACTGCCCTGGACTTCTGTCAAGGGTCGCATCAGAAGTAATCTCCCATTTGTTTTTTTCGGCGGGCCAAGTCAAGGATTCTGGCAGGATTACCGCCAGTCTGGAGTGATCTAGATACGCTCGATGAGATGATCGAGGAGGCCAAGGGTCCGTACAGATGCCCGGACCTCGATTTGTATGGGACTCCTGCCGTTGGAAGCTGAGATGCAGCAAATCGGGTACATTAGGCTTGACCCGTTGATTCTCTGCCCTAGCCTTTTGAAGCAACCGGGGAATCGCTTCTGAGCACTCGCCCCTGGTACTTTTCCAGAAATATCTACTGGGCATCCTTCACTCGGGCAGCGAATGACGGCAAGATGTGGAGTTTCACGTTGGATACCGTTGCCGCCAGAGCACAAGATGCCTTGTCCTCCAGCATAAGGAGGCGGTACAAGATGTGTATCGCACAGAGGTCAGATGCTGCATCCCGTTGTCCTTCCAGGGTGTCCTCACAGGCTCATTTACGAGATATGTGTTCCCTTCCAGCCCCGCCTTGCATGGGTTCGAATCGGACAAAGTTGCCTCGCGAGATTGTAGTGCAAGTTTGTGCCGTCGAAGTACCACCAGGCTGTTGGCGTTCGCTGCTGGTTGCGTGCCGGTACAGCAGGGTGTAGCCGGGTGCACGACTTTTGTATGCGTCACGTCAACGTCGAATTGTGCTGTGCTATGTAGTGTTGTGCGCTCGTGACACTCGGAGAATTTTCGAGCTTGTCCACTGCTTCCATCATCTCACAAGCACGAGGTGGCTGCCTAGAAGGGGGGGGGGGCAGTTAACGGGAACTCGCGAAGTACCGTCCTGATCGGGACGGGCTTTCCCTCAGGGAGTGAGAACAACACCGACGATGACAAGATGTATTCGACCGACTAGGCCGGTAAACGGTGCCCACCGGTCTGCAGAGCCATGGGCTGGCCACTGCCGCTCCGTGCGAGCTCCATGGCTGCATGCCGATGGAGTCCCATAACGATGTGTCTGACAAGAAACTGCCAGGAAAATTCCATTGCAGCACGCCCCGTCTCCCTCTCGCTCGAACTAGGCTCATTGACGGTTTTGCGGACTGTCACTCACAAAGAGGCGATGGGACGCTCATGAGCTCCATGTTGGTCTCTCACATCGGCTTCGAGGCAAATCTCAAATAATATGCGCCTTGCAGTACCATGATTGTACGGGTACATAAGTAAGCTTCTTGATCGCACTCTTCTAAGACTGAAGCTTGGTAGAAGGAGGTAGTGCGATCGATGAAAGGCAGTGGCCCTCTTTATCGTGGTGGAGGGAGCTCTGGTCCCGCAACACTTGTTGCTTCTTCAAATGTGACAGGTGAAAAGTGCCTGCTTCTTTTAGCAACAAATGGCTTGCTGTAGTGGCCTCAAATCATGCAAGGTTGACGGTTGACAGGTGCTTGTGGCCCCTTCCCAATATCCGTGGCCCCCAAGCACATGCAAGCTGCAATGCATGATCTGAGTACACTGGCAGGGCGCCCGGGGTGATAGTCCATAATGCTCTGAAAGCACCGTCCAGTCAACCCCCAGTACAGTCGTACCATCAGGTAAAAGCAAGATTCATGCCTCCCGGCGGCTAAAATGCCCATTGAACGCGACACAGGCGAAAACCTAGGTGATCAGATATATAATGGCAAGGCGTTGAGCAGTCTGAAGTATCTGTGGCACTTTGCCACAGCTCACGGCGCCAAGTGCGCTTCATCACGGAATGCGCAAGTCTGAATAGCTCATAGCGAGAAGCCTTTACCGGCGGTACAACTGAATTGAGAACGGATCGCTGGACATATCTCGCTTGTTGTTGTGCAAGTATGAGGCGACCCGGAGGAAAGGTCGCGGTAGCGAGGAGATTTGATTTTATGCGGTCATGACCGGATCTGAGTGGGAACACGGCTATCTCTCGGGGGACCCAGTGTCTGCAGATCAAGCCCCGTAGTGATCGGTGCCGTGATTTGACAGCTCTCGATGGACATTTTTCCCAGATCGGCAGCTGTTCCCGGCCGCCTTGGGACTTTTACCCTGTAAGCATTGTCGTCGAGGATCGTGTGCAGGGGCTCTCACTGGGTGGTGGGCACTGGAGCCGGACTTGGTCCACAAGGTCGAATGATTCGAGATCACAAGGCCACTCGCGGGTGGCCCCATCGTGTCGATACAGTTCACACAAACCCCATCCTGAGCGGTCAGGAATTGGATTCAGATTCAGGATGTGACAATCCCACACCGTTGTCATCAAAGGTCTCCATGCTTTGTGTGGGGACTGGAGTTCTCGCCAAGAAACTCACAGCAGCCTGTGATCTTCTCTCAGGCATCGAGACAGGATGTGATCATCATGAAGGACAGTGTACTGGAAGGTCATGGCGTCGGGCGCACGACGCTGGGTGATTTCCAGGGATGAGGGGTGGGGACAATTGTGACCGGTATTGTCTGCCACTTAAGTTCAGCACCGTCGTTGCTTCCAGAAAGGTGATGAGGCGGATCAAAGGTTGTTCTCGCAAGCATCCGAGACGTTGGAAGAGGTGGCGAGACACATAGTCTACCATCGTTCATTCCACTTTGGCGCACAACCACGACGGAAGCACCGGCGGCGAAGGCCTTCACCGACAACCCTGTGATGCTTTCATAGTTGTACAGTACATGCCTATCCGTACTCCCTTTGTCCGGCGCGATCGGAAAGTGCCCACACAGTCCGGAAGACGACGTGGGGCGCATCCTTTCCTGAAATCTTCTCGAAGCTTGAAGGGAGGAGCCTGTTGGATGGATCCCAGGGGCCGAGTCGTTGCAGTATCAGGGGCAAGAGCTGCGATCCCAAAGTGGATGCCCCAGATCCAGCAGCAACAGGGGCATCACGAACCTTAACAGCGGGTGCAAACAGCTGTCAAACAAGGGGCCCACATCTTGCCCGCGGGCGAGCGGTGACGACAAAGTGGCAGGCCAGGATCTGACGAGGTCCGCCCTGCCACGTCGTGTTGCTGCCGTGGGGTCCCGGACTGCCGGATAAGCTCCCGTCCAAGACAATTTCACCCCTTTGTACTGTAGAGCCTCACTGTGTTTGATGGCTTCTGCATCGAGAACGAAATGAGCTGAGAATTGCACAACAGGATCCGCTGCGAATTTTCCAAAGTTTTCAGAAGAATCAATGTCAGATGCTACATACGAGGTAATCGAGATCGGGATTTAGATCCGCAGATTGTGACAGGACGCAATGGCAGGGTCCAGGCGAGCCCATTTTTAGATTATGAACGGAGGTTCATGATGTCCTGGTTGATGCCTTCGTGCCAAAATGCCTCCGCCCGGAAGGGGCAGCAGCTCTGTTTCCCAAATGGTTGTAATATCCGAGGTCACGGACGCTGTTGCTCCTCCGGAACTCTCGAACCTCAACAAGCCAATCGCGATCTGCTGCAATGTCGTGCGTAGCGGGTGGAGGTAGCCGTGGGCGACCAGGCTTCCAAGCCATCCTGGAGGCCGCGTAGTGTCCCCGTCGACCGAACTCATACTCTACGACGAAGTTCGATCGAGTTTCCATTGCAGAATTGGCACTTGCGCCTCTATCCTGGTGACTTTCGTCGTCTGTATTTTTCCGAATCTGTTACTTGCCCAGCTCAATGTAATTAAAAACGAGATGTTGGTGCTGGGAGACTGATCCAAGCGATCTGTGTAGGAGGCAGCCGTTGTGGGCTCGTAATTTTGTCCTCAGTCTCTCAAACTGGTGACGGGGCACTCACTCAAGTCCGCGAGACTTGGCATGGGGAGCTTGTATTGCGGTATCCTTCCCTCTATAGCGGCTGTTGTAAAAACCTGGGTTCCAGGCGTGATGGTAGTGGGTCTGTGTTTCGTTGGGTGTGCATTACGCTGCGTTGCACTGTACGACGCGAGTCGCAAAATCTCCGTGATGCCAGATGGACCCCGTCAGATCGCCCTGCTGGGATGCGTTTCGTATGGATATTGCCGAGTCCCAGTGTGTTGCTCGGTCCAATAATGAGGCGGACTGATACCAATTGCAGCTTGTCGGTTGTGCGACCATTCTGCTTTTCTTCTTTTCCTTCTGCGTTTTCTGGCTCAACGGCTACTGCATGAAGCTGACCATGAGCACTCTGCTGTTCGAATTGTGTCGGTTATACATCAAGGATCATCTCGAAGCTTTACGAAAGCTTTGGAAAATCCAAGTCAACCGTTGCAAGCCGAGTCGCACAGCTATTTCGAGACCGCTGTGCAGGTTGCAGTTTGCCAGAGTCAGGGCGATAAGCTCCAAGCAGGCGGCAGCAAGCCCCCATGCCACCTGCCCTAAGCATCTACGGCGGGGTCACCGTATCTGCCAGGGCTTAGAGCACTGAAGAATTTGGCTCAGTGAGGAAGCACACAGTATTCCGGCAACCAGGTTTCCGTGCTCACAGCAGCTGTCACCATTTCAGGGCCCGAGCCGCAAGTAGGGCAGGTTCGTAGATCACATCAAGCAAGGAGTATTTTCATCCCAACAATCATGTCGCGATACCGTAGTATCGTGTCATCGGGGGTGTAACGGGGTTCTCTGCAACGGCGATGCAGCGTGTTCCTTCGGGCGAAACAAAGAGTCACCAATCGCCCGAACGCGCGGAAACCAGCACTCCAAATTGTTTCTCGCATTTGGTACCCGCATGAGACTGCTGCACGACACAGCGTAGCGGATACTGGAAGTCCAAACGAGAATGATCATGGCCTATTGCCCTTCCTACTGAACGTGGCTTGATAGTTGAGGCGGAGGAGGAAAATGCCCGGCGAGCCACTTATATCTCGAAAGCAGTCGAAATATTGCCGTGTCGTCAACGGTCGCGCGCCTAGTAGGATCATCCTTGTAAGTAAGTGCGCCTCTAGGCTCTACCACGAACATGATTTCTGCAAGAGGACTGCATCCGGTCGGCCATCAACCATGCAAGCTATTGGTCTCGCCGTGACGCTCAGGATACTCAATTGAGCAAGAGGGGCCATGGCTTGTTGCCGGAATCCGGCCTCGTGACCTCGAGAATTTGGTTCGTCCCAAGATATATGTTTCGACAAGCACACCGTTCTGATACCCGAGATACTCCCGCTCATAATCTTTGTGCGATCGGAGCCAGTCGCTTCGACTTGCGGACCCCTGCTCTGGCTCTGGCTACTTCAGTGGCAGGATCATTCGCACACGATTGCAAGCATAGATCCCAGGCGTGATTGGGGACGTGTGGAGTTGCGCAAAGTATGTTCGGAATTACACCGTTGAAGTTTTGTTTGTCCGCCATCGCTTTACAGTGCGTCCAAGTGCTTGGTTAGGGCAGGCTTTCTGCGGGACTATGCGACACAGCTTGAAAACAACGACGTTGACCCATGACGTGAGCACGAGTGTTGTCGCAAATCCGAGAGGCCGAATCTGACATTGTTCCGCGATGACGTTCGGACCCATGGACCAAGGTTTTGCGAAAGGATCTTGCGGGGAAGTCAAAAATGCTGTGCGACAACAAACTTCAGGATCCGCCAGCTCAGGTGCCGACGCTGAGGTTTGTGCCCGATAGGCTGGCCCAGGTGGCCTGTCGTTGGGTTGAAACACGTTATCGCAGATCTGAGAGAAAGTTTGAGGCTGCAAGATCTGGTCAGCATCTTGGGTCGATTCGGCCCACCCATCCGTTCACGGGCCTGCAGAAATACGCTCCGGAGACTGTCTCATGGGCACGATTGGTTTTGACGCATGCAGCTTAAGAGCTTGCTGCCGCTGTCAGTGGGTTTCGCGGGCTGAGAATCATGCCAGGTGCTGTAGGTATTATGGTAGTGCTCTGATCCGAGTGGGCCTGTCTCGTGTTGGCCTCGCCGCCGACCGAGAACTGAAGCTTGGCTACCCACGGCCCCAAAGATTCAGACTCGCGTCGAGGTTACCACGAGTGTATGCAATCCTACGCTCGGTGATGCCCGTCAAGGCTAACATCGAGAGGTCGCGTTCTCTGTGGGGACAGTTTGAAGTCCCAGCTCCGTGCCTCAGAGTACTCAGCCCTTCCGGCTGCGGCGTTGAACGTGCTTGTCTACCCAAAGTCGGCAGACGTTACCAAGTTTGTTCTCCGCATGGGAAGCCCATGACGCCAAAGCACATACACAGCTGACAGTGGTGGGGGCGAGGAGCCCAAAAAGGCCCGGTGTTGGACGGAGTACTGTGAAATCGCCTTATGGTGTGACCACGATGGCGTGTAGGCATGTAGTGAAATATGACTGCCAGGGACAGGACTGCCCAGTCTCGTCGGCAAGTCTTGACGACGCAGCAGGCTATTTGTCGAGCGGCGGAATCATGTGCTCGTTGGTGGCACATGGGCGGAATCTCGGGCACCTGGAAAGGCAAGAGAGCGGGCTGCAGTGCGAGGTGAGATCTCTGCTGTGCTATGCACGTATGAGGCAGTCCAGCCAGGCAAATCTGCGCTGGTATGTCGAGGCAGCTTCGTGGGGCTGGAACTGAGCAAGAGCGATTGGCTGCAGGTTTGGCCTGACAATGGCAATGACGACTTATTCATTACGACGTGGAAGGTGCGCCCTCGAGCGAGCAGACGCCATCGGCAGGCAGCACACCAGGGCCAGCTTACGATGATACGTACCTGCATCCCGAGTCGGGGAGATAACAAGGCTGCTGTTGTCGCGACGGAGACCTCGCTGTTGCTGACAGGAACGGTCTCCCTAGAACAGAGTCTTGCGTCACGGCGGCTCACTAGCTCATGAACTCGGACTGGTCATTCGTTTGGTCTATAGCAACCACTTGTGCGCCAACAGTCTGAAACCCATGAAGCCGAACACGTAGGAACCACGGCAAGACCAGACAGATAAGTATCGGCCGCGGATGCTATGTCCGACCCGCGCTGGCCGGCCCCAGAGGGACAGACACACTTGAGCTCCCACCGGACCGCTTCCGGAACACGCGCCTGCGGCAACAGTGCACATTCCACACTGCCGGTCATTGAATGCTCCTTTCGCAGCATCTTGATTTGACGTCAGGCTCGATCAGTTCCAAGGTTGATGGGCAAAGATGGAACGGCGCTAGAACAGCCGGAGAAATCGACGTCTTCAGGGCGTGTCGGAGCGCCTCTATCCCTACCAGTAGTCAACCGGACCTCGACTACTCAGTACTGTGTACACAGCGCTGCATGGGCCATGAGGCATGGAACATCGGACATGGTCATGGTCGCTCGGCTGTGAGATCCAAGATGCTAGCCCGATCGGGGCTGCAGATGGGCCCAACCACTGCCTAGATCGGCCAAAGGCTTTGCAAATGTGCCCATCCAATCCCCCTTCGCCCACAAGTCTGCCCGCCGAATATCCGCACCACCTGCCGGATGGATGGATGGACGCCATGGAAGGCCTACCTCATCCGCAACCACGGCAGATGCTGGAAGGGACACTATCAAACCCCTTCGACCTCGTGTACTGCTCCCCGGGCTGGGGAACTCGTGTGTAATGGCGCTATACCACAGTTGAGGCCTCGTGGTCGCGGCACAGGACTGCCGATGGCAAGTCTTGACGAGTAGTCTTGGGGTATGCTGCAGCAGAAGCAACAGCAGCAGGAGACCCTGCAGCACAGGAGAGTGATGGACACGCAGTCACAGGGGTAACTGACGGTCGAGCACTGCGTCCTGCGCAGAGCAGAGCAGGGCAGGGCAGAGTAGGGCAGGCTGGGCAGGGCAGGGCAGGGCAGGGCAGAGTCGGGCCCAGATGTAGACTACATGGCAGCAATGCAATGCAAGCCGCCCACCCTTCTTTCAACAACACCATCATCATCACCACCACCGTCATTGCAGTACCACCACCACCTCAATCGAAATGCAGAATGCAGGCAGACACACCTTCGATCCAGCTGTCAGAAAGGCGTGCGTCGGGTCGGGTCCAATTACCACGTCGCTGGCCGGCCCCTGTCCCCTGACGCCCGCCCTGGGCGTGGCCCATCCAGTGCCAATGCCAGTGCCCACCCACAAAAAATGGCACCACTTTCTTGTCAAGAGAGATGAGAGATTACCGCTCCTGCATATCGGCCCCTGCTATCATGCTAGGCAATCGAGATACTATCGACAGTACAGCGATCTCTCCTGCTCACTGTCCCGGCTCCCAAATTGGGCCCTGGGCCCGATGGCACGCTGTTCGGCCATAGTTCCCATCTTGTCCATTCGACACGAGCCGCCTCGTCTGCCACTCGGCCGCTGGTCGCCACCTCGTGGCTGGCTATTAGTGGGCGGACAGTCTGACAGCATGCGCTGCGACACGGTGCCGTGGGTGATCTGCCTCTGTCCTGTCCTGTTATCCAACGTCTCGAAACATCGACTGGGGACTGCCTCTGTCCTGTCGTCGTCACCCACCGCCGCGTGCGGGTGAGCAAAATCCTGCGTTGTCACCCTCCTCCACCTGGGTCCATCTCGTCCATCTGGTCCATCTACCCGCCCCAACCTCCGTGCGAGATCACGCACGCGAGGGAGACGACAGGGGAGACGGGCGTGGGGACGGCAACGACACAGAGAGCTGCCCTCGGGGCTTGGTCGCGCGGACAAGCTGTCTCCGGCCGAGCCCAGACAGCCATGTTGCCTTGCGCTCGGGCGCAGAAAAGTTTGCGATCTCCCCCGGATCTCAACGCGACATGTCTACCTGCCACAGCACCACAGCAGACCACAGCAGACCACAGCAGAGCACGGCACGGTAGAGCCAAGGGGGAAGGGCTGCTGCGACCTTGCCAAACTTATCCACGTTCCATCTATTAAAGATCCAGACTTCGCGAGCCCTGGGCGCCGGCTCAACGCTCGCTAGTGGCTGCGCCTGGCTGGATGCAACCGGCCTCTCACAGCGGTGTTTCTCCTGATCACGAGATGCCTCAAATCCTACTCAGTCAGGGCCACACCCTGAGCGATGAGGTTCCATACCGCGCGCCGCACCGCACCGCACCGTACCAGGCTTTTGCTTACCACACTTGCCTGACTTGCAGCAACGACTGTGACCTTGAAGGCCACCTGCTGCGCGGGACCCGCATAGCAAATCGGGATCTCCTTTTCTGTGCCAGGTGCCCAGACCCGCTTGCAACGGGCAGGCCTTGAGAACCCTTGGGGCATATGTTGCCATTCTCGTCAAAGTCCCACATGGACGACGACACCACAGTGACAGGCGTAAATACGGAAAGGCGGGCGGGCAGGCAGTGATAGACCAACATAGCTGACAGGAGACGAGGAGGATGAATTGTCCAGAGCATCCTGATCCATGGCTAGGGCTCCTCCCCTCCAACAAGCCTGACCCTGTCCCATAGCATCAGCCCTGCGCTATAAGTGCACCAATATGTACTGTACGGATTGCCGATAGATACCAGGGACAGGAACACAGCTAACTGCTGAGGCCAACAAGCCCGATCAACCCCCCCCCCCCCGGACACCCCCTGGGAGAACCTTCTCCCCCACTTCACGCCAATCTGTCCTGTCGCGGTACTAGCGCATTGCAGGGTTTCTCGTTTCTGCTTCTCTCAGATTGCCCCGGTTTTCCTCCCATCGACATCTCATGTGCATGAGCAGGGAACAGGGATTTTAGACATCGGTGAGGCGCCTGTGGTCCTCCTTCCCCCCGGCACGGTGTCGTGGTGCGTGCCTGCGGTGCAGGTGGGCAGGGGAGTATTGGTCATGTATCTTTTCCCGCCTGTACTTGTGCGGGTACATCTGTACACGGTACGTACCCCCAAAGGTTCCCTGCTGCGCAGATACATACTCGGGCTACTTATTACCTATCCAACAACACTGAGCATGGGGACCGCAAAACTGCCCAGATGGGGTGGACTGCACTGGACCGTATGGTACTGTGGACTTTATCTATTCCCTGCTGGACGTGTGAACGCTGCCCCAGCGCCCCAAAACCAGACAAATCGCACCTCGAGTTTCTCATCCCAGGCCTGTCTTCCCTCTTGTTTATTAAATCTTAGCCGTGTATCCTTTTCGTCGGCAGCTTGGACAAGTTCCCCTTCCCCTCTCTGCAGCCAGTTAATGGTAATTATTATTATTATCGATGCGATCCCGCCCGTTCCTCACCTTGACCTTTGACCTTCTCCGACTTCTCTGACCTGCCACCCGCCTGCCTCTTTCCACGCCCACTCCTGCGCTCACGTCCACCAAATCCACGCATCCAACAACTTCGATCTGGATCTGGATCTGGATCTGAAATCGGATCTCTGGTGCCTTTCCCACACGTGGCAAACACCCACATCGACCACCGCCTTTTATTACCACCACATCTACCCCGAATCTGGCCTCCCATCGCCCTCAGCAGCCGCGTTGACTCGACTACGTCAGAGTTGCAACTGCTCTGCACCATCGCAACCTTGGAAGGAGGGCCCCGCATACGAGTCGGGCTGCATTTTCAATCACCATCGAGCGGCGTAGATCCAATTTGACTTTGTCCCTTGGCCGAACCTTCTCACCCGCACGATCCGTGGTGATTCGCCTGAAACTTTCGAAGGACCTGCCGCGGCCACGCACACGACGCTTCATTCAAACGCTGTTTTACTCCCGACCTCATACCGGCGCACATCTGCGGAGCCAAGACACAGACAGAGACACAGACACACACCACTTCCCCGTTCCTCTCACATCCTGGTGACCGCAACTCCTGCTCCTCACTCAGCTGCCACTAGGACCTCTCAACTCGCGTCGCGACCGTTCTTTCCTGAAAGACTAACGGCCTCCGCCTTGGGATATTTCTCATCCACCACCAAACCACCCACCGCCTGTGACTCAACTGACTCACCTTGGTTCAACCAACGATCCCCCGCTGGCTTCACCAAAAACCTAATCTGCGGTCCGAGCTGTTGCCCACTACTCGCGTCGGATAGCGCTGGACTTCTCAACACCCCCAACCACTAAACTCGCTCTTGAGCCTCACCCAGGCAGACGTCCGAGAGAAGCTCCTCGGGCCTGTGACCTCCCGTTGCTGCAAGAAAACCACATTTGGGAACTAAGACTCGTGTTTGACAAGGGCGCCTGTGTGTGCGTGTGAAATTGCCCGCCGCCTACCATTAAGCCCTTTTGCAAGGCGCTAGCTCTCCGATAATTACGGTCGTGATTTTCTCGCCTGGCCAACCTCGCTCGCATTGAACTCTGACAGGAGCTTACCAACCGGGCCCGCGGCAATCGGAGACTAGGTATCCATCTTGATCGAGTCGGATCGACTTGCGAGATCAAGCAGTGCCCCCTTAGTCATTGCAAGCTTTGCATACTCCTGCAGCGCGGATCGTTGTGCCGTCAGATGAATTGAGCTGGGCACGTCGCATTCAAGCGCGCTGGGGTGTTGACACGACTGTTTTAATCCTGTCCCGTTATGGAATTGGGCAACACTGCTGGCAGGCAAAGGTGTGGAAACTCTACTCAAACATCTCATATATTTCTCGATCCGCTCTGTCTAACACAAAACTGCAGCGGTCTCACTTCTGCCAACCACACTGATCCTTACCACCACCGATCCAGAGGCTCTTGGGATAGACCACACAGGGAAGGTCCGGCCATGGCGACCGCAACTTTGCTTAATCCTGCGCCTCACTACCAGACCCAACAACCCTCATACCCGTCCAACTACTCTCGTTCAGCTGCTGGTTCAAATATGCCCGGCATCATCTCTCCCGCGGAGCCCAGGAGGAGGGCCGAAGAAAATGAGCCTCAACGACAGTCTTTGCCCTCGATATCAGAGGTGATATCAGGCACGAAGCCGCCCACTTCCGCATTTCCACCATCTCTCTCGACATCGGTCCAAGGCGCACCGAGCCTGCCATCGCCCTTCACATCCTCAACGTCATCTCGGCCGTTCGCCGACTTGTCACCTCAGGACAAACATTCTTCGCCGAGATCGTTACACAACCCGGCGTCCTTCCCCGCAAGGAGCGAACCGATGCCCCCATTTTCTGACCCTTCCAGGGCTCCATTGTCCAGCAGACCACCTCCGCTCGCGCCAGTCAACACGTTCCATCCTGGAGCGCGGCATTCTCCCCCTCCTCTGAAGACCGAGTCTCACCCAGCCGAAAGGCAGGCAGAGGCACACAGACTTAATGGCTCATATCCACCATCAGCCGTAGAACAACAAAATCTCCCTTACGCACAACAAGGCCAGCTCCCTCCCGGCCAATTACCCCTTTCGGCACATCCCATGTCTCCTCGGTATCCCGGTCACTCGCTCCCCTCACCTTTTGACGGTTCGCGGTCATCGATGCATGAAGACTCAGAATATATGAGGAGGGAGAACAAGTACGAGCAGACGCTTAGCAGACACTTTGAAGCCTGGCAATACCAGGAATCACTTGCCAAGGTATGGAGCAGCGCACCTGGACCACCACAGCACCGGATACTGACTTTTCACTAGATCGCGTCCGGGTCACGGACCATTTTCAACTTTGCAGACGCCTACGGTCGCTGTGCTGCGGAAGAGCAAGGTCCTGGCTCCCACCCCATGCCAACCCGGCTACCTTCGGAACGCGAGATCGGAGATATGCTGAATATGGCGGAGTGGATGCGGGGGATGCTGGACAACCTACGAACGATGGTTCAGCAAAGCGTTGTGATGAACGACCGGGCACGCGAGGCTAGCCGGGGTAAGGGACCCTACGAGGACGAGGACATGGCCATGTACGGTGATGGCATGAAGTCTGCTTACGAGATGGCCGGTGTCAAGAAGCGGAGAGGAGTAAGCGAACGCGGGCCCCTGACCCGAACAGGAACATAAACTAATAATGCAACAGCGTGCTGCTCCTCCTGGCCGATGTCACAGCTGCAACAGGATCGACACACCAGAGTGGCGCCGTGGACCCGACGGCGCGCGAACACTTTGCAACGCGTGCGGCCTGCACTACGCCAAACTGGAGAGAAAGAAACAAATCGACGCCAAGAACATACGCCCCAGGCCGTCGGTTGAAAGAGGCTAGCCCGCGCGAGTCGGGGTTTTAATTGCCAGGGACAGCCCTGACACACAATTGGGCTAAGAACACGAGCGGCCCTACTGGAGACGACGGCATCATGAAGAATTTACGCATCATGTATGCGCCAACATCCTTTGCCGTCGCGGTTTCAAAAGTCGCCGAAATTTACAGCATCTGCCGGCAAACCCACGCCGGCCACAATCACTACCAAAGACAGGAGGCATCTCGCAAAAAAGAAAAAAGAAGGAAAAGGCTCGGGTCGCATTTTGCAACTTGGTGGGGTGGGTTCTGGGAGGAAAACGCCTATATCATCTCACAACGTCTCATTTTATACCCAAATATATCAGGTCGGACACGAAGGATACGCAACAAGATCCGACCAGTACATTCTATTTCCCACAACAACCCCAGGGAGGATTTTGTAAATACATCAACAGAGTCCGTCAGCTCTGGGAACTGGAGCGACTGCCGCGAGGTTTATTTCTTGTTTTTTTCTTCTTTCTCCGTGGTGGTATATAACTGGCATGACTGAGGCGTTTTGTGAGAGCTGCTCTATGTGATGTTCAGACGTCATGAAGCTGTTTTTTTGTGCGGAGTGTCTCTTGCTCTTTTTCCTGCCGAGGACCTGCTTGGAAGAGGCATGTACCGATCATCATCATCATCGTTAACATCATCTTGTTTTGCTAGAGCGACATAAATTAACCGCCCAAGGCATTTCATACTTTGATCCCCGTAGTTTGATCCGTGGTGAAACTGCCCCTCACTTTGCCAGTCAGAAGAGCCAGCCCCATTGACATCTGCCCAATGATGCGCGGCCAAGAGATCTGGTCCATCTGCCGAATGCTGGGATGGCACCCGATCTCATCTCAGCCATCGTCAGGGCAAACACACGCGCGCATCGTTTGCCTGATTCACACATACTTGCTAGCACTAATATCCCACGCACACACGCTATAGACGGGACGGAACCAGATCGACTTCCCGGGGCCGAGCTAAGGGGGCTGTCAGACGGCGCGATGGCCGGGGGCTAGTTTGGTAGTCGGTCTTAGTCCTTTTTCTGCTCGGTTTTTTCCCTGTTTCTCCTTCTGGTACGCTAGTAGAGATGCGGACGTGCATCAATCCGCCGCTAGTGTTCAACACCACGAGATGAAGAAGGCCCGGCGAAATCTGGGTTGACGTGACACTGTAACTGCTTGTGTGTCTGTACACATGCCCGTGTCTCTAGACAGAAAGAAAAGAAGGGATGATATTCATCAGCGAAATCCATTTCGAACCTACCGCGACCACTGCCCAATGCCCATGCAGCAGGCGTGCCGGGACGAGATTGTGACAAGCGGCGCGACGCCTTGGTACCTGCGGAAGAGGACATATTGTACAGACGAGGCAGACTACTGAGTCCATTGGATGAGACACAAGTTGAGGTCGCATAAGACGGGGTCGCAGGCACCTCCAACCCCCTTCGGCTTTCCATGTGGCCCATCTCTGACAGCCCCAACATCAGACGTGCCATACAGCACAGATAATCTAAGATATCCATCAGCTGACTTTGGCCCGTGCCTTAGCTCTCCGGCTAGCCTCCCCCCATCCCACGTCACGCCCTCTCGGGACTTGAGAGCCTCTCTCCATCGTCTCTACCCAGTGCTCCCCCTGTTTGCCGCGCTGGGAGAGATAAAAAATCGTAAGATGAGCTCCATCGGATAAAAAGGCCCACCCGGGATCACCATCCCAAAACCCAGCCAGCCTCGTTCGCCCCGGAGGTCAGGAAAGCGCCGTGGCAGCTGCGAGATCCGGCATTGGACCCCCGTCAGTCGGCAGACTTGTCCGTGCAACCCAGAAAGTATATATCCCGGGACTGACGAACCCCAGAGATGCCTGCCTGCGCCCGCCATGTAACGTTTTGCGAGCGGGTATGGCGAACACATAATAACGAACACGAGAGAGATCGCAATGGTCACGGACGCGCCGGATCGTCTCGAGAATACCTAACCACCTAGCGAGATGGGACGAGACCCCATGGCAGAGCCCAATACCGGCCTGACACGCACAGCCAGTGCGATCCGGTGATTCGTCTACTGCTGCTGATGGGTGTGGGCCGGCAGACAAGTTTGAGGGGGAAGGTGGGCCAAGGTTTAGAAGAGACAATCGGCATTATACTTTGGGCGTGAAACATGGGTAGGGCCCAAGAGCAAAAGTGTAATATCGAGATCACAATCTCGATAAGCATTCCCGCACCTTGCATGGTAAACTCGGCCGATATTTTCTTTTTTTCTTTTTTTCTTGTTGGTTCAGGGGCAGGGTTGGTAGGGGTTTGTTAATTGGTCCTCGGTGGTTTTTCTGTCCTGCATCGGCGTCCCGATCCGTGCGAGTCAGACCTTTCGCGAGACTTTTCTTCAGCCCTATCTACATGCGTTGCGTGCACGAGAGATGACGGTAACAAGGAGAGATCTGGAGTCCTGCTGTCGGCACACTGGGGACGTGGGCATCTCGCATCTGGTTGCCGTGTGCATCGGTGCTAGGCCCTGCTTCTGACGTGCCGTCCGGACCATCTCTAGGTCTGCTGGTCTGAGTCTCTTGCTACATTTTCTGCTGGGCTGGGATCGGCCGGGTTGCATAGATTTGAGGTGCGTTGCGGTGTGACGTGCTACTGAGTAGCTGCCGTCTCGCTCGGATGCTGCATCGTCGACGACAAAGTCTATCTCGCATTCCGGCAGCGAGTCATGGGGCAAAATGCAATTCCCGATCGGGCGACTTGAAAAGTTGCGGCAGAGCTAGCCTGAGCTGACGAGTGCCGATGAAGGTGAGGTGAACTCTGATGAGGCTTTTCAATCTTTTTTTCCTTTTTTTTTTTTTTTTTGCTTCATGCAAGCATGACGTGACTTGCTGAGCTTGCACACACCGGCCAAGGCACGGGACTGAGGGCATGAGGATGGGCATTTGTGTGCGTTTCATCCAGAATCTAATAGGGCCAAGAGGGCTAAAGGTGCGTTGATGGTGTGGGAGTCGAGGTGAAGATGGATTGCTTGGCTGGATGCAGAGTTGAAAGGCTTCATCGACCAAGTGCCGTCTTGTTCCCCAGATTGCTGGGGGCAGGGTTGCATGCGCAGTGGGTCCAACCGTGGTCGCTCCTTCTGGCGGAGGGCTCGGCCCGCCAAGAGTGGACGTCTACGTTACGTTGTGTTGCTCCTTCCCAGCCGGGCCTACCTACTCAGCCGTAGCTTGAAGCTTGGTCTTGTCTGGTCCGTCCACTTCAAGTCGCTGCGGGACCAGGAAAGACCCTCCGGGCCTTGATGCAAACATCCAATCGCCTAGGACCTATCAACCCATCATCCTCTCTCCAATCTCAAACTCTATCGCAACTCTATCTTCCCCGGCCCCGGCTCTATCGCTTGACTAACGAAATTCAGAATAGATGCCTGATGCCTACGTGCCCTCTCGCTGGTGCTGCTCCCCCGTTCATGCCTGCTTTGCCCGCTTGCCTCTGACACTCGCCACACCCAGAGGTCCACCCGCCTGCCGAGACCACTGTTCGACGGCTATCTAGGCATGGTAGATATGCGCTGCTATCAGACCACGACTTCACAGCCAAGATTGCCGTGCATCCTGCACTGGCGACAAAGGAATCAGTTGAAACTGTCGCAGCCCACCGCCAGGATCGGGGCGCATTTGTAAGACCTGACCTGTCAGACGCGCCAGAGAAGAGATGAACAAGTCCTTGAGGCTTTGGGTGCCTGCACCGGCGGCATTCTCCTGCCCACATGTGAACCGCTCTGGACTGCTGTATCCTGGCCGTCCAAGGCAAGCCTATCTACAAGTCTGTTTCTGCAAATCTAAGGCGAAGAACGAGTCGTTTCGCATTGGTACTAGGCTATACTGATGTCTGAGCTGAGCTGAGCTGCACTGCACTGCACTGCACTGCACTGCACTGTGTGTGCATGTGGCGCTTGTGCATCGCAGGGCGAGATCTAGGGGTAACTTGCAGGAGCTTTCCGGGCGCGCTTGGGAGGAGCTGAGCAGTCCATGTCTAGCTCTACCACCTACTCGTGTAAGTAGGCAGGCCATCAGCTCGGGAATTCTTGCGAGCCAGCGTTTGATGCGGGAGCGGGCTCGCATCGCATCGCATCAGATCGCCAGAACACGACACAAAAGCAATGCAAGACACCACACGCCCAGAGGGCCGAGCCGTGGGGACCCCAGCAGCACGCGTGGCCTCCCCTCCCTCCCTTTCCCCAGACGAACCATCCCACCGCGCGCCGGTGGGCATCCGCATGAACGGGATGGGGTTCGGATGGGAGAGAAGGCGTCCAGTGCAAGATGCCTTTGTGCATGAAATATAGACAATCATCTGCAGCGATCTTTCTCAATCTCCGAAACGAAACTCTACCTGGAGACGGTCCGGCTTGGTCAGCCCGGCACATGCGCTGCAGCAGCCAGCTTCAAGAGAACGGCCGCTTTCCGCTCCTGTCCACGCGGCCCGCCGCTGCTTGCTGCTGCACATTCCCTTGCCGGCCAGACAGAGCAGGCGGTCTGCCCCTTGGCAATTTGGTCAGTTCAAGTCATCTCTCTGTACGCTTGGTTTTTGCATTTTCCTATCTTTAATCTGTCGTATTGATGCTGTACAATTGCAAAAAGACCATGCGGTGTCGTGCTGTGTTGTGTCATGCAATGCTGTGCCGAAGGGCGAGAGCTGACACAGAGAAGGGTCGGCTTGATCCAGATGGGCCCCTCCACCCTTGTAATACAAGACAGATCTGTATCTGCCATCATGATACGCAGCATCTCCGTTGCATCTCAAAACTTTACAGACATCCTCGAGCGCTAGCAGACCGAGTGTTGTCTTGCCTTGCCTCATATCGCAGCATACCGCATCGTCTGGTCTAGACGGCGCTGGCCCCGGTTCCGCTTCAAGGTTTCCTGTTTGGATCCGAGGCATTGAGTTTCGAATCCATCTGAGGAACCGTCTGAAGGCGGAGTTAGACGAAAGACTGCCCTTGTTTAAGGCTGTTGCTCAGCCTTACTGACGGACACCTTCAGGCTGGACCTGAGGGATATGGGAAGCTTTTGCGAGGCTGAATTCTCCTTGCGAGTGAACTTTCTGGAAATGTATGGCCGCCAAGGAATGAGTGCAGCCGCCCTCTATGTATCGCAGTCCTCGCCTTCTCTTGCCAGACGCGCCGACCGATCGACGGGCGCTCACAGGGACAAGCCACCACCTGGTGCGACCCTATCCCGCTCAAAAGATCGCCGAGCTGCCGCCACTGCGCGTATATCGTGGGAAATGGCGGGTCCCAGAGGCTTGCGGGGATCATACGACCGTATGTTCGTGTGGCTGAGGCTTTGGTCAGGGCTCGAGACCAGCAAAGCCCGGCACTCACTCCTATTCGATCCAACATAGGAGCCCTCGCAAGCGTCTGTCGCGCCGCACGGCGCAGAAGCGTTGGGGCCCCCGCGAGACGTTTGGCACTTATGTACCTGATTATTCGTGCTGGAGCTCGGAGAATCTGCCCCTTGGTCGCTGCTGCCTACCAAACATCCTCGTGACCTTGATAGCCGACAGTCTTCTGTAAAGATGATCCCGTGGCCCACATGCCGACCCTGCATGAACGCCTTTCGGATGGGGTAAGACTGTGCAGTATCTGCAGGGCCGGGTCGCCTCGGACTGGGTCACCCACACCCCTTTCCTCACAACGCACCCTGGTCAACTTCCCAATAGGCCCGACGCCAACCTGCATGACGCTGTGTGCAGGTTGAAACAACGTAATCGGGTTTCTGCCGTCTAGGACCTCGATGAATCTATTATCCACCATACATGGCGGGGGCGGCTGAGGGCTTAAAAAAAGGTTCGGCCACGTTTGATTGTCAATGGCGTCGAATTGACATGGCGGGACATAGTATAACCCGGCACTTGGTCGCCGACCTCTGGTTTTTGTTTCTAAGACCAGGGGTAGCACAGAGACAAGGCAGCCGGGCGCCCTGATCCTGTCTTCAGCATCGCAAATCAGCCTCTTCTGCCCCTTCTCGCCTTTCTCTGTTGCTTCTTCTCTATTCGAGAGGCTTTTCTTGTTGCGGCCGCACGGGAAGATCGGGGGGTACGACCTTAGCAGCTTCATATAGCAGCCTGACAGGAAGGCGATCGGACGACATGGCACGGCTTGATGCCTATTTTAGAATTAGTACCTCGTCGAACTCGCGGTCCTTTTGGGTAGTTGGTTTTGAGGGATCTCGGGAGGGAAGGGGGGGTGGGGTCAGAGATGGGTGGTGGAGTTGAACGGTGTCACAAGTGAGAGTCAGAATCAGAGACCTGAGATGCAGGTAGGCGCACCCGTACAGTATATGAGATCTCGTTACGCATCAGTACTTGTGCGGAACAGACTCTTCCTTCCCCTTCCTTTCCCACCTCGCTCTGTGGTCAGACAGTGGCACAGCAGGCGGGAGGGTCACCTGGCAAGGAGACCGCCCTTTAAGCTCCCTCTAGACGTACAAATGTCGTGCCTGGCCATCTTGCTTGGTTTTTTCTTGCTTGCAGATACGATGTGTTCGCGTGATATCCGTGAGTGGTGCGTGTGCGTGCACGCTTCATTGTGTATGTGTGTGCAAGTGTGCCATGGAAGCCTGACATATGACAACGACGTGGGCAACCACCCATGAAGACTAAGTGAAGCAACCACGAAGCTCCATTCATTGCAAACAACACAGCGAAGGAGAGTTACACTCATAGCCATCTGCGCCGCCTCAGTAATACGGTTTCCTGCAGTTTTGCACATTGCATAGTCATAGTGATGTCTAGAAAAACCCGTGACAGAGTCACTTACACAGCGAAAAGGGCTTGTATTTGAGTAACCCCCAAAAGTACCAGGTTTCAAAGACTTCCAGTGCCCAGAAATCAGAGACCGCACAAAAGTTGAATCTAACTAATTCATGAGCCACCCCACCCCCCACCACCACTTCTTCGCGCCGCCCTCCCTGCTGGGCTCTCGCAGCACGTCGTGAAACCCACCCCACAGCGCCCGAAAAGAAGCAAAAGGCGAGACCATGGGCCTTAAGAAAGAATATGCAACTTGCTGATGGTGGCCGATCGCATGATCCCTTTTTTGGGGGGGGGGGAGAAGGAGGGGGGCGTGGCCGCATGGAGGAGGGTCGGGTACAGCTTCCTTTGGGCCCCTCCCGCCGCCCAAGAAGAAACAAGAGTTGACCGGGGTTTGCTTTTCGAGATTATAATATGACACCTCACCCGCATCGCCGGGACAGCCTGGGTGTGGGTCTTTTTGGTCCCTCTCTCTCACTCTGTGCCGTGGCCGGGTAGCAACGACAGCTCAGTGCTCGGTCCTCAGCCAGGGCGCCCCTCCAACGTCTGTCGTGGCGTGGCTTGACTCCAGTCCTGACCGGGCTGGCTGGGTGGGTACGCGGGAGACCGGCAAGACCGGGTCAAGCAGGCCCTACGCCGCTATTGCCGCTATCATGAAGATCATGGAGCCCAAGCACGCAGTAGTCGGACGGGATCATGAATTGCCGTACTCGAGCCTATCGAGTTTTGGGGATGTCGGCATAGGGAAGGGAAGGGGGTGTGGGAGGGAAAGAGGACGATCATGACGAAGCCCCGTACCATCGGGTCGTGTAGCCATCTACCGTGGGGAGCATACGAGGCAGACTAATGGCGTATGTGCTCGGCAAAGGCGCGTCTCTCTGTCTCTGTCTGAGCTCGCCCGTATGGCACCAGCCAATCCTCGCCGGGGGATCAACGGGCAGGGTCACTTGACGCCCACTTCTCACAATATCTAAGCTGAAGTCTGGGGGCACTCGACACGACCCTGCGGACCGGTGAGGGATATGTCGTCATTTTGACTGTGAATGCCTTGCCTGGCTGGGTTGAGAGAAGCAAAAGTTGCTGACTCCTCACAACGTGGCATCCTTTTTCCTCTTGTGCGCGCTTATTCTTGTTCTACCTCTCTCTTTTTCCCTCTCTCCCTCTATCTCTCGTTCTTGGCGCGCGAGGCAGACCTCATGGCCAGGGAGAGAGGCACTTTGTACCGCTGGTTCCTTGGCTCGATCCGGCAAGCAAAAACGAGACACATAGCTGCTGCTTGTTTCGCGGATACTGTGCTGCTCACTTTAATATGGGCTTCTTGACTCCAAGGCTGTTTTTGCTGACTGTGCAATTTCCCCTGCTTGTTGTTTCTGCTCTTTGCTCTTTTCATATTTTTTCTTTCTGTTTTCCACCATCCAGGGCCTCTCCTTGCATCCGTCGGGGCTTCGAGGGGAGTTGCCTCTCATTTGCCCGCCCGGCCGGCGTTCAAGGAAGGTCCTGAGAGAGGAGGAGATCAAAGCCCGCTCTACGTCCCGCCCGCTTGTGGTTGTGGTTCCGACAGCGTGGGTCCGTCTGGGGGTCCAGCCGGACGGCCCCATTCCACGTTTTGCGCTCATCATCCCGGATCCTGACGACCCTCCCTCCCTAAGGTGGCCCAGAATTCACTTCCCGAAAGTAGCCTACCTGGTGGTCTACTCTGGACAGCCTGACCCGTGCGGTACAGTATGTGCTCTGGATCATGACTCCCGTACATCCCGCGTCATGCCCAAGAGCAGATCGTGCTCCCACTTTCTCCGAGCCGTGGGCCTCCGCATCAAACCATCACGACTCGTGCTGTCCCGTCCGGCCAGCAAACACTGCAGTAAAACACCCCCAGCCGGCCCCGGTTTTTAAGCTCTATGGAAGCACTGCAATCTTAGGCTGTTTGTGTGCCGTGGAAGACGATCTGGTGATCTCGACCCGCCGGGTGCGCGGCCTCAAATGTCGGGCTCTTGGGAGATGCCCGCAACGACGCTTATCCCAGGTCGTCGGCCCTGCTCATGTTTGCTGCTTGACTCAGCTCCAGCATCAAGCTTACCAACCGCCCTCACCCCACTAACCCCCTGGGCGGCGGGCCTCGCTCGGCCAAGAGGCGCTGGCCGCCCCTCGGTGGAAATGGCCTCATCACGACGGGCTGTGATGACTGACGGCAAGCCCACCTGTGAGCCTGGGCGGGCGTGGATAGCCTGACCTTGAAACCCGGGTGCCAGGGGCAGGGTGGGCTGAAGGCCACGCGATTGACACGAGCCGGCTTGACGCCATCCCAGATTTACAGTAGCCCCGAGATTAAACACAGGTCGTCCCTGGACCTTGCCTGACGTTGGCTCCGTTGACTCCTGCGCTGGTGTTTTACTCCAGGGCAATCGCCAGCCCGTCACACCGCCCGATACTAGCCCATCTGTCCATCCATAGCGTGCTGTCCCGTATGTCTAGTCGATACATATAGTACTGGAGGCTTGCGGCGGATGGCCCGAAGGCAAGGATTGGGCGTGATCGAGACAAGCCAGACAAGCAATGCCAGAATGCGACTGGGCGGGCAATTGGGGCCAAGCTGGGGTGGCTAGTTTGAGACCAGATCCGGATCTAGATTTGGATCTCCGAGTCTCCACTTCGCATCGTGGGAGCCTTCTCTCGTCGAGCCCGGCGCTTGGGGGTCCACCACACAACAGCACTGCATCGTGTGTGCCCATGTGCACTATACCTGGCTTATAGAATGCCCGTGTTATACTCTGCATCGTACGATCCAGATTGTAGCGCAGGGCCCGGCCACCGTTCGTGGAGTTTCAAAGAAGCAATCCCACCCATCCTGGCTGTTCCCTGTTCCTCCCCCCTTCACCCACTACGACTCGAACTATCAGCAGTAGCGCTTGTGGTGAGGTGAAGCACACAAGCTGGCAGGCCGGTCAGGCTGGCAGGTTGGCGACAGCCAGGCCCAGGTTGTGTGCTGTCACCCAGACCCAGACCCAGACCCAGACCCAGGGTCCGAGTAGCTGGAGTCGCCCGCAAGTCACCCTCCAGCGAGGTACATGAGCGCTACCTGCCCGCCGCCCGAGGGAGTCAGGGTCTCGTCTCGGCCCAAGGTTTCCCAATGGAGAATGCACCGCGCGCGCGCGTCCATCGGCAGGACTCTCTGATCACCACCCTCTGTGCCCACTCAACAGCCAGCAGCCAAGCAGCTAGCAGCTGGCACTTCGCCCTACACCTACGGCGTGCTAACTACCTAGCTAAGGCACACATTTGCTTTTCCCGCCTGGTCTGAGCCGAAACGAGGCTTCGGCACTCCCACGTTCGTAATGTTTGACGGGAGCCGCCGTTACGTCCGTGTTGGCCTTGATGACGCGGAGCAACCTCATCGAGATATTTCGTTTTTTTGTTGTTGTTTTTTTGATATAAAAAAAATCCCCCAGCTCGAGGCGAAAGGACAAAGTAGCTCGCATGCGGCAGAGCATTCTGGTAGGGTACCCATGGAGTAGACTCGCCGCCGTCCCACAGCTTTGCTTTAGCAGGAGACGCACTCGCAGGCCCGCTTCGGCTTGCTCTCTATCCGCTGTCGATCCTCGCCCTAGCTACACAAGTAAGGAAATGAAGGCCTACTCGCTTGGCCTGGCTGTCTTCCGAGTCTCGTATGCGAGTTCCGGGCCGTGCCTAACTACAGCGAAGCAAGGCTCTTTAGGTCAGACAGCGAGCGAGCTGACAGGCGCACTCGCAGCTTCACCGGCACAGCATCCTACGAGGCCATGATCCAGGCGTCAGGGGTCGCAGCAGACAGAGCACAACATCCGAGACAGGTTCGATCTGACGGTCCATGTGGACCAGTAGACTATATCTTCCTTTGCAGTCCAGCCTCGCCCATCGCCAGTGTGGACGCTGTCTTCCAGAAGCTTGCCGAAGTGGCTGATGCCCATGGCTGTGTGTATCGGGCGTAACTTTAGCAGCCGTAAGGCATCATCAGGGCCCTGCAGCAACCTACACCATGTATCGACATACATGCTGTACACAGCCGGGAAATGCCTTGCTCACCAGCTCCCCACCCGCGCACGAGTCCACATTGTTCGCACTCGCTTCTAGAAACACCGGCGCCACGCTCTTCGTCGCCGCGGCCGAGTGACATCGTGCCTGGCCAGAAAGTGTTGTGGGAAGAAAAAAACCAACCAAAAAGCCCACAGATCTTGACAGGCAAGCCCTTTCGACACCCTGTCAGCTTTCATCTCGGGGGCCCCATTGGACGGGCGTTTCAACGCGGTGCTTTCCGCACGAAAGACGTGCCCACATGCCAGCATACTCACCACCCTAGAACCATGGCTTATAATATACATGGTAGGTACGGATTAGTCTGCTACGGTACAAGCAGACAAGTCTTGTCCTCGGGAAGCGATCAGAATGGCGTTCCTGTCCCTCTCTCACGGGGCACATGCCCAAACAAGAAGGGATAGAACGCCCATTCATGCTTCCCAAACAGCCGATCGACAACACCATCACATCAGCCACATGTGGAGATTGATGCTACCGCATTGGGATAGACCGACGACTTCCAGAGGCGAGAGGAAATCAATTCGTCCTCCCCCAACCCCGCCCCACCCAGGAGCGGCTCAAGGATGCGTCTGCTGGGCAAAAGAATGCGAATGCTACACAGTAGTTCCAATCGGCTGGGACTGGCGGTTTTTGACCGCTCCCACTGGGCAGTCAACTACCTTGCCTGGCTTACCCGCGAACAACGCTGGCTACCCACCAACCGGGAAACATTGTATACGCTACCACCACTGCCGACGTATGTGATCGGATACATAGCCATGGCTCCGGATCTGGGATCTCGCGGCAGGTATCCATCCGCCCGTCCATCCATCTCATCTCATCGAAATCGCATCGCATCTCATCTCATCTCGGAGCAAATCTGGAGGAAGGGCCTGTCGATGACAATTCATGCGTCGGCTAATAAATGTCCTGGCCCCGTGCCCATGCGCATGCGCCTCACTCGCTCGCTCCCCTCCACCCCCTCCCCCCCCTTAGGACCACACGGTCGTGTCGTCGGGAGCTATTGGAACTCTATCTCTGACCCAGATCTCACACCGGTCTGCTGCGTGGTGAGGTGTCTGGGTTAGCGGGTGTGGCCTCCCTCCCAAGATTTATGGTGTTCGAGACCCGCCAAGGCCTGTCAGCAAGTCTAATATAGCGACCCGTCTCTGCCCACCACGAAGGACCGTTGCTCGGGGCTAAGGCTAGCGTTGCGGGCGTGCACCGGGTAAACTATGGATCTGGCGCGCTGATGAGAAGCCAGCCCGCTTCTTGGAACCTGGGCTTCTCCCACCAGGCCAGACAGACGGCACTACAAACAAAGTTTAGGCATCATGTCAGCCGCAGCCTAGTGTACCACACGAAGGACCTGTAATGATCTGCCCCTCTCGGAAAGAGCCACGCGCGAGAGGGACACCCCCCATTGCCCCCCCTTCCTCTCGCAGGACCGGGGATCGACACCCGAACAAGGAGGTAAAGCCCGGCGCTGAGGTACGATCGACGGGCTACTGGGAAGGATCTAGCCGCGAGGCAAGCAGGGATGACCCTTCCGCCCTGCCTCGCCTGACAGACGTCGTCGGATGTTTTGTGTTTCTTCGCACGGTACGGGATTGCCCCTCCTGGAGCGCAATGTACTGTACATTGACAGCCGCTGGGCATCCATCCCCTGTCGAGCTCACTTCCGCTTACGGTAGTATTCTGGTTGGTGCAGTCAGCCCCATTACCGACCACGTGCTATACAGTACGAGGGAGACCACACCCATCAAACGACAATCCTTTCTTTACCCACCGAGCAAAAAAGGTCCTCGGTAGTTGTGTCGAACGGTCGAGAGGCGGGCGTCCTCGTTCCAGGGGGGTTCGAGGACTATCAGATGAAAAAGGCGAAGAAGGAAGAGAGAGAAAGAAAGAAAGAGAAGAAAAAGCAGGCCAAAAGGCTGTGGGTGGCACGAGGTCGCAGGTGGCCCTCAGCAGCTGACGCTGGGGACGAATGAGTGTGCGGCAATCGCACCCTTTCACCTCTGTGAGACAGGTATATCTCTTCTCGTGCCACACCAACGGTGCAGACGCATTCCGCGCTTCTCTGCCGCTCAACAGGTTTTCTAGAAGGAACTGAAGCTCGGGACCGACGGGGCTGGGGACCGACCTGCGAGAGAGAGTGTGTGTGTGAGTGCATTGTATGTGCATGTGTAAGTGTACATGTATGTACGTGTGTGCCTATATCTGTATGTGTCTTGTACATCTGAGAAGACTGAGCCCATCAAAAGGTGCCACGGGTCTTGACACCCAATCCAAGTCTCCGCTGGGTCAACGGACGGGACTGGGACTCGCAACATCTCATCAAAGGTCTGACATGAACAGTAGCGGTGGGGAGACTGACGGCCCACAGAAGGGGGCCTGGGCTGGAAGGAGGATCAGGAGCTCTGCCTCCCGTCACAGTCATCCCTCGGCTTCGCAGTGGCACCCGATCGTCTTTCATCTTGCATCCTCGGTGCGTCTGCTGCCGGGAGACACACGACAAGTGGGCCTCAGATGGGGCCGCAAAGACACAAGCACCCCCGGGGGGCAGAGAAGAGATCGCAAAGGCTTGCTGGGCAGTCGAGCGGACAGTCAGAGACACCACGCACTGCGCCGGCGATGGAAAGACACTCGGGTCTCGCGTGGTGGACGAAGCAGCAGCCAGGAACAGAGAAGAAGGTGCCACCACACACACGCAAGCACGCACGCACGCACGCACGTACAGCACAGCACAGCAGACGAGAGAAGGCGGGAAACAACAATGACTCTGCACGACATTGCATCACAATCGCAACCATAACCACCAGCACCCACCCCCACCAGCCCCAGGCCTTCCCGCCCGCGCCAGGCCCAGGACCCAATCTACCTGCGAACCCAATCAGCTGCGGCAGGGACTCCCAGAGGCCGGACGACTGAGACAGGATCGTGTGGGCGGGCTCATGCAAGATAGGCACTGGGAAGCCGCCGAACCCGAGCGGTTGATCGATGTTTCCGGTTTGTTTGCTCGGCATCGAAGATCCTGGACTGGTGACTCTTCTCTCGCCCGTGCGAGACGCGGCTTACGCATGTAAGTTGAATGTATGTACATATGTATGTGTGTAAGTAATGCATGCACGTATGTGTGTGTATTATAGTCTATGTATGGAGGCAGGTGGTGGTTCGTTTCCAAGCTGGCAGGCTGGCGCACCTCTTTTTCCTTTTTCTCCCGGCCTACCCAAGACATGCAATTAACACACCACACACACGCACACCTCCTTCCTTTTCCCTCGATCCCATCTTGCATGCAAAGACGATCGCGGCCACATGATTGGGAACCCGAACTTGGGACGGTCCTGCGATGTTTATGCACGCACTTTTGGGGCCGCGCCTGAAGGTGTCACCGCGGCGACCTGTTGCTGCTTTTGGACTGCCATGCCGTTCCCACCCTTCCAGCCCCCAAAGTGACCTTTTGTGCCCTTTGTGCCTCCTCCCCTCCGCTCGCCTGTGTCTGCCGTAAGCTGATGCGCATTCGCGCAGTCACCCACAGCCAGCTGTTGCCCTGCAGCTTGCTCATGTAAGCCTCGACTGGACGGGTACACTGGCCGCCCTGATGGTGCTTAGAGGAGGGGAGGGAGGTTAACCAGGAGGGGCGGTTAAACGTGGCTGTTTCCGGCCCATCCATCTGCGAGGCCCCTGACGCACCCGCGCCACCATTATTATCACAGTGAATAAGTCCGAGTGCTGGGTGCTGCCACAATATCGAGCATGGGACGAGAACAGACGTTGTCTCAAGACAAGGTCATGTATCTCACGAGTTCCTGCAAGGTACTCAGCTTCTCACGATACCTCGCTCTCCCGCTTCAGCGTCCGGGTGCCGGTCCGCCAGCCCGTGCTCTCCAATTGCACTGTGCCCTCTGCCTCATCAATTGGGCTATGGGCCCCACGGAAGAGAACGGCAGTTGCTCCCTCACAAGGTGGCAGTCTACCGGCCGAGAAATCCACAGGCTACTCCGTCTGAAGAAGGTAGGAGGGCGAAGCATCAAGCGTTGCTCCCGGGCCCGAGCCAGGTGCGAGAAACGATGTCATGGGCACGCATGACTGACGTGCGTATATAGGCGCACGTATTACGGTTCTGGCAGCCGCCATGACAGGCGTGACAGAAGTCAACCGTTGAGAGTTGAGCGCGCCGCCAAAACAAGGAGGCCCAAGCGGTCCTTTAGGGTTCGTGATGGCACCCTCCGCACCCCCCGGAAGCGGTCGTCGTCTCCGGGCCGATCACACCTTTTGGGGGCCTGGACCAAAGCGCAGGCATGGGGGTGGGGGTGGGCCATGGCGTTCCCGGACAGCGTCGGATAAAGGCGAGAGGGGCGGCCTTATGACAGCTCATATAGGGCTTGCCTGACGGGGTTGTTCAACGGGCAGTGTAGGAGCCGGTCCGAGTATGTTGTGATTTGATATTGCCGTGGCCAGAAGGTTGCGTGATAGACGTTTAATAAATAGTGCCTGCTATGATTGCGATCTTCACTACTAGGCGAAAGCCCTTCGGCATTGTCGTCTCCAGGCTGTGCTTCGCCATCATGTCATGCAGAGTCAATAGTAACCTCGAGCGAGACAGATACCAGGGCCGTTATAGGGACGTACAGGCGGTGAGGCGAGATGCTAGTGACGACGTATCGCGTGAAGCCACCTACTACCAATTCAGAAGTTGACAATGAACGCGGTAAGACCTGCGTTATTCATAGCGAGAGCCGACGCGAGAGCCGTTGCGAGCTCGCGAGGAGTCCGAGACAGAGCCGAGAGTAGGAAATAGGTGACAATGAAATTCAATTGCCAGTGTCGGCAGCTCAAGACTCTAGACGGACAGCATCCTGCCACAGCCGGTCTGCCCTGACCATGTGCCCAGCTCACAATCAGGACCGCGACGCAGTGAAGGCCCCGCGGCCTCGTATCTGGTTACTAGCTGTCCGTGGCCTCAATGAGCATCTCGCAGGAGGCCGTCCATGGGCAGCTTCGAGTCCAGCCTGGGCAAGGGTTCGTTGGCGCACGATGCTCCCGCCGAGCATTCACCAGTCACACGCCCTACCCAACAGGGCAGCCAGCTCCTCCAGGTACTTCTTGTCCGTCTCATCGAAACCATTCTTCTCGGCACAATCGATGTCAACTTGGATGCACGAGTTAGCCAATTTGCCCCGTTCTCGTGTGCCCACCCGGGCACTGCCAGCAATGCAGACCTCCGCATTGCTGGATACTGCCCGCTCCCTGCGTGGCCTTGAGGAAGCCTGGGGACCACGAGCAATCACTGTTCGGCCCCTATCGTGCTCCTGGCCGCCAGTGGCTACTTGATCTAAACACTAGACCATCATAGCCAGACCTCTCCCACAGAGGCAGCGGTCCACTCCAGGACGGCCCGTAGCAAGATCAAGCGGTATGTGCCTTCCACGGCTCAAAGCCAAAATATGAAAAGAAGAAACAAGAGAACTAAGGGCACGAGAAACTCACTGATCCCAACCACCTTCCTCTCCACGTGACCGCCCTCCTCGGGGCTGACCACCTCCACGGCGACGGGGACGACGATCTCGCTCTTCGAGGCACCGTCGCACGCTATGTGGCCCGGAAACTCCTCGACGTCTGGGACGAGCTGCGTCTGTTTCGTCGCCGCTGCCGTGCCGCACACGCCGCGCCCAAAGTCGATCGTCTGGCACGCCACCTGGCCCATGAAAGGCCCCAGGATGAGGGTCTTGCCGTGCGAGGTCGGGTCGAGGACGTAGAAGCCTATAGTATGGGCGGAGAGGGGTGAGCAGATGTCAGATGGGGAGGATCCCAGGCGTGTGTGTATGTGTCCGCTCCTATGCCCCTGACCTCTGCTATGGTAGGGGTACCCGAACGTTGCTCTGGAATGGAGAGTCTAGGCTGGGCATATTGAGGCCCTTGGTGGGAGGACGAGCGGCAGGATAATGGGGGCGTTGAACATACCGGCCCAGTTCACGTCCTTGCTTGGGGGAGGGAGACTCTTGTACGCATGCCACAGTAGCGATGCAGTATTTGCCAGATTCCTGCGAGAGCGGAAGAAAAAGAACCCACGTCAACGACCCTCGTACACTTTCTTGCCACACGAATTGCCCCTATCTCTCTCTGTGTCTGTGTCATGGCGGACACAGCACTTTCAGGTGAAGGTTGGGGAGGGATGGGTGAGTCGCAATGCTCACTGTGGTCTCATCCAAAACTTACGCAACCCAGTTTCTCTGGCCGTCGAATAGCGCCGCGGCCTGGTCGAGCACCTGCTGGAGGGCCTCCTTCTTAGAAACGCCCTCGGCGAAGGTCGAAGCGTCGGCGTGGACCTGGATTGGCAACAGGGTTCAGCGGAATTGCTCATTCATTCGTGGTAAAGGGGGGAGGGAACTCACCATCTTTTCGCTCTCTGTCTCCTGACTCCCTCTCTATTTCTTCAAAGTCCCTGTGAACAGGTCGGGCCAATTGGAGAAGGTCTGCTTCCAAGTGAGGAATTGGGTAGGCAACTATCGACTGAGAGCGCGGAGGGAGGCGGATTGAAGGTTCGTGAAGGGGCAAGGGGGGATCTCTCAATATCTGTTGCGGCTCATGAGATGTGTCAGAGGCTGCGTGGGCTCTCCGTGGTCACGAAGGACCTCCCGCCTGTTACAGGGTGCTAGGGCGCAACGGCGGGAATTGCGGGGCGGAAAACGGCTCACCGCCAACATGGGCGGAGAATGCTCATCACGACATATTAGTCAAGCAGCGAGATCAGGTTCACAACGGATTTCGCTTTGCGAAGGTCCACATGTTTACTGACCACAACTATACGAAAATGCTTGCATTCTTTTACGGATGGTAGAAAGGCTGCCACACAGTCGAGGCCTGGCTATCTGGGTTTGCGATTCCATTTGGCTGTTCTCACGTTTCTCGTGGCAAGAATGGTTCACGATGAATTTCGTTGAGGTCATGCACATTGTTCAGAGAGTAATTCAATCCCACATATGCACTATCTGCAACATGTCTTATTGCTCAGCCCAGATACATATACAAGACAGCATTACGACACACAATCCAAACAAGTCCGAGAGCCGCAGGCAGTAAGCCAATGCTCCCGCAGGAACCCTTTGTTCAGTGTCTAGCAAGTTGAGCCTTCTCATAAATCAAACGAAACCAAACCAGAAAACGCCACTGTTTGTTTCCTTTCAAATTGCAGGGCCACACAAACATGTCTTTTTGCGAGAAAACGTCAACAGGGAGAGAAAAACGACCTGTCTCACAAAGTGGTATCAAGGGTAAAATGCTCAAAGAGGCCGAACCGCTCAAGGAGTGAGGCGAAAAGTAAATGTGCGTGTGGGGAGGGAAGGTATATGTCCCGCCGATCCTCCGAGGTATGTACAGATCTCAGAAGCCCCCATCCAGCTCTGGGGGCATGGCATGAACCATTGTGGTGGATGCCAATTGTGTCGTAATGGGCTTCACCGTCCAGCGTTCTGTTGCCTTCGTCTCGAGGACAGGAACGTGGCGTCTTAAGCGAAGCCCATCGACTTCTTCCTGCGGCCAAACAGCCTAGACCCACCGTTGGTCTCGGGTTGCTCGGCAGGGTAAGGGGTCGCGTTCATCGAAGGTGGAGGCCCAGAGCTCCGGAGGAAATCGGCCAGGTCAGACGTGCCTCGCGATGGCACCGAGACGGCGTCGCGAGGCTCGAACCTCTTCATTGGCACGCGGCCACTGGGTCGGGATGAGGACGTACTGGATGGCACGCTGGGCACAGCCGGGGACGCGCTGCTTGAGCCGTAGCTCGGGAACAGGTCGCCACCGGTGGGGATATTGACCTGGATAGGAATGTAGCCCTTGCTCGCTGCCGGCGCACTGCTCTTCTGGTTCTTTTGCGACTTTGTGGGGCTCTTCACCCCGTTTGAGCTTCCTGCAGCTGCGGCACTGCTGTTGCTGTTGTTCTGTCGGAAGCGCGACATTAGACTAGGCGCACTCGCCTTTTTCTTGGGTGCCTGTGTAGGCTGTGAAGGCATAGTTTGTGTCCGTGGAATATTGAAAGGAACTGGGTTCGACTCGGGCGGGGGTGGTGCACTGTTCAGGAAATCTATCAAGCTTTCCTCTTTCGGTTGCTGCGCTTTTTTCCTCGGTTGGGGGTCGAAATCATCGTCCTCTTCCTCCTCATCACTGAGATCAATGGCATAAGGATCTCGCACCCGGCGTTGCTTGCGCTGCGGCATCATATCTGGTTCGTCAAATGGGTTGCCGGTCTGACCTGGCTGCTGTTTCCTTCCAAGAAGAGCGCTCTGGGAGTTGATAGACGACTGTACAGACGGAGCGGACATTTCCGTCACATTTGTCGATGCCTGGCTATAGCGCGTGTCGTGTATGTCAGGCAGCGTGGCATCCATGGCCTTGCCACCAACGGCTGACTTCAACAAGTCCGAGTCCATGGTCGTTCGGAAAGGCGCCACAGTCCGAGGGATGCGAGGGTTGCCACCAGTGCTGGGTGGGCCACGGCGGATGAAATCAATCAGGTCGGAGTTGTCGCTGTCATTGTCGACTGTAGCGCCCCTAGCCTGCAGACGAGCCCTGCTGACAATCCCGCCCACTGAAGGGCGTCCGTAGTCGAGGCTCATGTTGGCGCTCGGCTTTTGACGCGGAGCCGTCCTGTTGTTCATGAGACTCTGGTTCCGCTTGAGCGGCGTCGGACCAGGATCAGCACCAGAGGCACCAGAAGGACCAGTCGCACGTATGAACTCGGCGAACTCAACCAGTGATTCTCGAGGAACCCTAGCGTCTCTAGCTTGAGGCGCGGCCCCACGAGCCCTGTTTGCCATCGAGACAGGCGGAGCTCTCGGCGGAGGCACAGCTGTTGACTCGCCATCGGGTAGATCGACGGGATGCGAGCTCAATGGCGACAGCCGCGTGACTGACCCCGATCTCTTCACCTCACCTGACTTGCTCGTAGCAGCAGAAGCAGCTCGGTCCCTGTTTGACTGGCGAGCATCCTCGCTCTTTCTTCCCTTGCCAGATATCCCGGATTGGGTCGTCCTCGGCGAGCCCTGCAACATGTTAGCACGTATTCCACAATGCTCTATCTGATGTCCGGCACGTTACCTCTATTTCACGCATGTTCTCCGGCGTCAAAGTGTACTGGATAGTCTCGTTGCCTTTGATGAGCTCCTCAAAGTTCCGCGCGACGTCCTCTGGTCTAGTGGCTGTGCTGTCCTGGGAGCCCCGCGCGGCCCGCACCTTGTGGGAGGATGCTGACGATGACCCGGAGGTATGTAGTTGGCGAATTGTACTCTGGTCTTGTGAAGGGCGGGATGAATCTCCATATTCACGATGCCCATCGGGGCGGTCCACGGAGACGACACCGATGGTACCATGCTGAGATGCACCGCCGAGTGAGTGCCCGTGTCGATGCTGATTAGTGCTAATGCTCTCCTCCGGAATTGGGGTGCTCGCCGGGCTGTTGGCTTGGTTGCTGAATGATCGGGGAGATCGTCTCGGGTGTCTCGGTGGTGGAGGTGCCACGTCATTCTCAAAGAATGTCCCAGAATCGGGAGGTGTACTAAGAGCAGTTGTCTTTTGCTGCTCTACGGATTGCTGCTGCTGCTGCGGTGGCGGCCGCTGGTCAGGGCTAGGAGGTGGGGGTGAGTGCGGCGTCTGACGCCTGACTGAACCAAAGAGAGGCTGCGTCCCTTGCGAGGGAGTATGCTTCTGCTGCTCTTCGTTGATGGTAGACTGTGGTTCTGAAGGCTTGAGGCTAGTTGATGCCTCCTTCCGAGAAGCTACGGCAGCCGGGAGGCTAGAGGTCACAGGGAGCTTCCGCACAGCAGGTTCCATGCTCTCCTCGGCCTCAGATATTGGCTGACCAACCTTGGCGCGTGACATGCCAGATGAGCTCGTGACAGGGGCTTGGGCACCACGGCTGTCTTCAGCCGCGCGCGCTTCCTCCAAGTTGGATTGAGTGCGGACGCTGCTAGCTCTCGAGACATCCCCCGAGCGCGAGTAGGAGCTGTTGCTTTGCTCCTGGGCTGAGCTCATCTGAGACCTGATTGAGGGCGTCCGTGGGCTTGCAACGTTCACCAGCCTCAGAGATCCCGACCTGACCGGGAGGGTCTGGACAGATAACGGTGGTCGAGAGCTTCTGTCAGAATTCGCAGGAGAATTGCTCCGGTTCGAGATGTTGGTCCCGATCGAGATCCTCGACGACGTCAGTATTTGGGCCTCCTCAACCTCAAAGTCCGAATCATCCGCATCATCTTTGACCTGGGCAGGCTCATTCCGATCCGCATCCGCAGCCCCTGTACCTGCTCCGGCAACAGCCGCAGCGACACCACCAACAGCCGCAGCAACTCCGCCAACAATTTTGGGGATGAGTCCTGCGGATTGAGGCTCTGCTCCATGTTCATCAACAAAGGACTTCTCAGCGGAATTGGTGTAGTCGCCATGGGCGGTTTCCGCGTTGTGGACGTCGGTCTCTTTCGGAGCGGCGCTGCTGCCCTCGATGCCGTCGTCAACTTGTTCGGTTCGCGAGTCGTTCACATTACCCTCATCTACTGTTTCCGGCGCCTCGACGGTGTCATCCGCCTGGGCTGCGGCCTTTCTGTGCTGCTGAGGCGAGGCCGCCGGCGTTGGAAGTGAGTTCGCGCGCTTTCTTGTTGCTCTTGTTGGAGTGTGTGGTTCGGATGTAGGTGTTGGAGGCTCGGCCTTGGTTGTGAGCGGGAAGATCATCATGCTCTTTGGTCGTGTAACGGTGTCCAGTTCCTCTGGCTCATCTTCCTCTGGCTCGTCGTCGCTATAATGGACGAGGCCAGGCACCTCGATTTCATCAATGTCTCGTTCACTCATTGGGAGTGGAACTGCTGCAGCCTGCATGTCGTCCTCCTCTGCGGCGGCCTTGCCTGCCAATGACTCTGGGTCCTCCCCGGCAGGGGACTCAGGCGCAGACTCTTGAACTGCGGGAGGCACAGCGCTCTCAGCAGACACACTGCTCTGTCGGAAATGCAGTAGCCTCTCTCGCGACAAAGACTGCGGCGACATCTCAGCGGAGCTGTACACAGGGTAACGTATCCGCTTCTTCCAGGCTCTCCACAATCTGCCCAGGGTTCGATCCAAGGCCACCCTTTCCATGTCGACTTCCTCAACGACAATTCTGTCAACAACATCCGAGCGGCCCTTGATACCATCATTCTGATCCTTCTCGTACTTGACACGCATCCGGTGCCAGGCTGCCTGCCCGGCAGAAATCAGTGCCTGCTCGCCCAGGAATTCGAGAATCGAGGTGAGGAAGATGGCGACGGCTGGGGATACAGCCCCGCTGAGGTTCTCGTCATCATCACTGAGTAGGCCTTCTTCCATGTGATGATCCTCGTCCTCCTCTTCCATGTCGCCCAGGGAGGAATACACCATGCACCTCAACCTGGTTCGTTTCCAGACGAGCTCCAGGTCCCAGTCTCTGGGCGAGGGCGAGGGTTGAGACTGCAGGAATTCATCGTCATCGCCGCCACCCAGGTACTCGCGCAGCTCCTCGTCTGCGTTGTTGATGGCATCCTTGGCCAGCTTCGGCTTGAGGACCTCGGTGACGGCAGGCCGGAGGGCTGCCAGGGTCGTGGAGCCAGACCTGGAGAGGAAGTTGAAGAGGAGGTGATCAAGGAAGCCATTGACCAGACGCAGTGCGGCGAGGGAGACCAGGACGGTTTCTCCGGACGGTTGGAAGCCGTGCTGGTCGTACCAGGTATCAGCGTGGCTGTCGTGGTCGTTGGTGACGATCTGGGAGGCAGCGGAGGCAGCGATGAAGGCAGCCTCTGGCGACGCGGACAAGGGGGGCGACATGATGCTCAAGGCGGCGGTTGAGGGCCTGTCGCTCGAGATACTATGTGTTCTTGACCTGGAAGAGCCAGGTCTCTGGAAGGAGGTGGTCATTTCTGGCGAGTGTCGAGACATGCCAGTCTCGAATGGGGACGCCATATTGAATCTTATTGCTCAAGTGAGAGCGCGGAGGGCATACTCGGGCGAAGGTATGGGGCTGACCATTAACACTCGGGTCTAACGTCCCACAAGGCTGGATTTGACGGCTCGGCAGCGCACCGTAGTCGCGGGGCCGCCAAGGATGGCGAACAATGCAAACGGAGGTGACTGATGGCCAATGGGTGGATGGAGCGGTCGGGTCAGGCGTCAGGCGTCTGGGGCGATTGAAGGGCGTTTGTATTGAAGGGCGTTTGTAGGTGGAGGGTGACCGGCTAAGGTGGTCGGCGCAATGTGGGTGTAAAAAGAATGCGACGGGCTCACGGCAAGCTGCTTGGAATATTAGTGCTGTGCAAGGTGAAGCGGCGTACTGAAACAAATGGGAGCAGGGAAAGGCCAGACAGCGAGAATCGGGGCTTGTGTGTGATCAGCAGCGAAACTAGGGTTTGGGGTCCTCCTGGCTGTCCTGGTCTTCATGCAGAGAAGGGTTGCACTGCAGACGCCTCTGCCTGGTAGTTCTCTCGTCTTGTAGAGCTGGAGCGGCTGTATGCTGCGCCCAGCGGGAGAGTGTGTGGGAGAGGTGATATGACGGAAGAGGCGGACTTTGCCTTTCCATAATTAGGAACAACAGAATGGGGGCGGGATCGCGGTGTGTGCGTATGCAGATGTTGCTATGTAGGTGAGTGCCTATGTGCGTGCGTACTGTGTTGATAGAACGTCGGTGGGGCGGGGTTGGCAGGGTGGGTGGTGGCGGAGGATGGGAGGATTGGACGCTGACAAGAGGCGCAGAGGAGCGGCAGGCGCATCGCATGTGCAGGAGGAGCGCAGGAGACGAGAGGGATCAGGGCGAGGGAGAGAGGGCAGCAGGTAGCAGCGGCGAATGAGAAGACAGCCAAGGCACAAGGACGGTTGCAGTGGTTTTCTTCCGTCGCAAGCAGGATGCCGTTCAGGAACGGCACACACTGTCGGACTGCTGTCTCTTGCTGGGCGGCCTGCCTGCTCGGCACCCCGGGGACAATGGTCGGGGCTCGACTGCTGGTGCTGGGCTTGCCAGCCCGCGCAGCGCAAGGTTCAGCCCAGCCCAGCCGACTCGAGTCGGGTTGGTTTCCTCCACCAGCCTCGACTCTGGACTCTGACTGACCCGGGCTCTGACTTGGTGCGAGGTGACCTGCTCTGACGCTGACTGCTGACGGTCTGGAGCTGCGCCGAGCATGGGATACCGTCTCCTCTCGTTGTCCATGTCCAATCGACCCAGCACGAGCCGTGACTGGGTACAGAGCGAGCAAGGCATTTTGAGCCTCGCTTCCAAGCCCAAACACAAACTGGAGTCCCCGAACACGACCCCGACAGCGACCCTGTCCCAAGCAACTGCCCCCGGAGACTTCAAGTGTAACAGCGGCATTCCGCCCGGGGAGGAGGAGGGATGTTCGTGTGAATGATGAGGCATCGCGACACGACATCGGACGGGGCACGGAACCCAAGCACTGGATGCTTACCTGTTCAGGAGGGAGCCCAGGATCGTGTCGTGCGGCACCCGAACAGAGCTTGAGCTTAGCAAGAGCTCAGGCTCTGCAATTGACGTATAGAGTTCAAGGAGGCGACACCAAGCGGCTCCAAAGTCGTCGTAGATATTGGACGGATGCTGGAGGAAGAACGGTACGGTAGAACGAAGGATGGGCGGCCTGCAGGGTTGGATGGATGGAGGTGTGACGTGCCCCCAGAAAGCACAGAGGCACAGGTAAAAGCGATGGCGAGAAGAAGGAAAGAAGTTGTGACAGTCACGTATGCGTCCTCTCTCTCAAACCCGTGACAGAAAGAAGGTGGTGACAGCCAGACAGACGGCGAGGAAGAAACATATGGTGTTGCACCGTGTCGTGTTGTGGTTAGAAGCGTGGACAGAACCAAGTTGACTGACTGACTGACTGAGTGACGGACCGATTGACTGACTGAGGAACTAACTGACGACCGACTTGCATATGTGTGGAGCAGCCAAGGGTATTGATCAGAGACGGATGGAGACCTCCTCCCACCCCACCTGGGGGTATCTGTTTTCCTATCCTACCTTGGTTCCAACTAGATCGCGATAGTACTGGCATACCTAACTACCTAGGTATCTAGGTTCCTACCCAAGGGGGGTCCTGCCCGGTGGATGGGCAGCTCGGCAGCCACTTGCCTCGCGTGGTTTTGGGGCACGAGTCCTCGCTCTGATACCATCTAGCAATCTACTATGAACATGGCAGATGGGCAAGGTGGGGCCTGTGCAATGTCACGTCCACAGCATAGGAGCGGGCCTGTGGGCCTGTCCAATCCTCCACATCTCCTTTCAATCTTGCCTCTCCCCTTCCAATGCGACCCTGCAACTTGACTCCCCATTCATCCATCCGTCTTCATCATCGCCCATACTGCCAATCACCTGACCTGCAGATGCTCCTGCAGCTGCAGCTGCAGCTGCACCGGGCTCCCATCATCACCACCAGCCCGACTGCAGCACAGCAGCAACCTCAGCAACAATCTCCAGCCAGCCAAGCCAAGAGGGGAGGAAAAAGAAAGCTGACAGGTACCCCCAGACCGGCACCTGCACCTGGGCCAGACCGAACGAATCAACCAAACTACCACGCTGTCAACGTCAACCACACTTTCGTCCTTGACTAGCAGACGCCTCCATTGTGGATTTCAAGACTTCGGACTTCGTTTCTGCACCCAGGAAAAGGGGAATTGCCCCGGCCAGACCGGGGGCCTCCCTGTTGACGGCTGTGGGCCGGACCCATCCCCAACTGAGACATGCTACAGTGGTGGACCGCTTGACCCAAAACAGCTCCTGAGCACTACCACTACTGTGTATGCACTCCACCTGGCGCTAATCGCCTCTCTCGGCCCTGGGCAGACGCGCAGTACCCGTGGTTCACATCCCATCGCTCTCGCAAAATGTGTGGATGTGTGTTGACCACTGCAAATTTCGGAACTGCTGCCCTACCCGACATCGATCGAGCCGTCCGAGGCGGCCCAGAGGTGGCGTTCAATTTGAATCGAGCCGTGATCGATGCGCACACCTCGTTGATACCCTCGGCCTCTCACCCAACACCCAGGCACAGTCTTCCAGGCTATGTCGACTCGAATCTGCTACAGACGACACAGCTCCCGCCAACAACGCAGCCAGGGCGCAATCTGGATTTGGAATGGGGGGGAGGGGCCTGCCGCCATTGCCATGTCCGGTACCAAAACCTGCATATTTAGCGGCCAGCGGCCCCATTGGTATCGTTCCGGCTTGCGATCCAGCGACGGGTCTGCTGCAAGGTACCGCGCAAGACGGGTAGTTCCCCAATAATTCCAAAGCACGAGCAGAACTAGTGTTACTCACGACCGCGCTCGCTTCTGGCGGTGGCAAGGGAGCTTTTCGCTGGTGCTCAGCAGACACCAACAACATCGACAGCAACAACCTCGTGATCGCACACATACTATTTAGAGCCCAGGTTTCATTGCAATTTACTTACTGCCCTACGGAAACACCCTGCCGGCGAACGAGGACGGCACGCATTGACGAGTCTGATGTTGGGGATCTTCGGATCTTCTGCCGCAGGAACCTCCCAAGAGATCTATCACCTGTGCAGTCCCGATCATTTTGGCACAGACGCTGCGCGTCACCTGATTGGGCCTGCACCTCACCTTCACCATCAAGCCTCGAAGGCTCGTGCGATGGATTTTTCAGCAATTCACGGCAAACGGCTGCTCCGTGACCTCGCAGGCGCCAATGTTGAAATGCACTGCATCTGGGAAATGCCTTTGCAGGCTTGGCATGTGAATACGACTTCGTAGATGATAGTCGCTGCGAGTCATCATTCATGACGGGATGGATTGGCCGGCGCAGAGGCTTGCAAGTGGTCAAAGCACTTGGTTGCTGCTTGAGCAGGTCAACGCAACTTCGCACGTCCCTTCGAACAGCACCCTTGGCGATCTGCACTCGCCAAATATCATGGTAGAATTTCGCATAACAGCATCTCGACAGTATGGCCAAGACCGGGTCGCCAAATGACGGGCCACAGGCACAAGCTCGCTTGAATCGACGCACAGAACTTGGGCGGCGCACACCGGTCTCGAGCATTTCATTGCAGGGACGAAATCGGTCCTTGGTACACACAGTGGACAGACGAGTGCGGTCGTTCTTGCGCACAAGACATCAGAACTGCTTGGCTTCCTGCTAATGTCGCAACTTCCTTGCGAGGGTGAAGACTAATCTACCACTTTGACCAGCTTCCTGGCGCTCGTGGCGGGACGTGTGCAAATCGAACCCAACAGGCTGGAAAGCTATTTGCCATTTAGGTTTGACAAACGAGCATTGGACACGAACCAACCTTAAAAGTACTGTCGATTGACCTCCACAAACTCTGGTCCCAGATGCAACCTGAGTAACCAGTTTATTCGCGACAGGCTCACGACACAGGATCGCAGGCGAACAACCTATATTCCTTCGGCATATAGCGACTATACCGGCACAGAAAGCCGCCCCTCTTCACCGATTGGCTTACGTGCTGCCATCAATCCATCTCATGGCTTGCTGGGCTTACGGTGGAATGCACTCTCGATCTGCGACCTAGGACAAATCCAGAGCTCGTACTCAGCAGTCAAGGAGAGCTTCTGCCCTTGTTGCAGATCGTCGGACGCAGTCTGGGAAATTCCGTTAGCCTGCTGACAGCAGGATCGTCAGCCTTGTCACTGAGTTCCTCTTCTAAGTCCCGGCACCCACACCCGCATCGGTCACTAGCACCTTGGCGCTACTGCAGCTGGTTTCCGGCGCGCATAATGGGAAATTGCCACCCAGACGGGAAACGAATCTGTGGTCGCCTGAGCCTCGCTTTTACTCGGAAAATAGCAATCAGCGTCAGCATCAGGGACAGCATCAGAGGAACCCGGGGCATGCGAGAACATTTGCGCCGCTACTGTTCTTGTCTCAGCCTCGAACTCCGGGTAAGCCGCACGGGACAACGGCATCCGTCCATTGGAGACGTCGCGGGCAGCAACACTCAACCAGTATCTGAAGGTGACATTCGGGCTGGACTGTGTTTGGACCAGCCACCTTGACTGCCCCTTGTTTTGCTCCTGGTGGCTGCGTCACTCACTGCCTATCTCTGGGCAAGGCGAGTCGGACGCTGGCGACAAATGAGTTCGTTACGCAGACAACGGTTGAGCGTTGTAGAGCAATTGGCAAGATGCCCTCGGAAGAACCATGCCATTGTATGCTGCGCCTTCGAAGCGCACACCAGTAATTACAGGTGGTATAGTTCATTACACGAACAATCTCACCTCTTGTCACGTCCTGGGGCTGAGCTCTGCGTCCTGCGGTGAAGAAACTCATTGTGCGCATCTTGCTCACAAACCCTTCCAATTCACAAGGAAACCTCACCGAATCCTGCCGACTGTGTTGCACAAGAGGACCCCAAAAAGGAAAAGGATTCGACAGGATTTCTGGGTCCGAGTGGCCATCAGCCCTCTTTCCCCTCCCACGCTCACGTTCTACCGCCTGTTAGCGCTGTCGTCTGGCGACGCAGGCAGCCTGGTTGCCTTGTGTCCCTGTGATGTGCTGTCCACCCGCAGCACGGAGGAAGCTGGCCACTACCTGCCCGCGCATGGCTCCCTCCTCCCATGTGGCTGGGTTTGACCGCGCGTGCGAGAAGGCAAAACCTGCGGCTTTCTTTTTCTTTTCACGTTGCCGAGCCGTGTGATTTGACGGGAAACAGGTACCTTTTCGAAATACAAAGTACTGTGGGTTGGGCGGCTCAGCTCACGTGGTTTTGGATGACGGCACCAAGGCGGCTGGGTCCTTATGGTTCGGGCATGGGCACAAAGGGAAGTCCGCAGCACAGGCACGCAAGATCAGCAATCTTCCCTGTGTCTGTGTGCTTCGAAGACACCGGTGCTGGGTAGGCTCCCCGGGCAGTCGCGAGCCTCTCTATACGGCAGTGACATTCTGGTGCACAAGTGTAGCCCATTCTGATCAAAGATACCGTTATGTGTCATCTTCAATCAGTATAGAGCATGCCCGCTGATGTCACCCTATTGTCATCTCAAAGTCAAGATGAAGAGGCTGGAAATACACCGACGGTATTATACATACTGCGTGAAAACGCCTCTCAGCCCTTGATCGACCCACCTACTGACCGTTTCCCGTGGGGCTATATTGTTGGGAACCGGCGGGGCCTATGAGTCCGGCTCACGCGTCCACCCAGCTGCTAGCGTCCTGCTCTGTCTCGTGGCCGGAGCAGGACTACTGAGCCAAGTTGGACACGTCGTCAGACAGGCAAGTATGTGCTGAGACAGGGTGCAGACAGCCACAGGCTCTCTAGGTGAGGCTCCCAGGGGAATCCCAGAGCGAGGACAGCAGCATCAGGCGGCAAAGACGAACGTTGAGCCAGCTTATGCCTCACGCGGGCACGGCGGTCGGCCTGTCATGTCGTGATAGGGAACGCATATGCTACATGAGGGGGGTCAGAAAGTGTTTTGTCTTGCCCTTGACTGTGACCGAAATTAGACGATGTCCAGTTGTGCGCGTTTGTCGGGCTGGTAGGCAGCACTCCTCTGGTGGCCGACGGTCGTAGGCGCCCGGAAAGGTCGGAGCATGTATCATGACTGAACTCCTTCAGAAACGCGGGCAAATCAATTCGAAATGCGATAACGATGGCATATACGTGCTTGTCCGTTCGATGGCCCTGCATGTCATTAGATGGGTGCCAGTAGGTGGTCCGAGAGATGTGTCTTCACTGACATTGAAGCGTTCATGTGTCTGCCAACTCAATCAGGGAGCTGTCTAGATCTTGATTATAGACTACAGCGGCTCTCTTCTCGAGCCAGCTGACAAATAATTATGTACATGTCCAGCCTTACGGGCACCATTGACCCTTAATAGCAAGAAAGCCCCATGAAAGTTTTCTAGTCCATACAAGTGCTTAGCCGTATTGCCGCGGGCTCCGATGCTATGATGCTCCTTTAACCTCAGACCGTCCATAAAGTCTCGTTTGACCGGATGATGAGACCTGGGCGCCGCACAGAACCAATAAACATTCCAAATCCCGAGAACCTTTCGAAAGCATGCGAGACGTGTGAAATGCCGTGGCACAAACACTCGTGATCAACGTAGGTCGACACACACCGAGCTGTGCGATTTGTACAATATGACGAGGATATCGAGTATTGTATTCGAATAGCGACCGAGCGTGACAAATGCTTAAAACAAAGGGAAAGCACGTTTCGGTCATTGAGTTGTTGAGTTGGTGAAAGGAAGGTCGTGACATAATATCGTCATCTCATGGGTCGTAAAAATCGGTCGATAATGCCGAAGATGTGGGAATGCGTCCTGTACTCCCGCGTTCCTACTATTTCTTCGAGCTGCGCCATGGCAAAATGAGTCCCGTCCCCAGCTCGGTGAATATCCAGCCAGAACGCCTATAGAATTCAAGGGACAAAGGCTCAATCGTCCATGTCCAGATCGTTTGCGCCCCACCTTGAGGCCCTATCCAGATAGGTCGATCAAAATGTTTCCACGAAATGTGGCATTCGAAAGCGAGTATTCTTCCAATGGTGATGTATTTTTAGGCGTCCGTCATTACCGTATCACTCAGGTTGTCGTCCTGATCATCCTCTTGAGGTCCCCAGTTGCCCTCGAAGACAGTAGCACCAGCACGGCGGTGAGTGGTGACCCACCTGACAGATTCCACATCGAGCACCTGTTGGATTGGAGGGCGATCCGAGGGGTCTGGGGCGAGCATCCACTGGACGATGTTGTCGAGAGAGTTGATGTGTCCTGGGTCGACCATGAAATGGGGAGGATGCTCGAGCTCGACACGTTTAGGAGTGCCAAACAAATTACTGGCATCATGGGTAGATGAGGATGCGAAGTTGAAAGGGAAGTTTTGCCGACTATCGTCTACACAAGAACGTGCCTCGCCAGTTGTGGCTTCGTCCTGAGGGAGCGGAGAGATCCCAGTGGTGTTGTCAAGGTCCCCAACGATGGGCATTCCTGTCGCATCTCGAACCAGAGCATCGGCTTCGCTCCCAGTCAGAGGCCCTGTTGGGACAGCTGAGAAGTTGCCTTCCCGCAATGCTAGCCAGTGGGGTCCGTTGTCAGGAAGCCAAACGTTGCTGGCGATCTCAAACATGATCAAGCCCAATGCGAAAACGTCGGCAGGCTTGTTATACTTTCCCTGGAGGATCTCTGGGGCAATGTATCGTCGATCCCCTTCACCTTCGATGCCACGAGCTGCTGGCCAAGTTGTCGCCAAGCCAAAGTCTCCAATCTTGAGGGTACCTTCGTAGTTGATCAGAACATTCGCCGGCTTGAAATCGAGGTGAATGAAACCAGCTTCGTGGATGCTCTGAAGGCCCTGTATATATCGTTAGTGGATCGTACACATTGGACTTCGAGGGCTCCAAAGCACTTACCATGCTGGCCTCGACCAAAATCTTCCAGATTCTGAAGTCGTCCAGTCGACCTGCAGAGCCGACATTGCCCAGGAATTCCGAGAGGCTACCTTCCTCGCAATACTCGGTTTGGATGTAAAGATGAAACTGCTTCTCCCAGCTGTCGACGTACTGCAGCACGTGGGGATAGCCCCGAAGGCCCTTCAATATATTCACCTCTCTAAGCTTAGCCTCGCGATCCTTGGCACCGAAGAAGGGCAGGCGGGTCTTCTTCACTGCAAAAATGCGTGCTTGCGACGGCGTTGGCGGTGTGCCAGGAGTGCCGCTTATAGAGGAGGCCGCCTTTTGGTCATTGATCTCTGTGGCTTTGAAGACCTGAGAAAACTCGCCCTTTCCAATGAGTTCGACGTGGTCGAAAAGGGAATTGAGAACCATGTCAACATCGCTTGGGCCTTGACCATTGATAGGTGTGATGCTCATGCGACGGTCAGCAAAGCCAAAGTGGTCAACCTGTCTCGAGGTTGGTGTCGCTGGTGGGAATGATCCAAATGTCGTATTGCCCGGTGCTTCATGGTTAGATATTGAAAGAGAACTAGGGTCGGGAGGCATGAGGTTGCTGCTGCTGCACGGAGTCTTGGGAGAGTTGGCTCTGAGGCTGTCCAGAGGGCCTAATGGGCTTGCTGTGATCACATAGGTTGTTTCAGCAAACTCAACTTTCTTTTGACTAAACAGAGTCGGGGTGGTAGAACGAAGCTTGAGCGGCTTGGGGGTCAGATGGGACCCTCGCCGGGCTCGAGAACCTCCGGAAGAGAGGATTGATTCTGAGAATGGCGAAGGTAGATCGCTTTCAGGCGCAGCAGTGGTATTGGCTGCCCCGAAGGACGTCTGATCTGCATTGCCCATGGCTGTCGCGCTCTTTTGGAAAGGTGCCGACTTACACATTGGGTCGGGCGTTGGGCGACGATCACGGAAGCCAACAGCAGAGACTGGAGCTGGCATGGCCCTCGCAAAAGGGGTCTCGCCTACTGCACCGACTGATCTGGAATTGCCCAGGCTCCTGAACAAGACTGACTTAGTTGGCGTGGGTGGGAACTCGATATCAGCAAAGCTCTGTGGGTCGATATCTGAGTCGAAGTTGAATATGCTGCCTTTGCGAGTGTGGCTTGATTGGAGAGGCCTGAACAAGCTGGCCACCTTGTCCGGCTCTCCGAGGACGAAGTTGTTATCTTTGCGGCCCGGTGCGAATGGACTGGAGGGCGACCCGAAAGAATGACGGTGGCGCCCCTTGCCACCGCCAGACGAGGGCGGATATGTGTTAGAAGGGTAAATCGGCTTCTTGCATGGGGTGTCAGGCATTTTTGAACCACCAAAGGAAGGCTCCCTCTCTGGATTGCGGTTCACCTTCGAGATCAACCCCGTCGACTTGAAGGCATCCTGAAGCGGCCTGGCCGACTTGTAGGCTGGCGTCGCTGTGTTCCTGTTACCGCCATCGTGTGCGGGCCGCGCCCCGAGGGGCAGGGACTTCGCGAACGGGTGGGCTCGCGGCTTATCGAATTGAACAGGAATATGGGTTGGAGACTCGTCTGCAATACTCGAGTTGGAAGAAGAGGTTGTGAGCGATCGCGACAAGGGATGCGGCTGCGGCGGACCATTTTGTCGGTCTAGCATGTGCAGTGACGGGTTCGGCAAGGGTGGCTGCGTGGAGAATGGGCTGTCGCGGGACAGGGCTGGTTGTACAAATTGATCCAGGGACACGCGCGGTCTGTTCCGGGCATTTGGAGTGGATGCTTCAGCACCAAGTTGTGCTAGGTGCTTTTCGCCCTGACGTCGCCCCCAAGACGACCTGTCATCTTGCCGTTGCTGAAGAGTTGACCTGCGCAACGAATCAGAGCGGCGAGGCATTGCGGCTGGCGTCGGCGAGGCCAAAATGTCGCGGAAGACCGAGGACTCGTTTTCCAGCTCGTATTCCTTGCTTGGATCTTCGTGGATCTCGAAACACTGAGGGGTAGGTGAGGAAATGTCGAATATGTCGGAGCCCTCGGTGGGAAAGTTTGAAATTCCGTGTAGACTACGACGCTTCGCAACCGGATTGTCAATATGTGCCTGGTCGGGATTCATGACTGCATCGCTGCGCTTCAATGGACTGATCGAATTCGAGGGTATTGAGTCCGGCTTGAAGTCGAACAGGCGAGGGAAGGTATTCTTGGAAGCGCCAGACACGTCGAGATGCATGGAGTGGCGAGAGTGATGCTTCTCAGAGCTCTTGCGGGACGTGGGGCTCAGTGTCATTGGGAAGTTGCCAAACAGGTTGTTTTCCTGGCCCGTCAACGGGTCCGCGGCGGGCGGTGAAGACGAGATGGTAGAGTTTCCAGAATCCGTTGTGTTGCTCAAGGCGCGCTTGATCGGGCTCTTCGGGGAAACGCGATGAGCTCGAGAGATGGGCTTGGCAGATGCGGCCTTCGGTTTGCCGGAGCGCAGTGAGAGCTTCACACCGGCTCGAAAAGGTGTTGCAAGGTTAGATTGCGAGTATTGGTGCGACAGATGAGGAGCCGACGCCGGTGGCATAGGTCGTTGAATGACGCGACAAGGCGATGGTGAGTTTGGAGATGAGAGGGAGCCGTCGGAGCTCTGAGATGCTGCTCTCACGAGACTGAACTTCGAAGGTGAACGGGAGATAGAGCGCCTCAAGGATCGCACCGCAGCAGTGACATCAACGTGATGGACACTATTTGGTGAAGGGAGGGTAAGAGTGCCGCCGCTGCCGTGGGAATACGACATGACTTTGGATGTGAATGTCAAAGATGAATTCTAGGCTTCGTCGAGGTAGGGCGTATTAGTGATGCGCAGTCGAGAGTACACGCTTTTGGTTCGTGGTGGGTGTTTTTTTCTCTCTTCAGGCCGCAGCGATGGACAGGCAGAAACCAAAAGCTCAGGCAACAGAGTGAATAGGACAAGGAACAGCAAATCGACCAATGTGGTAAAGGAAGGGTCAAGACGAGGAGTCCGGTTGGCCTCGGACCATTTCGAAGATGTTCAACAACTTCTGACCCGGGGTGGCGATGTTTCGATGACACTGCTGACAAAGTAAAGCACTTTGCGCGCCGGTAAACAGGTGACGAGGAGATAGGTTTGGTGCGATTCGATGCAGGTAGTGGAGGCAACGGTCAAGGCAGAAAATAATAAGACTCTGTTCTGGCCTTGCTGCTTGCGATCAGGATCACAGTGTGGCTCGGGGTCCAAATAGGCGTGGTGGTGGAAGCGCCCAGATGCGACAGCACAGGATATTCGGGTGGGCTGTAAGAATGGCTGACTGCTGGTGTCTGTTGAAGCAGTGGCGAGTCGTTACAAGAGGTCTGTCTTGTCACCTCTTGCGCGTGTGCAAGTAAGCCTTGGCGGTAAGAGATGGGAGGTGCACGTCACAGGTGTCTGTGCCGCAGGAGGAGCGTCTGTGATCGCGATCGAGATGAGATGGGTTGGAGGTGTGGTGGGCAGGGAGGGGAGTGACAGGATGATGGATGGATGGATGGACAGATCCAAGTGTGGTGCAGGCACAGGAGGTGCAGGAACAGGTGGGAGTGGTGGCAGAGCAGGCTAAAAAGTGGCAGCTTCCTTGTAAGAGTGCCTGGATCTTTGGTTGTGTGGCTCTGCCTCACGCTCATGCTCTCTCAGGCGGCGTGCAGCAGTGGAAGTCGCGTTCTTGTTTACCCCTTTCCTCATTGGGAAGCAACATTCGCGGTAGCAAGACGCGTTTTTGTGGGGGCAGTTGCAAGGCGGTGGGCACAACCCCTGTCGCTTTCCCCTTTGGCATGTGGTCTTGGCTTGCATGAGATGGCATATCCCTCCCAAGATTCAATTTCCCCATCAACCCTTGTCAGCCTGACAGCTTGTTTACTTCCAGAGCAGCGAGCCTTTCATCACCGGATGACTAGCACACCACCATGCTTCTAGTTGATAAAAAATCTTCAGCGGTCCAGTACTATGCAGCTATAGCACTACCTAGGTACCTACCTACCCAGGCACAGGTGGCCTTTGTACGCTTTTCCGATCGCTTCAAAGTCGCTTGGCCCCTGTCGCCATCAGAGCATCCCAAAACAAACGACTGTTCCCCGCTTATCCCCCTTCCTCCATTTCTATCTTCTTCTTTGCAGGTGAACAAACACAGCCAGTCCTCAGCCAAGCAGTTTCTAAAAACAGCCAGGTCTCCCTATTGTTTCGAACAACGGGGGGTCTCGGCCTGGTGTAAGAGAGTGAGACCATCCAACAACAACAATAACAATAACAACACCAACCCCCTCTTTTTCTGGGGTGGCGGTATCTCCGCATCCTCAGGACCCTCGCCCGGCCTCCGAGGTCCCTGGGTCCCTCCTTTCGGGGCCATCTCAGGGTCTGGTCTTGAGGGTCTACTCCGTTCAGGCCGACAGGGAGCAGGACGGACTTGGAAGACTGGGCCCATGGGCCTGGGTCGAAGCCGTCTGTGGAGCCATCAGGCACGCTTTGCTCCCTGCCAGCCCTGCCCAATCAATCACACGCCCTGGAAGTGGCAAGCTGAGGTTGTGTGGGTGAGAAGGGGCGGTAGCTCGGCACCTCTCTGCAACCATCACCAGCCCGCCTGCGCAACCCTGGTCAGATTGCGATTCGGAAGCACAAGGCGCGCCAGAAGCCGCCAGAAAATGCTGCTCACTCGTCACCGAGCTTCCTCGCTGCGGCATCCCGTAAGCAATGACGCAGTGCCGTGAAGCTCAACGAGATCATCAATGTGCGTGGCCGTGGTTCCTCAGGAGACGAGACGCAAACGCGCTCTTGACATATAATCGAGTAGGGGACCTCAGGGTCTCTGTCCGTGACGTGTACCCTAGGGACCCTTTATTGACAATGCAACATCATCGTGACCCTCGGTCATCGAGGGGAACTGGAGCATCGGCCGATGTTCCATATCTAGCTTCTTTTTCAGGAATTCTTGAAACTCTGTGCTAATGACCGACACGAGGCCACGTTGCTGACGGCCTGTCCTGGCTGTCCCTGACTCCCAGACGTGGCCACGCAGCATCTCGCGCGCACGCATGACAACAGCGGCCGGAAATGGTCGAAGGAAGGTGAGGAGAACACTTACTCGGGCCCAAATTTAGGTTCAATACATCGTCAGCCCAGCTAGTCCGAATGCCGTCTCGGGAACCAAGACTGCGGAGTCCAGTTCTCCGTGTCAGGCCCCTTTTTATCGCTTGTTGTTAGCCGAGCAGATATGGATTCTACACGACGCTGATCAAAACAAACAATACATCATCGCTTCTGCCCTTCCTGACCTTCGCGATCTGTCCGTCCCCCCGTCCGTCCGTCCGTCCAACGACCCAAAATCGCGCATATGCACCGCTTGCATTGCATCACATTTGCAATCTCGCCAAATTCATGCCACGTTCTGTTCCTGCTTCCTGTCTGTAAACAATCCCACTTCACGGTCAAGCACCTCGACGACCCTTACCATCTTCCCCTCCCCCAGACGGAAGGGTCCTCTCCTGCCGCGGTGGGTCCCATCCCATGCACATCGATAATCAAGAATCCCACGGCACGGCCACCCCAATCTTCTTTCTTCAGCAGCCAGGGGTCCAGGCGGCCCGTCCCCCTTTTCCCACCAAATTCAGCTCCAACGGCTCCGAGGACGACGCACGAGTTCGGACGAAATATGCAACGTCTCGGACACGAGCATGCAATGGCTGCACTGACCACCTTGTCTTCACATTTTAAAATTACGCTCCAATAAATGCAGGTAAGGTGAACGGAACTATCGCCTTGACCTACAAAAACGACGCGCATTTTTAATACACTCCGTGGCTTCACGTAGAATACAAAAAGGGGGGTATCATTTCGTCAATTGCTATTGTAATCAACCCTTTCATTTCCCCTTCGCTTGTCTTAGTAGACTTTCAGCCATGGCCCTTTATTTTGAACTGCCAGGCACATGATGCCTGCCCTCATGTTGATACCCCCTTTATTAGCTGACCCGGGACCTGCTTGCTCTTATCCTGTCGCGATATAGGGTATGAGGGTAGAGTCAGACTGTTGAAATATAGAAATCATCCACATAACTCTCTCTCTCTCTCTCTCTCTCTCTCTATATAGCCCTAGTTCGAATCGAGCAGGCTTTCCACACTAGCTATGTTGGAAGAGAGTTTCAAATAATCTGCTTTCGGTGCTGTCGCAGTATTAATACGCGTCCCAAACTATTGACTAGGTCCCGACGTTGACCCGTATCCATTCACACCAGAGTCCGATGTCCTCAAAGAGCATCAGTCGCCGGCCCAAGCGCTCCTTGCTCCATGCCGGATTCGGCGCCGCGCTATCGACCGGGCTGCCCGTCTCGTCGACCGCCCGGCCCTCGTCGTCGACGATGTTGCACGACTCGACCTGAACCACGCCATTGCGCTCAATGTCGACCGTGATCTGCGCGGGCCGTCCTCGGTAAGGGAACATGATTTGCAGCTTCGGGTTTGGTTGCGGATGGGCGTTCAGCGTGATGTCAATCTTGACTGTTCCTTGATCTGACAGTGAGTCGACGGTGGCCTGCTCACTCTCCTGTGCCTTAGTATCCTTGTTGCCCTCGCTCATCCAGGCGTCGAATTCGTCTGCCTTCGCGGTTACCATCTTCACTGGTCCATCTCGCTTGGTCTTTGCAGACGCCATGGACTTCTCCTCTCCATTGCTGAATGCCCTGTCGAGGAGAATCTGAAGAAAAGCGTACTGGCGCAGGGTGGGAAGCATCTCAACCAACTGCGAGGGGTGTGAGAACGGTAGGTCAGTCAAGGCCTGCCCGTAGACTGGCTTGTGTATGAACAGGCTGTTCTCGTAGGTCTTTGGCGCCGGCTTCTTATCCTTGGTAAAGGCTTTTACTGATTTGGTCGCTGTGATCACCCGCGGCTCTGCTGGATTGTACTCAGGGCCGGGAGGGAAAATGAGGCTGTCAAACGTCGGCATGTATGGTGGCGGGTCACCAACTGGTGCTCCAGTCACATGTCGCATCTCTATCCACACGCTGAACGGGAGAGTGACAGGCGGATCGAGTGCGGCCATGAACATGATATCTGGTAGCTTCGGGCCCGACAGCGCCATCAGTCCGTCGTGAGGTTGCGAGCCGTCGTCTCCGGGTAATATGCAGTCTGGCGGTTGCTGCCAATTCAACATAGGCTCTTGCAGCCCATCTGTAGCTGGCAACTCGATGTTATCCGCCAGCCACTCACTGGACACTCTGACAGGAGCAGGATAGAGGGGGATCCTTTGTGCGCAGCCGATTAAAATGCCCCAGGTCTTTGCGCTCTTGTACTTCTCCTTGGCTTGCTCGCTACGTGGGATGTATAGCCTGCGCTCGCGCCAGTAGTCCAAACACATTCCCACATGACCTCTCTGGTGCATGGCGGGTCGGCCGCTCCGTTCACACATCGCGACGATTCTGATGTGTTCGTCACCCTTTGTACTAAGCTCTGCATTGTCGTGAAGTCGCTTGGAGTCCCATTCGTGCAATTTTTCCAGGCTCTCATAAAGTCCCGCTACAGCATCATGGGTCACAAGTTGAGGCTTCCCGTCCTTATCCAAGACGCTCAGCTTGTCCAAGGCCGCGAGACGCTCCAGATTCGCGGCAAATTTGTCAAGGGATTTGGTCCATGGGTGTTGTCCGGGTGCCAATTTCAGATCGTCAAGGAGAACTGCTTCAGCCTTGCTCGCGTACTTCGTGACGAGGTCCTTTGACACGGGGAACTCCAGTTTGACAGTCTGCGCAACATGGTCTTTCATGCCAATCTCCAAGGCGACAGTTTCGCCTCCAATGACAAATGTCTTGATGGATGGATTGACAACCTCCCACATGCACTCCAGTCCGACCCTCTTAGTCAGTCTTTCCAGGCCCTCGCCGCTGACAATACCCTTCTTTTGCTGCAAGATCATTAGCTCATTGTCAGTCCACGTCAGGGTGTCGCATGCCAAACCGTACGCTCAATATTTGTAGCACATCATCCAGCCTATTCTGCCTCTCCTCATCGCCACTGGGCCGCGGCATGCCCATCGATGTGATGCCTATGTTGTCCACCAAAGACGCATCGAAACTAGCCATGAAGGCTGCGGCGGAAGGGCTGTCGAAATTCATGGGCGCTGCGCCAGGCTGACTGTTACCTCCCATCAAGGTCGCGCTGGTCGCAGGCGACTTCTTAATCTGCTGCGGAGACGACCTCGGTCCGTGAGGGGAGAAGGCATGTAGATTCGAGTACGGAGTCGAGGCCGACGCGCCGGGAGTGCCAGTCGCGCCATGATACGATTGCTGCGGGGTCTTGCCCTGCTGCGATGGTGCGGGCTTCATGGACTGCGGAGTGGCCATCTTGATCGTCTTCTTAGATGAGGCTCTCGGCGAATGTTGGGCGGGTTCAAGGTTGTTATGGGCAGGTCGCCGACGGTCGAGCTTAAGCGCCTAGTCGATCAGCAAAGACGGCGCGTTGCCATCTCTGTCAGTGGCTGATACTGGTGGTTCCGCGAGAGCTGTTGATATGGGGCACGATGACCACAGCGACAATGGATGTTTGAGGGAGGTGACGTTGATGACGAGAACCTTGTGTTTGGGCAGCCGGAGCCGAGGGAGCTGGCCAGGTAACGCGGACCGGCAGGCAGGCTGACACAGACCTGCTCTCCCCACACTAGGCTCTCTGGTGGTGGAGCACGCGGGGCTACGAGGGTGCAGCAGGCAAGCTACACCTAGCTGCAGCTGTCCAGCAGGGGTCCCGCCGCCCCAGATCTACTGTTAGTCAGATCTCAATCGATCAAGATCACAGCGTCGCTCATTTTTATTAGGCAGGCAGGATGTCTCGAAGAGCACTAATGTGCGTATGCTCTTTCCCCAGGTCTCGACCCTTAATTGGATCTGAAATGTGTGATCCTGGGTCTCAACTTTCTCATTATAGCCTTTGGTCACCTCAATGTCACTGGGAAAATCGGGGGCATCAGAGACGTGCAGGAGAGCAGCTCTATCGACCAGCATGCCGTCCAGAATATGAGGACATCCCGAGTTGTTCTGCTTCCCGCCGTGGTCGGGGATCGCGATCTGAGGCTGAATACTGAGCAGCAGCTCAGACTGATAACCCAATGCAAGTTCGGCAATGCAGTCAGCAGGCTAGGACCGCGTGGTGCAGTAATTCGACCCAGACTACTGCCTCACAAGCCCCGTGTAACTTTGCCATAGCACACAAATGGCATACGCGGCGTCTGTCACTCCGCGAAAGACCTTTGGTGTTTCGTTTCATGATCCATTTCAGAGGGTCCAAGGCAACCACAGTTCCCACATGTGTCCAGCGCGCGCAGGTGTGAACAACCTCGGCGTCATCATGGCCACATGTCTCGCAATCTCCTGCCTTCGGAACATGGCGTTGAGGCCCAATTTCCAGGGTACGAACTCAACCGGCATATATGCCACGCAGCTGCGGACGGGGGGGCATATGAACACCTTGTGAGAGTGGATGGGCGTGTCAGATCCGACATGAACTCTGCCCAGTTGCCGTCAAGGCCGGATGCGAGCTCGCTACGACACACTGGGGTGTATACGTGTATCCCACCTGCGGATCCGCCCCTTTCTTCCTTCTGAAATAGCCTTTCGGTAAACATGGCCAAGCCATAATGCGGAAGTTTTCGTCGGCAATTTGTCAGGGCGGATTACCACGAAGCCAAGCAGTGCCCGAACTGTCACCGACGGCATGGGTTATGGTTGTATGAGTGGATCAATGATACGCATGCATCACTACTCATGTGACCGACGATGCCCAAAGTTTGTTTGTGTTGGAGGACCTTTTCTTGCTGTTGCCCGCTTCCGCGCGCCCCTGACCCGCACGATAAGAGACAGACATATGTATGCACTTCGGAAAGGGGTTCAATGTCTTGCCTACACACCGGACATTTGACCAAGGACACTGTCGCCGTTGGGCAGCAATGTCCCGCAGCAGCGGGCTGGCGAATGCAACCCTGACCACCGTTTTTCGGTCGGCTCGGTAGGACCCAGGGACAGGACAGCAAGGCCAGGACGCGAGGGCAGAAACGGAGCTGTGACGGACGAAGGATAGTTGCGTCGCCATCCCGGCTTCGCAGTGGTCCCAAGGGTACCACTACATATTCGGGTGTCTGGACCCGGACTACATCAATTGTCCGTCATCGGATGTGCCATGGTTACCGCGAGTAGCACCGCCGTCACACTCTAGCTTTCGGTCACTCGAGGGTCAAACGACGGGGTGCCTAAGGTCTCATTCGATGGGCGACGGCACGTTGAGTGGTAGTGGTGGGCGATGGAACGATCATCAAGTACCATGGTAGGCGCTGGCGCTGGGCGCTGGTTTCCTTGCTCGCAGCGACGGCGCCCGTCTAGGTGTGAGCATGGGACGCACGAGGGATCCGGGAGCGCGATCAACGCCCATCCCGCGGAGATTGTCACTCTTTCCACAAGGCTGAAAGGCGTCCACCCAGATGCCTAGCAGGACCCATGCCTTGGCAGGTCCAACACTGATGTGAGGCTGAACAGATGAGACGGCCGGGGCTAGCAGGGACTGGAGGAAGACGGCGCGCCCGGGGATCATCAGCGTTGCATTCCTCTTGCTTCGACCTGCATGAGCTCACGATCACGGGTTCCCCCACCTTTCCTGCCTCGTGGCGTTCCTGGCGTTCCGCTTGTTGCTGCCCAATCCTTGCCACTCGGATGCGGGGGGTGCCCTGCCGGCACGGTGGAGGTCGTGGTTCTGTTTGAAGATTCAGGCACGTTGGCGCCCTTCAAAGAGAGGGGTACTGGGTTCAAGCCGAAACGATGTCAAGCAAGCCACGCATTTCGTTTAAGCCGTCCCGTCCCAGGTTTTCTGTCGAGTAGGACCTTGATGGCTTTAGCTTTGGCACAGTGTAGCGGTTCCTGCATCTCTTGGCATAGTTCCATGATTCGTCTTATCGAGGTGGTTGAAATTGGGGTTTGACTCGTATTATTGCATTTTATGACGGCCTTGCTCTCGCACTCATAACTGGTATTACGGATAAGATCTGTAGACTCTTGCAAGCATGTCCGCATATAATGGCAGCTTGCACGCCGAAAAACGGCGTACTTTCTCTATTGGAAATTCTGTGGGATATTGTCCCTATGATACCACCCTGTCTGAGCTCATCTCAGAAGGGAGTGTGAAGCGACAAGCTCATATTTCGGTGTTCAGGCTAAATTGAGACTGCGACTATTGTGATGCCACAGCTGATCCAGCTGGGTATCTCGAGGTTGCTGTCTCTTGTCTCCAATGTGCGGCCTCTAGGGATTGGAGACAAGTGTTGAGCCTGATCAGTCAAGCTGTAGTGCGGACTCTAGAGGACGATTACTCATGACGAGCACTGAACCTTGCATAGTTCGGGTCTATTATTCTGATTATTTTGCACAAGAAAGGGCGGTGTTTATGTACAATGGGGCCTCACTCGAGGGCTCGGACAAGTGCCACGCCGTGATCGAGCTAGCCTCTCCTGGCGGCCCCAGCCGCCGTGGGAGTCGCCGTAGCCGTGGCCGTAGCCGTAGCCGTCGCTGCTACACCAGAACAAACGCACCCGCCCGTCGCGAGGCTAGTGACCGGCGGGGCAGTACAAGTCGCCCGAGACGTCCATCCAACAATAGTCGCGGAGGGGTAGACCTGGTACTGCCTCTCCGCCCTGACAAGCACCGGAATTGCCTGGCCTGTCGCGAGGCGGAAGGCTCGGTGCCCAAGAACGGACAGGATGCTCGAGATCTCGCCCGAGTGGCTCGTCACGGACAGCCAGGTCGCGTCGTCCTCGCTAAAGACTTGGTCAAGCACGATCTTGGTGCGGGCTGCTTGGCTGGAGGAGTCTTCGCCGGTGACGCCGTTCCAGTAGGGGTCTTGCTCCGAGAAACCAGGCTCGAACTCCCACGTGGGGAAGAGGCTGGAGATGTGTGTGCGGTTGGAGCGACTGTCGCACGTGTGGATGCTGATTCCCTCCCGGAAGAACTCCTTTATGGTTGGCGTGAAAGGTCTATCTGTAGGTCGACCAAGGCCGCCGAATGTGATGTTGGCCGTGTAGAGACACCGCCGCAATGGCGAGGTGTAATATGACTCGGGCGCCGGGAGCCCGGCTGTGGCCATCTGGGCTTTCCAGAACGCATTTGCCTTCTGAGCTTGCGCTATACCATCTGAAGTCAAGAGAGCATCTCTCCAGGTGACAGTAGCATTGCCCTCCTCTTCAGCCCAGTAGCAGTTCCAAGCAGGAGTGCCATAGAAAGACTCAGCCGCGTTGTGGTAGCCCTCACCGTGTCTTGCTAGGAACAAGACCTTGTACGCAACATCATCACTGGAATTTGCGTTCAGGGCGTCAACGTAAGCTGAAAAACGCTGCCATTGAGTCTGGTCCTGGAGTTTGCTTCCGTAGGAGTCCGTGGGATAAGTCCTATTAAGGAGACCGAAGCTAACCGTCGTCTGCAGACTTGTCAGCGTGTTTCGAGGCCGACTGTGGTGGACCGCATAGACCTACGTAGTCAAATGTCGTAGCGTTGGTGCTGGCCTCATCTTGTGCGAAAAATCCTGGAATAGTGGTGTATTTTATATGATGGCTGTAGGCATCACATTTCTCTGCTCCAGTCTTCCAGGCCACTGAGGCCGAGGCCAGGGCTAGGACCAGCGAAGAGGCGAGGACAACCATGATGGCAGTGTGAACTACTGCGTACAACAAAAGAATCAAAGCACTCAACAAAAGAGTCGAGAAGTGAGTCCATTAAATGTTGTTGTAGTTTCCTCTGATCATCGCCACCGTCTTGACACCCTGACATCGTCCATCGTGGCACTCGCGTTTCTGAGGATCGCGCCTTGGCATATTAACCTGCAAAGGTATTCAAGCCGTTGCATGTGGAAGGGTATTCACCAGACACTGGCCCATCACAGATTCCCCTCATAGTCGAGGCGCTATCAAAATATTGATTTGGAGTTCTTGTGATGCCGGATCCACCTCGACTGTCAGTCCAGGGACCTCGACCAATCAACTGAGAACGTGCGGGAAATCGTCCCAGGGGTACGAACTCAATTGGGCTTTCATCCGAACTCGTGCATAGTCTGCAAGGATCCTACCACCTGCTGCTTGCGGAAAATGGTCCAGTGATGAGGACAACAAATATTGCGATGCCAATCCTCTCCGGAGGCCTGATTTCTCATTTGAAAGTGACCTTTTGGCCCATGAGACTCTTAAAGGCATCGTCAAGAGCCTTCCGCTTCTGGACCCTCTCTTGCTGAGCTACTTCTGAAGCGTCATCTTCATCCTCCTCGTCTAGCCCCCGGACCTGTGGCACCCAAGCTCGAATCTGGCCATCAGTGTGCCCACTATAGACACCACCGGAGACATTAGATGCCCCGGGAACGATGCCACTTGAGCCACCAGCGCCTCCAGCTCCTCTCCACACGATGCTTGTGACGCGATTCTTCACTGTTCTCTCACCCCCACGCTGTGCCCTCACCCCTGAGATGTTGGCGCCCACGCCTCGAAGACGGGTAACAGTAGTACCCTCATGCAGGTCCATGACTAAAATTTCAGTCTCATTTGGCCAGAAGAGCAGTTCCTTCCTGGGCGGGGTCAACCCTACAGGCGTTGTGAACATAGGAGTGTGAGCTAGTTGGCCATTCTTGATGCTGGGCCCGAACGACGCGAGAGTATTCGCGCCTGTAGCGCTGTCCCACACACGTATGCGTCTATCGTGGCCAGCTGACACAATGTAGGCACCATCATCTGTCCAAGTCAACCCGTTCACTGGGCCAGAGTGCGCTTTTGCCGATGATCGGACCCCTCGATCCGAAATATGATTCCCGTTGACGTCTCCGCGTCTTCGGAGAATGCCCAGGCCATCTTCTTGGTCCAAGAGGCCTATCAGACCGCTCGCACGACGGACGTCCCATATACGAACGGCTCCGTCTAGAGTTCCACTTGCGAGAACATGCTCATGTCGCGGTGACCACGCGAGAGATAGGACTGCACCTCCTCCAGCGCCTAGTTGCCCGGGCGCAACAAGTGACTGTACAGCTGCGCCAGAACGCAGATCGACGAGCCGAACAGCTGGATGAGCCGTGCCACACGCCACCAACAGGTGGTCAGCAATGGGTGAGATAGCGTGCGTATATAGCTTGGACTCCAGATCCCACGATCCTGACAGCTGTATACTGTCCGTTGCCCACAGCTTCAAAGTCTGGTCATAAGAGCTGGACAAGAATGCGGCCGGGTCGAAAGGGTAGAAGGACAGATGCGTAATACCGAATCGATGGGACTTGGTCTTGTCGTCGGATCGCACGATTTGCGCGACGGGCTTGTAGACATGCGAGTTATGTGGGTTGCCGCATTGCTCGATATCCCAGAGTTTGATGGCCGCATCTGAGCCCCCGGATAGCAATCTGCGAGGATACCTTAGCCAAAAGTCCGAGTAATTTACCTCGGCTGGAACAGCTGGACGAACATTCTGCCATCAAAGCGTTCAAGCGCGAGCGCATTTACACCAGCCTGGTGGGCCCATAAATTCGACTTGCTGTCAGTTCTGGGATTCGCAGCACTGGAACTGCCCTCGCCAGCGTCGACGGCCGCGCCCTTCTCGCCGCCATCGAATCGAAACCGAGGTGCTGGTCGGAAGGACCGCAGCAGCCGCGTGGTCTCGAGCTTTGCAAAGGCGTTAGCACCGAGACCGCCAGTGGCCCGTTCAAACAAGAGTTGATTCATGCATCTGCACTAGAACTCAATCATGCCTGATGCACAGGTACGTGTGATGTTTGGGGGATGAGGTTGTTGGGTGACGTGAGATTAGTTCATGAATGCCTGGCCTGGGATGCACGGTTCCAGACAAACCCCGCATCCTTTCTCTCTCTCTCTGCCTGGCACGCCTGGGTCTCTTCCCAGATCACTTTCTCACCCGTTGGCTGGGGGAGGGGGTCTCGGCGCATGCCTTCAGTAGCAAATGCTCAAACTCTTCCTCAACCCCGCGACGAACTTGACGAGTCTTCGACTGCACAACAGAGTCCGGCATTGCTCGTCCCCCTGAGAATGAGCTGCGATCTAACAGAGCACAATCATCACTACCGGTGAGAGCCAGGCTGCAACCCCCGCCCCGTGTCGGCCAGCACACGAGAACATGGCCTCTCGGAACCGTCAGCGAGGATCCTACGTCTACGGCGAGGATAGCGAGGAGGCCTTCTCCACAGACCACGAGACGGCAAAGCAGAGACAGGCCACGGTGTATGATGCAGTCGCAGGTAGGGACGACTTGCTCCGATGCTTACGACTGCAATCGCTCGTTGCATCCAACAGCCAGCTGACAAAATCCCAATTTCAGGTCGTGTGTCGCACAAGTTCTCCAAAGACGATGCCACCAGCGGCAGCCGCAAGACCGCGTCCGGGCAACATCACCTCGGCGACCCTGTTCTAGCCCCCGAAGAGGTCCTCTTCTCCCGCAAGCGCGCCCCGCAGCGATATGCCGAGAAGGACATATATTTCGCAAACGAGTCCCTGCCCGACGCCGGTCGCAACGTCCTACCCGATAGCGACATGGTCAAGGCCATCCATAGCTACACGAGTCATTTCTATGAGGCACTAGGTCGCCGGTGTGCAGGGGAGCCACGGGGTGATATAGGACGCGTCAACGAGCGAAGCATGGATGAGACAGCGATCCTCGCGTTTGGGATCCTCACCGAAGAGGCTGCCCAGGACTCATTGGGCAAGGATGGTGACTTGGTGTTCACCGAGGGCATCCAGGATGACGATGACGGTGAGGATGACCGAGGATACCAGAAAGCGACCAACTCTCCCAAAGCGCAGACTCCTGTTGGGTTCGAGGGCGAGGAAGCCTTCTGGAAGAGACCCTATTCGAAGAAAAGGAGGAAGACAAAGGACGAGAGAGACTAGAACATCGGTGCTGGGCTGCTTGCGGACACTGAAAAGTCAGTCACCGCAACTTCTGCCGTTGGGATTGCCGAATCTTGCAAAGGAGATTGCTCGACGACGTGGGATAAAGCCCAGGCCCAAGATACTGCACCTGCACCTGTCGCCGCCAGCCAGGTAGCCGGGACCTGAGGCAGCAGCCACGGTTAGTCGGCCACGGCTCAGCTCCACCGACCTACTGCGCGATAGCCGCCATTTGATATTGATACGCAAGCTTGTAACACTGCCCTGTTTTCCTCCGCAGCTCGAAATCGACGGCTCATCCTAAAATGTGCCCTTCCAGCCCTCTAGGTTGTTTGCTGTCCTGCGGCCACCCTATCATTGCAGGTGTGGCATTCCAAAAGGGACCAAGCAAGGGTGTCTTGCATGGCTCCAGCGCGATGGTATGCATGGATGCAGGAAGCTTGCTAGCTTCGGGAAGAGAGGCAGGGCCCGTCTGCAACGTCGGGACAAATTTCATGAGCCAAAAGCAACCCAGAACTGTTCCCATATCATATATCGTTATATGACTTGTGGGACAAGACGAACTCGTGGCATGCTCCTCAACAACTCGCGCCCCACCCGGCCACAACCAAGAGAAGCAAGGCCCTCGCGATGCCACGCATCCCCCCTGATGCGCGCCGACGGTGCATCGTTGGCACATCTCAGGGCTCAGCAACCAGGTAGATTTTTTAGACTACCGGAGATCTCCATACAGTACATCATGCATCTTGGATTGCCATCTGGCGAGATAAGCGAGTCCGACTTGAGACGATTTACCCCTCCATGATCCCAAGCCCCCAGATTGCCACCCCTACAACATCGCCATCGCCATCGCAATCACCATCACCATCACCATGCTCTCGTATTGCTTTGTTTGCCCTTGTTGCTTTCCTTCCGCTTGGTCGAGACCCTTTTCGATGCCCAGCCATGTCTCTCCCCAGGCAGCATCGCTTGGGGGCCAACTTACCTCGCAGCTGTCACATCTCGCAAGCCGTTGCTCGCCGCCAACATTGGCAATGCTTGTGATTGTGGTTACACTGGTTGGGGTATCCGATAAGGCAATGCATTCGGCGGCCTGGCCGCATCGCCTGTAAAGTTTGCCGCGTCGATGCCCACTGCGGCGCTATTGCGCTCTTTTCCTGCGCTCGCCATACTTGTACTGCACGGTACCTTTCCGAGGTCCGGAGCTTTCCGGCCGGTTGAGGTCCAGACAGGCACTTGCTCATCAACGGCGTATCCTGTGACCCATCTCTCGTTTAGAGAGTTGAGGCGGGGTTGACGAGGCAGCTTGTGACACGCTCCTGGCAGGATTGTTTGCTACCTGTCTTGAAGTCGTATACTCGAGGTTGCAATCGGCTACGCATCAGACATCTGAGGCTGAACAGCCTCATGCCCTTGCCGGATCTCACTCTGTGGCTTGCGGGTCAGCAAGCAGCACAGCATGCACTAATATCCGTGTAAGTTCCGGTATTTGGCATCTGATGAACTGATGCCCTGGAAGAGGCCCGAAACGGTGGGAGAACGGAGGCCGAAAGAAGAGCAGAGCCGTGTATGCTTCTTCGAATCGGGACAGGCGCTGCTTCACAATCACCCTTGATCTGCAGAGAACTTGCCTAAAGCCACCTGTCACGAGGCTTCCCACGGGGGGTCTTTTGGCTCACCCAGTCAGCCTGCCGCGATCCGTACCAATCCCTCACTTCAGTCAACATCGCGCGAATTTGGAATGTGACAGCTGGCGGCCACTGTCAGATGATGTCCAATTTTGGTTCGGTCCGCGCTGCGGAAAAAATGACAACTCACAACAGCCAAGGGAACGGGCGAGCCTCGCCGCCGCTTGCCTTAGCGAGCCGCGTTCCTGGTAACTCAGAAACCGAGATCTCGGGGCATGGGATCGCTCCCTTGCTTCATCGGGCTCCTGTCTTGCCCATGCCTACCCAACATGTCGGTATGCTCGCCTCCAGGCACAACGACGCAACGCTCAAACGCCACTCGGCGGCAGCGGCAATCCTTTCACGACACAGCTTACTGAGGAGACTCGCCAGTGGTCTGGCTGAGCTCGATCCCGAAAGAAACTGGCAACAGGATGAAAGAAAAGCAAATTCGGGTCAGCCGCCTCTGGCGGTGTCACCGCAGGGTCCTTGCGAAGTGCTGCCCACTTGTTTGTGTAAAACTGTTCCAAATCAACTGACATGTCAACTCCGAATGAGGTCGGCAGGTCCTGGCGAGGCAATAGTATCGTGATTGTCCGTCATCACGGGTCTCCATTGCAGTCCTTCAGGGGCTAAAGATGTTTGCCTGGGCATGGTGACTGCACGTGGATATCGGGAAAGCAAACACAACATACCCGGCTATGAAAACATTTCGGCGATATGCAATTACCGGAATACCAAGACAGTACAAATGTTATAGTCACACACTGTGCGACCCTCACGCGTGCCACGTGCGGAGATGTTTGAAGTTGAGGGAAATCGTCTTCCCGTCGTCTGAAGAAGACTTCCACTTGAGCGCCAAGTGCTCTCACAACGTTCAAGCTAGACGAGGAATGCGTTCCTTTGCTTTGAGTAGAAGTATGCCGAATTCCCCGGATCGGAAGTCGACCAGCCGTCCCTGTCTTGCGGTTGAGGGAGTGTCACTACCGACCACCTTGAAGGAAGCCTAATGAGAAACCACAGGACGTTTGCGAGCCCCCTCTCATCCCTCGGCCGCAGTGTCCCGATCATTGGTGACGCTCCAACAGACAATGTGTCGCAAATCCGGCTCGGAGATTGGAACCACGAGATGAGGTTGCAGTGGGGACATACTGGGCGACACTGGAAAGGTTGGGCAGGAAGATCGGCAGCGCTGGGGCGCTGCGCAAGTCAGAGTGCTGCAATTATCTCGAAAATCGCTACGAGACCCCTTTCTGACGGCGGCGAGGGTACGCCGAATAGATTTCAACGCGCGGGGGCGCGACCAGGATACCCTCGCCTCGCCCCAGCGAGATACTTGATGCTTGCCGTCACGTGGGCCGGTCTGTAAGGTCGCATCTGCGGACGCGACGAACGAAGATCTAGAGCGGTGATGGACGATGGCTTGCAGTCATCCGTGATCACGGTGTTTCGGTGTAACGCTGCGTGCCCTGTGAAACGCAACTCTGAGGTTGCGGTCCCCAGTGTTTATTAATGCCAGGCGCAGACCGCAGAAAGCACCTCGGGCTGGAGTGTCATCGCAGCGGAGATGGGCCATCATCTCATCCACCCCCGTGATGATGTCCGATGCGATGCACGTGCGAAACCGCTGCTGAAGGCGACGAGTGGCCTGCTCTTCCTCCTTGCCCCGTTTCAGCTACATTCCCCAGCCACGGTAGGTCACTGCCTTGTTGACGATCAAATGCAGTTACCTTCAGCTAGAGCCAATGTCTGACTGCCGTGGCCGGCTGTGTAGTTGTCGTGCGTAATGGTTATCAACCCGCCAACGACTTCACCCGGCGGTCAAGCAGACGTACTATAGAGTAGAGTTTGCACCAAGACCACGCGCCGGCATAAGATCGGGCAGCTGGGCCAATTGCGCCACGGGTCCCGCCCCCCATATTTTCAAAGGTGAACGACGACTCGCATCAACTGTCGAGCGGTCTGAGTTGTCCACACTCAATTCGTCGTCGAGGTCTGCCGCAAAAGAGGCGGTGATGAGAATCCGAGCCGGCGCCGACGTCAGTTCTGCAGTAGAGGCGGTAGCCCCTCCAGGACGTGACATCGGTATTGCCTCCTCTCAATGAATGACGACCGGAAATGACCGGCTGCGAAGACTGTATGCGCTGACCACTCGATCCGACTCTCTCCGGTCGAGGCTTGGATGGAGCATCCGAACACGACCGAGGAGAAAGTACTCGGCGACGAGTCAGCCGGGAAGAGGCAAGGTGAGGCCTGCTCTCACCCTGTCCCACCGCAAGGTTGTAGGTATGATGCCGGCTGCCGCGGGCGATCAGTTTCAGTCTATCATGATATAGCGTGAACTCTAATTCCGCTGGCACCTCTAGGGGGCGACTAGGGTATCGCACATAGTGCTGCCCTTCTCAACTAATTCCCCTTTTGGCCATGCGACGACCAATAAATGCTGTAAAACGCGTCACCAGGTGAACAGAGCTTCACCTCTAGCAGCCTGTCGAGCACATCTCACCTGTCTATCGACGGATCTGTCAGGAGCCAGACGCAGCCTTGTGGAGGAGATCGTCGTTCTAGAATCTCGCTGGGCATCAAGGCGCATAAAATCCCGGAATAGCTCTCGAGTCGGGGTCCCAGGAACCGCGTTGATGCCCAACGGATAGGGGTCCAAAGGGGTCCAATGATGCCTTGCGGGTCGCAAAGAGGTGCAGGATCTGAGCCGTTACCGAGATTGAGGACATTGATGGATAGTTTCAAGACGGTATGAAGAGAAAAGGATAGAGCAAACGGCCATCCGAGCCAAACCACTCAGCGTCGAGTGCCAGCTTCACGGTACGCCAAGACAGCGCAGTCAGCCGTGGCTTGAAAGAGCGGCTCTTCGTTTCGCCCAGCTATTTGGTCAACAACGTTCTGGTCCAGCAATAGCGCCCACTAACCACTGGTCCTAGACCGCATAACGGTCACCGATTGGGAGGGTCGCGCCGCACAAGCTCGAGCCCCTAGGCACCTCGTGGCCTCCTGGCTTGTTCTTGGACGTGCTAAATCCCACGGATCCAGCCATCCAGCCTGCACTTGTTGATGGCGCGAGCTGAAACACGCCCTCCAGCTTTGCGAGAGCCGCACAGCCAAAGCTGGGGTAGATTGGAGCTAGATTGGATGGGGCGATGTCGGAGCCGGTGCCTATTTGTGAGGCCCTGACGGAAGCTTCAGTCAGCGTGGGATCCAGACGGCCACCGTCCGGGGATTTTGACAGAGCCATCGCATCCTTCACTCCGGGGATATCTGAAGTCAGGCCACACATCCCGTGTCTTGAAATTGCATGGCTGGCTGCCTGTCGTCCTGCGCGGGCCACATGCCTTCAAAAGACTCGACAGGAACGACCTCCAGCAGCCGGATTGCGACGGGTACCTCGAGTGGCACTGCATATGCAGCCGCGGTGACCAGTGCCGGAAGAGGCCTGGATTGTAGGAGCTTTCTCCGCTCCCGCACCCCGCCGTTGTGGTGCCTCACAAACGGTTAGTTTTGTAACCACGACTATGCATGCCATCAGTGTTACCATCGGATACATATCAGGAAAGTGCACCCACCGCCCTATAAGTGCGTGATTGAATCAGTTCCTGGTTATCTTACGAATCTCGAGCAGTACCCAGGTTCGCACACCTAGACTCATGGGTCCAGCATACCATCGAATACGCGAGATGGGGACTCGTATCTGACCAAGATAGGCGACGAGGCCTGCCTGTCACGGCGATTGTTGCGAAGGCATCGAGATGCGAGGCTGCATTTGATATGTCACAAAGCGGGGATTTGGGTGATAGCGGGCAGATGCAAGAGACACGGCCATGGGGTTATGTGAGGCGCATGAAGAATCGATGAATCGAACTTCGGCTGCAGATGATAGCAAGATCGCGTGCAGTATACCCAACACCAAACCCAACGCCCGCAGCCCGTTGACAGAGGCTGCGAGGTTCTTAAACCACATGCGCCCTCGTGTCTTCACTGCTCGAAATGCATGGGGGCACCAAGAACGTGAGCTCGAGTACTACCGATGCAATTATCCAGACGTGTGCTTACTCACACTACCACCATACTATCTCAGTCATTTTCCTGGATGCGCAGATACGGAATAAATAGATAGTGCCGCTTTGGGTCACAGCATTGCATGTGACTAAATGGACACGCTGAGATCTGCAGGACAACAGGCAATCACTGAATTGCCAATAGAGCACACCAACCCCACCCCAAACCAGCCTTTGCCCCCCCCCCCCAGCTTTCCACTGCCTCTCCAGACCCGATTCTCGAATGACTGGGATGCTTCAACTGAGGCATACCACACACGGACAAGCAGACAAAAGGCAATCAATGCCAACCACCTACCGAATTAGTCTACTAGCTTGATGTGGCCGCCCAGTGTCGGTGATCGAACAGAGCCCAATGTCGCAACACATGGTTGTGCTCTTGCGTCAAAAAGTTTAATTAATTTAGGATGTCGAGGGTCGAGGCTGCCACGGGGACAGAGAGCTGACCAGTCACACCAATGACGATGCCACAGCTCGCATCAGGTGAGCAGGCACACGGGGTCGGTGAGGCCAGGTCTGGTAGCTCCACCTTTGACTTCGATCCGCCCGGTTGTGCCGGTGTAGCCGTGGTTCGTGAGCAATTCTTGCTCGTGAACTGAGGTCCCCGCACCTCGGATCCAAATGGAGCGACTCAGGATGCTTCTGAGCGGAAAAGTTTTTCTCTCATCTGCGCCAGCATGGTCGTCATCACCAAGGGCAATCGCGATGAACGAACGGACTCGCGCGCAGACTGGCTGGCTGAGCAGGCCCCCCCGGATAAAGGCCCCACGGCCGAATTTGGCTTTGATGTTTCGCAAGCTTCCAGAAAAGAAACATAATGCTTCTAAGGGTGGGGACTTTGCGTCAATCAATCCATCACGAGGGAGGGGGCCCCACAGACATCAATGGTGCGAACCATCATGCCCTACCGTATTCCCACCGTTCGAGGCTCGAGAAGCAAGGTCGTCCCCGAGGTCCTCTCAAGAGATACTGTGCCGCATGTACTTGCTGGACTAGTTGACCCGGCCACGAGGCAGGCCACATCAACCAGAAGAGTATGAAGCCAATAGTGTAGCCGCTGACCAAGGGACCTCCACGAGGGTGGCGAGAACCACGGCAGAAGCAAAGCTTGCCGGACCGCCGACCAAGACACCAGGGGCCAGCGAATCTAGCTAACCTCGAAGCCGTTACTGACCTGCTGACGTTGACCGACCTTGCACCGTGGTTCCTGACGCAGCAAATAAAGATGCCAGTCCACAGAAGCACGCGGCCCGCCGGTGGGTATTTGCGCCCTACGGTGTTCCTTGGAACAGTTGTCGGGACCTGAAAAGCGGTCTGTCCCCGACAATGGATTGCCGAGAAGGGAAAAGCGGCCGCTTGTCAGTCGGTCGGTTAACAGGTATCTGCTCCTTCGAGTTGTCTACAACATATTGCCAGTTGGGAGGTAGGTTGCAGGCCAGAACGGCTTGCCGTTGGTCGTTGCTTGGTATTGTGATCTCTGAGATTGAGTGACCCCTGCCCGCTGCCAGTTTTCGCTTGCTCCGGCGTGGGGAGTTGCATTGGCAGGGGATATGACGAGAGGAGAAAAATTACAAGGACAAAAAAAAAGGAAGCCTAGGCGTTCGGACCGCTCTTTGGAAGGGTTCGGGGCTGTTTTTCCCTTTCGCAACGAACAAGCGGTGCCCAGGACCCCGCCCTCCCCAAAAGCCAAACCGTGATTTCGCTTCGAGGTTATGATCGGCCCACTTGACAGGCTTGCCAGCTTGCACGCAGAAAGCCATGCGCAGGCCACCCCGATCTCCGCCAGGCCAGGAAGAGAATCAGGTTCGAAGGTTTGACCGAGAGCAAGGGTAAGTGGCGGTCAGTGCTGCGTTGACGAGCATGAGGCCGTGGTCACGGGGGACCGCTGGGCCGCTGGAACGCCAGCATCGGATCGTTCGTTGTCTTGATCCAACATGTTGTTGTTGTTGCTGCTGCTGCTGCTGCTACTACTAGGCGGTGGGCGGTCGTGGTCATGGTCGATGAAACATACGGATGGCAGCCCACCGAAGCATCTGTGAGCGCTGGCGAGACGGCAAGATTGCGAGACTGGCGAGGTTGCAGCGTGCGGAATGAAAAAGCCGTGATCTTGACGTCTGCACTGTGACGAGATTTTCAACGCCATCCCCACTTTCAGGGCGAGCCCTGGTCAAACCAGGCGAGAATGGCCATCAATGAAGGGCTGAGAAACAGAAGCGATTTGCCAATTGAAACAGCCTACGAGTGGTCTAGAACAGAAGTTGCCTGGCTCGCAGAGCTCGCCAGCCCAGTACCTACCACATGCCTACCTTCCTTGGTAACAACTACGTCGTGGCCTTTGTATCCCCCGAAGTTATTCCTGGCGTCGACTTTTGTCCTTGTGCCTGCATTGCATGTTCGGCCAGCGGGCCGCGCCTCGTCTCGCCAACCCCATGCCGAGCTGGGTATGGTCCTCTCGAGAGTTGACTGGGGCACCAAGCCAGCGACAACTCACACATGCGCGAGAGCTGGTCTAGGCTAGGCCACTGCTGTGATGGCCTTATGGGCGCGGTGCTACCTAGGTCATAATGTCACCACGCGTCCGCGCCGCCAGCCTCATCACACGTATACGCACGCACACGAGGCGGTCCAGACAGGCACAGAATCCACCACGGCCCTTAGCATCTCAGCTGAAGCTGTCAACGCCTCAGTATACCCCTGCCTGGATCTGACATGCCAGGCGACCAAAGCGATCAGTGACACCTCACCGTTGCGGTCATCTGCAAGGTTAGCCGGCAGGGTTGGCTAGGGCCGCCGCCGCCTCCGTCGCGATGAGGTCAAAATCAGCTCATTGTCCAGGAAGCCTGTCGGGAATGGCACCTAGGGGCCCTCGCAGGCCGTGGGCAGCGTGGTTCACCTTCCCCTCTGGGCCGTCAGTGCCCGCTCCGGGGCTGTCCAGTCTCTGTTTGAGATTTGCGTGGAGAAGAGACGGACAGGGCGAGCGAGTCTGGCTCGCTCTGTGCGCTTTTCCACCAGCCCCAATTCTGCGTTTCAACGGGCGCCCGTCAGCAATCCAGCCAGCCGGCCTCAATCGGAGATGTGATCTGATACGTCAAGATCGTCCCGGGGTGAGAAGTGACAGCTGCTCGTCTACGGCGCAATCGCCCCTCCCCTACAGTCACAGCACGGTGCCGGCGCAGGAGCCATGCAGCTAAACCGTGATGCATTGCAAGTGGGAATGTGTTGACCACCCCAGCCAGCCCAGCAAAACGAGGACTGTGCTGTGCTGTTTTGCATGTCCAGGCCCCGTGCCCATACCTGCAAGCCGTAATGAGCAAGAACAGCACCCCTTTCAAGCCACGAGGTCCACCAAGCCCTGCCGCATTGCTGGACGATGCCAGAGTGTTTTTTCCTATTTGTCCCTTGTTTACTCATGGCGTCTCTGGATGCCTCGGTGCCACCGGCCGGGCTGTCCTGACGCTCTTGACCCGTTCTTTGGTCAGGATCATCCTTCTATGGAGACGTCACACAGATGAGCTTCGTCAATGTTCAGGGCTCTCCCTTCCAGCAGCCAAGCTCCGCGCGATCCGTCCCAGCCCTTTCACACTGGGTAGGGTGAATAAGGGAAAAAGGATGGAAGGAGGCGCCCACTGGGCCGTCCATACGTGGTGCTGGGACGGGGTCTGTCCGCTTGGTAAATGCCACTATCGACCTGCATTTTCCGGGGCAGCGTCGGCCACGTTTTTTGCCTCATGCCGGTCCGCCTATCCTTTGCCACACGTAGAAAATTCCAGACGGACTGGGTGCGCTAGATCTGTTTCGTCTTTTCTTAGAACAGTAGAAACCGTGGCGTGTCAAGCCCCGAGGGTACAACACGAGCCGTACCCCTTCAAAAGTTTTTCGCCAATGCTGTTGGTAAGATAGCCTTTAATCTCTGAAATGAGCTCGCCTCCTCCGCTATTTGGAGTCGCAGCGGCTGGCTGGGTAGTAATCGTGTGGACGGTGCCCCTCGCATCCACGGAAACACCACATGAGCACCAGGGCCAGGGATCAGGCCGTGAGTTTCGCTTTATGCAATAAAGGCGAACGTCGTGGTGGTGTAGTGGTGTGGATGTGGGCTCTGTGGGCGAGACAGTCAAGTGGGACAACACACCCCATTCCAAGAAGCATGCACCACACACCTGCACCGCGCTGCTGCACGCACATGCATGCTGCGCAGCCGAAGCGACCATTGCCTTTCACCGCCCTGTCCCACGACCCCGCAAAGACCAGTCCGTAGGCTGACTATCGCATCCCATCTGCGCAGAGCTTGTTGTGCAGTAGTAAGCCGTGAGCTATGTTGCTGTGTCGCACGGTACAGCAGCAGCGCGGGCAGACTACCTATGCCGTGCAGGAGCAGGAAGGCACCAGCCGTCCAAGAAGAAGCATCCGATCAAGGTGCTGCAATCCAGGCCCCAAGGCTCTGCCGGGGCAATCTCAAGACAGAGGGCGCGTATCATCCCCACTGTCGGAATCAATGCTGCAAATTCTGCCATGCACGGTAGTGCCTCCCAATCTCGACATGGGGTGGGTAGGGGTGGGTGGGTGGTGGGAGGTGATGGACCAAGCGCGAGCAGAGCACCTCTCTTGAGAGCAAAGCACTGGCTGATGATGGGTGATTGAGCGAGTGGAAGAGGGACTGGTTGGCCACCTAGCTTTCGTGCTTCGTCATGGCTGCCTCCACAAGCTTCACCGTTTTGACTCCGTTCCGGCAGGCCAACCCCTGCTCCATGGGCCCGTGGGCCCCTTGCCCGTGCTCCAACCTTGTCAGAGGTACCTGGCGCGCTGCGTGCATTGCTAGTGCAAATTTTGTCACGAAGTGGGGCGCTTCGCTTTCCTCCCGTGGGTGGACTTGCTGCGCGCTCCCTCCGGCCTCTCTCTCTGCGAGTCTGTCTGTGTCTGTACCTGTGCCTCAGCAATGCTCCGTTCTCATGTCATGTGCGCTACACACACACGGTCGAGAGCATCATCCAGTCCACAGGTACGTACCCTACCGTCCACTACCGCCCCAGTACCGCACGGCATCGCACAGTATCATGCGCCGAGCAGGTACCGTCTATGCTTTTTCCAACCAGGACTGGAGCTGGGGCTGGGGCTTTGGGGCTGGAGCTCCTGGGTACTGTGCAGAGAGGCTGGACGTCGGTTGATGATTGACGATTGATGATTGACTGATTGACGGACTGATTGGAGAAGTAAAGCGGGCAGCCTCTTTCTCCCTGGCCGTCCCGCCCTGGCCTGTCGTTCGAGTCGAGGTCGAGCCGAGTCAATTCTCTGGTCCTCTGCCATCAAATCGCATTGCATTGCATCGTACGTATCGCCTCGCATCGCACTGCCCGGTCGCGTCGCGAAACGTTCGTGCACACTGGCTTTTTTTTTTTCCCTCCTTCCCACTTCTCTCCCTCACCCCTCGTCCCGTCCCAGTCACCGGCACAGTCAAGTCTATCGGCAGGCAGGCAGAGCAGACAGCTAGACAGACAGACAGAGACAGAGACACATACAGGCACAGACAGGCACAGACAGACGGCTCAAGCTCGTTGTCGACGTCCCCTCTGCCATCCGGACGCTCGACTCTTTTTCTGAGTTTTCGCTTGGCCCTCGATTTCGGCATTTCCTTCCTCCATCTCGCCAGGATCCACCTCTCTCAAATCCACAGACCTGCCAAAACCCTAGCTCGTTTGTTCCTCGGCCAGTGCGTACTTGACCGGTCAAACCTGGCGCGTGCTGTGGCTTGTCCTGTCCTGTCCTGTCCCGTCCAGCCCAGCCCAGTCCAGTTTTCGGTTTCCAGCTCCTGTTCCTGTTCCTGATCCAGTCAGTTCCTGGGCGTCGGGAAGTGGTCTGTCCAAAAGTGCCACCGTCGCCGTCACCGGTACCGTCGCCGTCCCTGCCACGCTGCTGCCACTGCCACTGCCACTGCGGCAACCTGCCCACCTGCCCACCTCCCACTGCTGCTGCTGCTGCTGCTACTACTGCCGCTGCTACTTCTTGCATCAGTCAGCCAGCACGCAGACGCAGCAAGTCAGTGCTTCGTACCCTGTTGACCAAGCAGGATCTGGGACTGTTCCTGTCTCTGGCACGTCGCTGCCCAACCGTCGATCAATCTTGTGCTTATCCTGCCCCCCGCGCGACGACTCTGGACGACGCTACGGTTCGATACGCAGCACTACCTCGCGCCTCAAGCTTACCTTACCTTACCTTACCTTGCCTGACTGCTACCTTACCTTACCTTGCACGCATGCAGGCTCAAGCCTATGCCCAGTCCAGCTACACTACCACATACCAGTCACTGTCTGCCTCCTTCAAACCTAAACCTTGTGCCGGCCTGGACCTCTGACGCACAATCATTACAAGCTGCCGGGCTTCACACGCGCCAACGACCACGTTTTGGCAAGATCCTGATCCTGACCCCCGTGCCAGACAGAGTCACCCTCAGGCCTCGCAAGCTCGCCCGCCCTCCGCCTTGCGCTTATTCTTATTTGCACCCTGACCTGGCTTGTCCATCCGTACCTCCCGGAAGCCCACAGTCAGGCCTGCCTCACCCTGCCTGGGCCGTTTCTACCCAGCCTGCTGCCGTAACAGCAGCAAGCGCAAGCACAGGCACAAGCACTTCTCATATCTCGGCATCTGCTGGTCAAATATCGCTTTGTGCAGGCCAATAAGACTGCAAGCTCCACGATCCATCCCAACCCCGGACTCGATCGATCATACAGTAACTGTGCCTTGATCGCTCGACGCCCCCGAGGCCCTGCGCACATTCCTCCATCGCCAACCCGTACGGTCCAGGGCCAGTTTCTCTCACAGTACCACTACGTACTGCCGCGCCCGCCTCGGATACGTACCTCTTACCGACCAGGACCTTGGCCTTCTCGAATCTCTCTACCCTTGTCCGGTCTGATCCCGGCTCCTCATCACCAAGCTCTGGCTCTGGCTCTGGCTCTCGCTCTCAGGCGCAGCACGTCCAGCTCCTCAGCTTCCACCTCCCAGCTCCTCCCGGTCCCGGCCCCGGCTTCTAAGTCTCAGGTCTCAGGCCCAGATTTCCTTGTCGTCAACCCTTCGAGACTTGCCCTCTCCGCCCTCGCTCCTTGTACCTCACCAGTGCTGCCGAAAGAAGAGTCCTGGGCGATCTGCCCGTAGAGTCGCACACGGGCATCCACCCCATGGCCTCCGCGGCTGCGCTTGCTGCCTGACTTTCCGCCGTTGCTGTTGGCTGTGCTCCTTTTGCTCTGAGGCTTGCTCTGTGCTGAGCTGCTCTCTCCGACCCCCCCTCCCCCCAGACACGGTGCCCTAACTCGTTCTCAAATTTCATCTCTTTTCCGGGGTCCAGGTATTCATGTACCTGCTTCACATATACCTTACCTCCTTGAAGCATGGACCAAGGGCATGAAAGCAAGCGGCCGCGCCTCTCGACTGGTCCTCCCTCGTGGCCAGCGGGGCCATCACATCATGGTGTCTCGCTGCCGCATCCCGGGCCACCTTTATCTGCTGCCCACCATCCACACCCACCATCTCTTCCTCCTCCTACCTCTTCTCAGTACTCGCCCTCACCGCATCTCTCTCACCCTCCCCATACCTTCCCCCACCGTCCTCAAGAACTGCACGCGCCTCATCAGCCGCCGCCACCGCAGCACTTTGATGACCGCCGACAACATGAGCCAGAGAGATACCCTCACATCCAGGACACCCATCACCAGCCCCCTCCCTCTCCAGCGCATCAACCATACCCGCCCCCAGGATATCAACCTGCGAACCGCGAGTCTATGGTGAAGAGAGAGTCCGACGACGTCACGCTTCCCCAGCTCCGCAGGCCCAACTCCACCGGCAACGGCCCCGAGCAGACTCTCCCGCCTCCCCCTTCCCATGTTGGCCCTCATCCTCCGGGCCATATGGAGGAGAGGAGGCACATGAGTTACGACAACGGCCCGGGGCAGATGTACCGGCATCAGAACTACCCTCCCCCGCCTCCCACGCCGTTGCCGCCTCATCCACAGCCACCACCTACCCCGTATGACCAGAGTCCCATGTACCCCCCGCCGATGGGACCAGATGGTCCCTATCCCATCACTACATACACAGCCGCGAGTAAACGGAAGTCTCAGAGAGCATCGCAGGTACGTCTGTGACAACGAACAGCCTAGGCGAGGTGAATGACCCACTTACAAATTTCAGGCATGTGAGAGCTGTCGGCAGCTCAAGGCAAAATGCGACGAGAACAAGCCCTGCAAGAACTGTACTGACAAGAACATAAATTGTCAATATCGCGACCCAGCCCCGAAGCAGTAAGTGTGTCGTCGACTTTCGTGGGGTAGAACCCCGTTTTCTCTGACCTGCAACCCTATAGGCAAGACAAGGCAACACAAGACATACTGGATGCTATGAAGAGCATGCTGCAGTCGTATGACGAGAAGTTTACGGCTGGTCTGGGCGAAGTCAGATCCGAAATCCGGGAGCTTAAGGGCGTGATTCGAACCGGATCTTCCCATAGCATGCAGGGGCCACCAGATCTGGATGACTACGTTAAAGAGGAGCCGAGAGCAGTGACTCCCCAACCGATTGCGGATGTTGACGAAACCCCTTCTTCCTCGCCCGGTGACGATATAGCGAACGGCGCGCCGGATCCACACTCTGCAGCCAAAAGGATGCGACTCTTGGACGAAGAAGAGGGGAACGAGGAACCACCCGGAAACCCAGTTGTGCCGCAGCCACCACCATTCCCTCACAACCACACGACTCCGGCAGGGCGACTTCTCATGTGGCCTGCTGTCAGAAAGCTCGTGAAGCCGCTGCTAGATCGCGAGCACATCAAATACATCGAGATCTACCCGCAGCGGTACGAGGAAGACCGCGGCGAACTACCACTTTTCGGACGTGGTGAAGGGTCAACCTCGCGTGCAGTAGACCGCGATTCCACATACGATCATACGGACATACCAGACGATGCCTCGGTTGGCGATCACCCATCCCCGTCGGGTGGTACCGACTGGGGTCCGATTGGGGGTCTCTCTCCACCCGGTGGCTACCCGGCTGACTTGCGCGCCCAGGGCCGTTCAGAGGGCGTCCTGGACTTTGAACCCTCGAGGGTCCATGTTTATGTTGAGCACTACAAGAACTACATACAGAACATGCACCCACTGATCCCCCCAGGAGACCTAGACGCCATGGTCTACACATTCCTGGAGGAAGTCTCCAGTGTTCCCAGTGGTAACAAAAAGCACGGCAGGGTTGCCGCGTTCACCAACCACCAAGAACGGCCGGCTCAGCCATCATTTGAACACGAGAAGAAGCGCAAACGTTCGCCAATCCCTAACGGTGTAGAACCCGGACCGGCTCCGAAGAGGCCGAAGCCCCAACGTTCAGTCCAACATGCATTGGTACTGCTCGTTCTCGCGCTGGGCAAAATCTGCATGTGGAGGGATCGGAAGCTGCCAGACCCTCCAGAGAAAGAGGTACCAAATTCGGGGTCACCGCTTGTCCGAAACGGCCACATAACCTCGCCGAATCATGGTTCCCCGCCGTCCAGTGCTCTTTCTCAGTCTCCTGGGCAAGCTGGATTGCCATCACCAAAGGACCAGGAACGGTCAGGCGCCAGCCGACGCTCGTCGATGCAAGCTTCCGGAGTGCAAGCACCAACCAGCGCCGCTTCCCCCGCGCCCCCGAAGAAGAACTATGAAATCATACCGGGTCTCGAATACTTCGCATATGCGACTGATATCCTTGGCAACCACTTCGGCAGTTACAAACTGAACTACATCCAGGCCCACATTCTTGCCTGTCTTTATTATGGACAGCTCGGACGCGTGGTACCTAGCTTCCGTCACATCAGATTTGCATGCTCGGCAATCATTGACAAGCTTCAGCCGTGAGTTGTGAAAATAATCCTGCATAGAGTAACCCACTGACAGTCGAAGGTCCATGGATCGGTTCAGAAGGGAGGCGGGGTGGGAAACAGAAGAGCATGCAGACCCCAGACCACAGGAAATCCCCGCCGGAGAGAAAAATCCTGCCGTAGACACCAAGCTCCTCATCGCGTTCTGGTCTTGTTGTCAGTTGGAGAGGTAAGTAACCTGCTCTGATCCTGGGTGTGCCGAGCCACTCAACTGACTGCCGCAGTGACATCCTCGCTGAGTTGAACCTGGTACCTTCTGGGATTCTTCAATACGAAGATCTACTACCGTATCCGAACCTAACGGCGATGCAAGAAACGCTGGGCTTCTCAGATGCTGTTACGTTCAGCTACGCTGCACAGCTCTACTTGCGGAAACGGCTCAACAGAATCTCCGGTTCACTCTATGACCCCAACAAGAAGCCTGACGCTACTCAGCAGAGAGCTATCCTCGCGGAGATTGAAGACGATCTGGTAAAGCGAAGCCACGTATGGCTCGGAATGTACAGATTTGAACGGAACGACCCGCCAGCAGGAGACATCTTGTCCGCACGCATCCGGGCCAAATTCTGGGGAGCCAACGTCATTACCTACCGTCCATCGATCAAGACGGTGCTCGACTTTTCGCACAAGCGCAGCAATGCCTTTTCGGAAGACTCGGAGCGAGCCATTCCTCACGAAGATCCGGGGGGATGGGCCACCGTGAGAAGCGACGCGAGGAGTCCTAGTGACATTGACCCTATCGTTTTCGAAAACGCAAGGAAGGGCATCGATTCTGTCATCAAGAGTACGATGGCTTTCCACGGCTTAGAGGACAAACGCTTCATTATCACCAATGTTTTTGGAACGGCACACGCGTATGTACCCTGTCCTCACCACTCACGTCGTTTTGTTTCCTAATGCTGACTTGGCTAAAGGCAATGGGGCAACCTAATCACGCTCGCTGCTGCTTATCATGACCCGCTCCTGGGAGAATACGTCGACGAAAGACAATTGCGACAACTCTTGAGGAAGACGATCGAGTTTTTTGAGGTCGTGGCCCAGGACACCAGCAGTCTCGCTGTAGACCTTCGGGTCCTACAAGGCTTGGAGGATGGGTTGCCCTCCAAGGAGCAGCTCCACTCCTCAAGGACGAATCTCATGCCGCCAGGATCTTACAACAACCTCGCAATGCAGTCTTATGAGTCCAGCGGGCCAACACCGCACTCTGGAGCTGGCCCCAGCCCGATCACACCAGGTGATTTGACCCAGGGCCACCCTACTCCGATGGAGTTTTAAGGATGGAAATTGTGTTTGGCTCCAGCCAGGAAGCCACCACTCGGACGGCGAAATTTCCTTTATTCCACGATAAGGACTGTCGACCCGCGACCCAAGGCCCCTGTTTACCGAGGTCGATCAACCAGCCCGTGTGTATAATGCTCGTTGAACCGTTGTTCAAGTAACGATAAAACATTATTTGTGGACAGAGATTGAAGGGTTTCAAAGGAGATGTGGAAAGATGGGTACTGGAACAACAGCATAGGGAACGGAATGGAACGGAACGGAATGGAACGACAAGGTAGAATATCGACAAAAGTCTTTCGGGGTTCGCGCCCAGGGGAAGAAGCACCCCAGTCTGAGCAGCAACGTCGTCACACTCGCACAACAAACAGTCAAAGGGCTTTTCTGGCTTCATCTAATAATACCCAACGGGACAAATGGAGGAGACGGGAATCAACAACTGGTACTTTTGGGGTTCTACATGGTGGGAGAGGAGGAAATCGGCACGGTTTGCATAGCGAAAACAAAACATCTGGCGGGCAGTCTGGTATGGTCTGGTCTGTACGGTTTTTGGACTTTTTTTTTCTTTTCATCTTTTTTTTCTTTCCCATGGATTGCATCATGTTCCATATTCCATCATCATCATTCAAAAGAGAGGGTGGGATGGGAGGAGATACCACTCATATGTCCGTTTACGTTTTCCTGCTGGTCACTTGGTTTTTAAGTTAACCTCTACATGTCATTGTTTGCGCGCGCTCTCCCGCATCATCTAGCCTTGGATCGCTTGTGTCTTTCAACAAGTGGAGGGAGGGAAGGGGTTTTTCGCGCGCATGTGTGTTGATATACCAGTATGTGTGCAATGGGGCCTGTTGATAGGACACCTAGAAGTATGGGAAACAACAGAGATCTCGTCACGAATCATTTAGAACGAATAGGCGGGCAGTGAAGTGACGGACGCGCTGGAAGGACCATGACGCGCATACAACAAACAAATCCAGACTTAGAACTCGTGGTCCGTAATTGGATAAAAATGTTGCGCCAAGGAGCTCCTCCCTGTCCTTTCTTTTGCTCGCGCGCGATGAACGCCTGCGTTGCAAAGTCAAAAGAGCTCGTCCAGCCCCCCTTTGTTCGTATTGACCAAGTCCCAGCTCCGAGACTTGACAGGAAATGCCCCATGGCGGAGGAGGTAATAACTCCTGCCTATCTATCTACTACCTATGAATAAAGTTGTCTGAAACCCAGCCCGATCATACCTCAAACGCCCAAAACCCAACTCACGGCCCAGCTCGCTCCGCGGACGCACAGGGCGTGGGATTTAAATGTCACCAAATTCTTGCTCACAGCAACGTGATGATCAGACAAAGCCACCCATCCGGGTAGGCCGCCTCACGCATCAGCTCCTCTAGGGGCGTGGAGAAGGGGACCGGCGCGCCGTGAAGTACGACGTTGGCCAGAACGGGGTCGCGGCTGCTTGGGAACAGGGACGGCAGCAGGCCGCGCAGCACGGGACCGAGGGTCTGTGGGCTACCTGGAGAGGTGGGGGCCAAAGCGGTGAGTTGTCAAGCGTGAAACGAAACAGGATATTGAGGGAGGGAGGAAGAGCCATGGCAGGGCAGGGGCGGCAAGGGGGGAGGGTATGCAAATGGTGGGCACGGGACAGGTGTTACTCACGATTTGCCGACCGAGGGGGCACGAGCGACTGCATCACCCTGAAGCTGCCAGGCGCCGCGGACGCCGCCCCGCTGGTGGACGGGTCTGGCGGTGAGGAAGGGATGTAGATGCGGATTGGGACGTGTTTGAGCGGTGTCGGCGGGTTCAAGAGGTGCGAGTTGACCTTAGAGAAGGAGGCGTAGTCGTCTAAGCGAGCAGTCAGCAGGGTCAAAGCCCAGCAGTTTCTCATTCTGCCGTGCGTGGACAGTTGCGGATCCGGGATGGCGTGCAGGACTTTGACAGGCGTGACGGGGCCCCCGCAGACCCCCCACCGTCTCAGAGATGAAAGGAGCAGGGCAGGCCACCTGTCAGTCGGCTTAACGGCGGTGACGTGCATGATGCTATGATGCTGGACCTGTCTAAGCGAGGTGGAGTGGGTAAGGGGAGATCTGAGCGCCGGAGCAGATGGACGAAAAGCGACAAGAGCGCTGCAGCTGTGTGGGGACAGCTCTCGAGGACGACGGTGGATGAAATGAGGAAGGGTGGGGTGGGAGGTCAGAGAGCATGACACGTACTGTCCTGGACCGCGTTCCAAAGGGCGGTTGTGTGCTCCTTTGAGAGGCTCATGATCTGCTTTGCGTTGCCGTTGCGCACGAAGTCTGCCTATTTGGGGAAGCAGCCCAGCCATAAGGTCAGCCTCGGCCGTCCCAATTTGTCGACACCCCTGGATGGGACTTGGACCCGCGGCCAGGAAATGCCTGGTCTGGCCATCACCCATCGACCCCTTCTCCTCCCAAGAGCGGGCGGCGTGACGTCGACCATGGTGGCACTCACCTCCTTGACGCCGTTGAGAAACGTGTCCCCAATATCCCATTCGTCACCATCTCCGACCTGCAGCTTCCACGGCAGCTGAGGCTGGTAGAGATCGACGAGCAGGCCGACGGTCAGGTTCCGCATCTGGACCTCCTCGTGGTGGAAACTGCTGCAGGGGGCGCCAAAAAAGGCCGACAATCTCGGCAGGAGCTGAGCCAGATAGCTGAAGCGCGGGACAGAGGTGATGAAGGGGGTGCTGGGAGCCGCCTTGCGGGTGATGTAAAGGGGCACGCGTAGGCCCCAGAGAGTCTGCGGGATGCCCGCACCCGCATGCACCTCGGCTGATTGCTGGCCAGGAACAGGCGACAATGGAGAGGGTGATGAGGCCATCAGTACTGCTTGACCCGGGGCGTGCGGCCGGGTCGACACCGGGTTGATACTCTGGCTGTGCGGGCGCCTGGGCACGCGGACAATCAAGAGGCTGAGTGGACGGCGAGGCCAGACAGGGGGCGTGGTGGCAATGGAGCCTGAAGGGTTCCGAATGGCCTGGCTGTCGGGCAGTACGCGAGGGTCGTAGAGGGAGAGGCGAGGATAGAGCGAATTGATTGGAGACTGCGTAAGATGCTATTTTCGAGACGAGCAGCGCTCAAGGGTCTGCCATGCCTATGCTCGTACTGTGCTGTGTTGTACCTCCAGCCGCGTCCTGTTGACGACTCACGACGACTCACGACGCATCGATGCTTGGCGGGCTCGTGGCGGGCTCGTGGCGGGCTCGAGACGGACCAACGCCAGCAGGATTGCAGGTGCAGGTGCAGGTGCAGGTGCAGGTGCAGGGCCAGAGCAGCGTGACGTGCGAGCTATGCAAGTGAAGTCAGGCCTGGGCCGCAGGGCTGCATGGGATCTCGGGACAGCAAATGCTGAAAGGTGACATGTTGCGTGCAGTGAGCCCAGCCAGAGCGGAGCGGAAGAGCGCAGGCAGGAGCTCTCTGTCATGGAGGTCGCGCCACGCAGCCACCTGCTGGCGGGCGATAACCGCCGCGATAACGATAAGGGATGTCGCTTCCCGCTGTCCCGTCACTCCCCGTTCTCTGAACGGCCTAGCGTAACGGTCGACGGCTCTACCCGCTCTCCCTCGAGGCTTCCTCAGACTTATTATCGCCAACAATGTAGGGAGATGTGTAGGGCCATCATCATCATTACCATCACCATCACCATCACCACCACCACCACCGCCACGATCGTGATAGTCGAGATCACGATAAACAAAATCCTGTATGCAGCTTGACCTGAGCCCTGATGATCTACCTGACCTGGTGGCGACAAATCTCACACACTGCTACCATTTCGAATCACGCCCGTTTTCACCTTGCGCAAGCCTCCAGCGCTTGTCACGGTACAACGGCGGGCCCCATGCGCCCCTCTCCTGTACTCGAGCTTCCTCCGGGCCGGGGCCACATTCTGGCTTTTGTGAAATACAAATACCGGTACATACTCAGGCAGTGCTGGCTCTAAGCACGAAGGGTTACACCCACCCAGGAAATTGGCTGCCAAGACCACGTGGCTGTGGGGTCTAGGCGGGAAGCAGGGAATGGAAGCGAGCCTTCGCGATATTGACAGCAGTCATCTTCACGGGGGTGCCTGTCAACGCCCAGCCGGCAGACACTTTGTCTCCCAATGCCGACATCTTCGGCTTCAAACTCTATGCCGAAGAGCCACTCGGGCAATTCGAGTTGCTGCCCTGCTCAGCCCCGAAGAAAAGTCGAAACAAAGCCGACGGCCCAACACAAGCAGCACAACCTTCACAGATGCTCGGGACAGACTCGATAGACTACCACGCCGGCTCCCAATTGACTTTCTCATGACAGTTGTCAGTCCAAGCGCGGAGCAACTGCCTCGTGTTGATCCCCGACCGGGGCGGGAAACACAACCACGCCGCGTACAGTGTGCACCACCAAATGGGCCCCCAACAAATCTTGTCTGAGGATCTGACACGCGGGATACATACGCCCCGCCCGCTGTGATTTGTAACAGGTGCGCCCTGAGGCGTCTCCGTGCACTTTGCAATCCGCAGCCAGGTGCTGTCGTTCGCCGGTCCGCCCACGTTGGCGAGACGCGAGATAAGCGAGGGTATGATCTGCGTCTGGGATGTGCTATTTGCGTAGCACGTCAAAACGATAGCACCCTTCAGCCACGCTTCGAGACCATCCCGGGTCACCATCGGACGACATCAACATTAACAGTCCACTCCGTAGTGGTACAACCACCAAAAGCTTGGGGATCCCCTGGCCGTCGATCTCGCCGCGCCGCGTCCCGTCGCCAGCGCAACCTAGCCTCGCAGTCGAGGCTCCTCAAGCTCACAGAAACATGATTGCGAGTCCCGGCGAAATTGGGCGTGCGCATTGCATGTGCGAAATTCCTCCAATGCCAATTCCCGAGTCAATGCGATAAGAGTAAGGGAAAAAGGCAATTCGTACCATCAATCCTCCCCAAAGGATGACAAAGTTTAATCTCCGCTCCCTCGTGTTACAAGACATGCAACCTCTGCCAGTGGGAGTCCAATCCACCCCGCCCCGTGCACACACACACACGCGTGTACATACGCAATTACCGACGACCGCCAGCCACCCACCAACAGACCAGCCCCCATGCCCGCCCGCATGAGCTAAGAGGTGGTTTTTTTTCTTTCGCTCCCGCCCCTCCCGCTGCCGCGCAGGGACACACACACACAGGGGGGGATGGAGGGATCGACACCTCCGCGGGGCTCGGGGGTGCCTGGCCTACTGAACCTTATTTCCCAAAGCAAATAAGCGAGGGTTGCCACCCCACGGAAGCATGCTCGCGACCGGCCGTTTCGAGCCGTCGACGTTCGGTATGTGCTGTTTTGTTCTCTAACTCGCTCTCGATGCGAAGTGTATTCCAGTGGGGTTTCCCTGTGTACACAGTACGCCTTTTAGTACTGGTTAATTGCATTGGTCGACAGTGCTCGTTGTGGAGTGCGACAGTGCCACTAAACTGGGCAAACATGCCCCGTTACGTATCCTACGCTCATTGTCGCGGCGGCTGACTCTCTGGTGGTCGAGTTGCTGTGCCTTAGAGGCCAGATAGCTGGACACATTGTTCAAGTCCTCGTAGATATAGCACAATTTCCAATCTTGCGAATACGGATCTATATGCTAGATGGGGTTCCTAAAGTAACAATTCATCATAGATGCTCTGCAGGATGTGCGCGAAAAATCAAGAAACAAGCTCAGCAGAAACTATTTCGTTCTTTCTGGGAATGTCATCTCTACATTGACTTGTCATCGCATATAACTATGACGCTCAAATAGAGCGCCGAATGGCGGAGGGGTTACCTGCGTCTTCCAAGTGGGGGACAGTATCACGGCTGGATTTAGCTGAACCGACAAGGCGCATTATGATGATATCTTTTCTGCATGGATAAACATTAAGTGGGTATCACGGCGGCTTCCGAGTTCGCCGTTGACCCACGCCACCGTGCGGCACTGCCCAGCACTCGACAACAGACTCCAGCACCGGGGTGAACGGCCAACGTCCAGCATTCATAGGGGCGACACTGTCAGATCCAGAGTTTTAGCGATGGTCTTCAGTGATGTAGAATATTTATTGTCTGTTCAATTACAGCGCCGATAGTGATACAGACTCGAAGCTTGTCCCCTAATGAACCGGTTCTCTGTGTGCGCGTACAGACAAATCAAGTTGTACCATAGTCGCGGGACTTCGATAAAAGATGGAGTTTGAGAATCCCTACCCAAGTCTCGCCAAAGTCTTTCGTCCATAATCGACTCAGATGCAGTAAAGATGCCAATACGAAGTGAGAGACGGCCCTCTGCGAAGGCCTCGTCAAGGCTCACTTAGACTCAGAAACAACGAGCCTAGCAATGACGTATTCATTACTGGCCCTGGCGTACCTCATATGAGTTTCGGTAGTGGCTACTAAAATCTAGAGGCTGCGACCAGACTTCGGGCTGGACGTAATCGTATTCACCGTTCCAAGTAACATGAAGCATTCATTAGAGATGGAGAAACATAAATCAATACTTGACACTCGTAAGTGGCTCTCGTCTATCCATACGAAGCAGTTCTGTCAGCGAAGATCTAAAAACTGTCTCATCTGGTACGGCTCTGTCGTTGATTGCCGGCAGTGTTTGCTTGAGCTGGCAAACATGAGAAATCTGGCTGGTCCGATCCCCTCGCCGTCGGTGGCCCAATATGCTGACGCCCCTATCGTATAATTACAACTGACTAGCACGATGAGTATAATACGTGGTTGCTTATGGACTACTGGGGTGAAGCTAGTGCCCGTGCTGGTGGTATAAGTGATTAAATCATGATGTGGAAGCTGTACTTGAATCATTAGTAAGTAAAAGCACTTGAGATGTGGAGTGAAGTCAAGTTGTCTCTCTTAGAACAAGTCATGTGGCCACTCGTCTGATGAAATGGTCGAAATGGCATTCTCAATTACAATGGAGCCATGCAAGCCCATGAGAATGGCCCAGTGTCTCAGTATTGCGAAGTAGTGACGTTGTAAGTAATACACTGAACGCGGGCTTGATATCTCCGCAAGTCTCAAGGCTCCAGGCTGAGTCCTGCCGGTCAACACAGGATATGTCACCTCTTCGAGATATTTCCCCATACATCGCGCTGCAAGAGGTCACCAATGGTGGCTACGGTTTCATCGAGGGTCTAAAGATAAATCTGCAAGTGGTTTTCTGTCTCAAATGCACTGCCATGGTCTTCCCCATATCCTCGGCGCAAAGTTGAACATATACTAATTCGTTGATGTGGTTACACAAGCAGGCTGTAATCTGACCCCATGTGCAATAGTCTAAATGTATGCGCACATAAGTCACAGAAGCTGAATCGGTGTAAAGTGCGTTTTTCATCGTTTTAGGCGAAGTCAGGATTGCGTGAGCCGCATGGTCAGTATATTCCGCCCCTCCGTCCTCTGAAATCCTGGAATCGTGAACCTGGAGTGATATTTCTACAACCGCGGCCTTTCCTGCATTTAGTATTTGGCGTTATTGATGCTCCATCCGATACTAAGTTACAATTGAATTCAATTGAAAGCCCAATTGGAACTGCGCTCTATCAGTAACGATGCCGGACACGTCGGCTACTACTAAAGTACGCGAGCAGCTACTACCCCAACATACAGGTAGACAAGGCTCTACTGCCAGGCAACAGCTACCAACCAGTGATACCAACTCAACAGACGGCCAGTCAGTGGATGATGCGGCCTCTAATCAATTCTTGTATTGGCCCTCCTTTTTCTAGCACTCACAGCAGGCGCTTTAGTTGTGAGCGGCAGAGGTATCGGTAATAGCAGTGGAAAACTGATTGAGGAAGCTATGAGAATAGGACTAACTCTGTTTCCTATTTTCTTCTCAGCACTGATTGGCCGCGCCCTCAAAGCTATCAGCAGGTTTAGAAGCCAGAAAGAGATTAAAGTTATAGGTGGTTTCGTTCTTAATTTATATACGTGCTCTTTTGAAGCTGTAGGCGGTCCCTTCATACAGTCGTAAACGCTCAAAGACCCAGCGTTAGATAGGTATACTATATCGATAACAATAGATCTTGAAAAACATAGATAGCCTCATGAGGCCGCACAGACGAGGCTAGTTGAGACTGGCGGCCCTACGGCTTTAAAAGAGCACGTATACGGATTAAGAACGAAACCACCAACAACCACTTACCTCTTCTAGGCAACCCAGACTAAGGGATCGTGGAATTCGGAATAGAGTCTGCCTGCGTTTAATTCGAGCTTGTCTCTGTTAAGTACCCAACCCGATCTGATAGTACCATGGGTTTCCAAATTATATGTCCTGGGTGTTTGCAAGACGCCTCGTACGTGTCGAATGGGGAAGCATCCCAAGAGAGAAGAGCGCAACTACTAGGACCGCCCTACAAGCAACCAAACTCGACGCAACTTGCTCAGCAATCGTTCACTGATGCTAATCTAATATGTTTCGAACAGCCGTACTTCGGGACACGGCGGTCGTACTTCGGGACGAACATTTATTTTTTGAGACGACCCAGGTACTCGTCGAAACGCGTATGGTGTGCGACAAAGGCAGCTGCAGAGCCACCAAGATCCGGCCGTCGGTAACAGACCACCGACCACGAAATATAACGGTCTTCGACTTTTGGGGACAAATCGCGCTAGACATATTGAATCAGACCAACTCACATAATACTTGGCCACTCTCTATGTTGGAACTTTTCATGAACGAGACATCCACGATCCCCGTGTATCGTGCCGGCTCCCATGGGCTCAATGAGGCAGCAGACATGGATAACACCATCCTCCCAAATAGAAAGCCAGAGAAATTGTCCGGGAGAGCTTCACTTCTAATGAACACAGCAATCCAATTACTTTGTACCATCTGTTTTTTGCTCTGCGAATATCCACATTCAGAGGTACAAGCAACCCACAATATACAAACAACACCCACCACTCAAACCCCCTTCCCCCAACAGCCCTCTCTTACCTTAGCTTTTTTTTCTTTTTAGGCTGGTAATTTAATTTAGAAAGGGCTGGCTAGGGTGAGGGCGGATGGTGCTAGTAGGCACTGCTGAATACCACCTAAGGCCCAATCTGGTACTTTTTGTGGTTTTTAAAGTGAGCAAGATGCTTTAAGGGAGGATATAGTGATAATTTTGAAAAATAGAGGAGAGGGTGCTGTTATTAGGGGATTTTTGGGTATTGTTTGTGTATTGGGGGTTACTTGTACTTCTGTACCATCTGTTTTTTGTTCTGCGAATATCCCCATTCATTACTTTACTCTTACCATGGGTTCGTGGATGGGTTGCCAAGCGTTGAGACGACAGATTATGGACCACCCCACATTCCCGCTGATGGAGTATATGCGGCGATGGCAGCAAATAATGTAGCCCACGATGACTTACCTGTCGGTTTGGGGGATAAGCTTGTACGAGGAGATTCTGCCTTCGTTGCAGCCACTACTGAGGCATCGGTTACACAGCAGCATACCATCTACAGAGCCGACTACGCCTGGTTGGTGGTATTGGTGATCTCGTCCATGGCGCTTATCGTTGTCTCTTCGGTTGGATTAGCTATGGGTCTGCGGACACGAGGGCTGGATGCCTTTGACCCATTGATGGGCTTGATATATAACAATGGTTCCCTGGGCTTGCCGAACCCGGGAAGCACACTTGATTCCAACATAAGAGTGCAACTACTGAGAGGTATGAGGGTGCGACTGGGCGATATTGCCGGAGGAGAATATGTTGGCATAGTGGGCGTGGGCCGGGCTCCTGAAGCTTTATCACTGGTTCAGGGCAGGCTTTATAAGTGACGAGCAGAAGCACCAGGAGTCTTGAAGTGCTCGACTTCGAAGATTTTCACTCAGACAGTAAAGAGGAAAGCCTTTCAAACGTAGCTCTTATATATCTTCCTCTACTGGCTCAGTATATGGCCTTGATGTTTCCATTTCGTCCCTCAGTCATACTTTACATCGAGGAATGTGGTCCAAGCCATGCTTGTTGATCCTGAAAACTTCCTTTTTGACTATGACATGTTTGCCTTGCCATTACGTTTTCGACAGTGTTGTATACATCTTTACAATATGAAGACCAGGCGACGTCATGATCACGAAATGAACTTGAGTGCCAAATGAAACGTAATACTTCCATGTCTCCAAGAAAGCCAAAAAGTCCATGTGAGCACCTGATGAGTGTGAAAATTGGTGACTTTGTAAAGGACAACACATCGTGGTATAAATTGTCCATTTCACCAGAATTATGCCAGAACGAGCAAGTGTCTGCTAATTCCTACATCGATTGTTCTTGGCTGGCCAGCCATCTTCTGCGCGAGCACCAGGAACCAGGCACTTTGCGAACATGACACCTGAGCACCGCAATAGCAGCTTGGGTAGGAGGCGTGACCAATTCACAAATAGGTAAATCAGCCTCAACCTTGCTTGCACGTCATATTTTCGACTGTGAGAGTACTAGAGAAACACATCCACTAGCTCGTTCTTTACTTTGATGTACTCAACCCTTTCCGTCTATATGAAGGAGTTGCTCGCTTCTATGGCATGAATCAAGAGACTCGGGAGTGTAGAAAAGCTGAAACACGAAAGCCGACTTAGAGGTTATCCCGAGGGTCGGAACTTGATGGCACTCTTGATCGATTCGTGAATATACGGCGGGTAAAACCCCAAGTCAGACACATATCTAGGACACGTGCGCCTTGCTTGGCTGTCAGCATTCAACGAAACGAGGTCATGGAAAGGGGGACTTATGGCGCTGTGTCAATGCAAAGCGTTGTTAGCCATATCGATTGACTAGATTTAGACCACGGAGAGGACCTTCCTTCCGGGATGGCTGTCAAGAATGCCACACAAGACCAGGCACAACGAGTTAGTTATCATATCACTCATTCACGTTGGCAGCAAGGCTTCAAGTACAACAGAAACATGGGTATTGGTATTAGGGAGACTAATAGGAGCCACAACAGCTATGGTGCAGCTGCATCCATGCCAAAAATCAAAACGCTATCCGTTAAACCGTCTTCCCAACAACATGCGCCTCCTGGTGCGAGACGGACTTGTGTCTCTCGTCACGGCCGTGGTGGTGGTCGTCGTGAACAATGTCGGGATCACCGACATGCTCACGGAGCACAGAGGGAGGGACTTGAGCAGCATCCGTAGGATCCTTGTGGGCGACTGAAGAATTTCCAGTCCTACGCGCATTGTTAGCAATGTGGTCCAATGTCACCCAGTTGAGACGGGCTAATAAATAAGAAAGTGTGAACTCACAATGACTTACTGCTGGTAGGTCTTGTTACCACCGACGGTCTTACTTCCATCGAGGTCGCTGTCAACTCGGGGGTCAACCTTGTTCAGGGCGTCGGACTTGTGCGGGCCGGCGGTGTTGGCGGCGGGACCAGGGCCGGAGCCGATGTGAGATGTGCCAGCGGTGCCGGGGGCACCACGGTGGTCGCGGTCGCTGTCGATGCGGGGATCGGCAACGTTCGCAACCTTTGAGCCGTGGGTGCCATGGGTACCGGAGGGGTCATTGTAGCCAGTCGTGCCGGCGCCCGCGTGGGTGCCAGCGTGGGTACCAGTAGAGCCAAGGCCTCCAGTGTGGCCGGCGGAGCCGACACCGGTGTGAGTACCGGTAGAGCCGATGCCACCAGTGTGTCCAGTTGAGCCAACACCGGTGTGGGTGCCAGTAGAACCGATGCCACCAGTGTGGCCAGTTGAGCCAACGCCGGTGTGAGTTCCAGTAGAGCCAATGCCTCCAGCGGGGTGAGTGCCGGTAGAGCCAATGCCTCCAGTGTGCGCACCGGTGGAGCCCAGACCGCCAGTGTGGCCGGTAGAGCCGATGCCGGCAGCACGGTTGTCAGCGTCAGAGTCGACACGGGGGTCGACAGCGTTACCGACACGGCCGTGAGGTCCGTGAGTGCCGGTAGGGTCATCGTAACCCGTCACGTGGCTACCACCAGTTGTGCCGGTGTGGGTGCCAGTGCTGCCGAGGCCAGATGTGCCGGTGTGGGTGCCGGTGGAGCCAATGCCTCCGGTGTGGCCGGTGGAGCCAACACCGGTCGAGCCGATACCAGTGCCGGTCGTGCCATGAGTGCCGGTGTTGCCAGCGGGGCTGTAAGGGTGTTAGCTGTTTACCCTCTGGCAGAATCACGGAGGGAAGGAGGCTTACTTGGCACGTCCGTCCCGGTCAGAGTCGATGCGGGGGTCGGCGGCGTTGGCGGCCTTGCTGTTGTGAGTGCCGTGTGTTCCCTCAGGCTGCTCGTGAGCCTTGTCTGAGTGAAGGGCATCCTTAACCTTGTTGATGATTCCAGACATGTTGGGTGGTTGTTTGGTTGGCTGTTGTGGTTGTTTGGGGTATCAGGTGAATGTTTTGAGTAGTAGAAAAGGGGTATCAAAAGTCGGGGCAGTTGTTGAGGTTGTGTGATGGATGATTGTGTTCTCGTGGAAGAGGGAGGGGAAGAAGTCTAGTTATATAAACATTTGAGTGTTGGCTTCAGGATGGCAGGAGGTGCCACCAGCTTGCTTTGCCATGGGGGACTCCCATTGCATCATATTGAGCTCAACCTGAAGGGCCAGCGAACGGCAGGAACAGCCTGGGGTACAAGGTACCCACTCCCGTTTGCTTGTCTCAAGGCAAGCAGTCTCATACATGTTCGACTGCGAGCCTGCATTGTCAAGACCCCTAGCCTCTTGGACCGGGTACTACTTTCCCACCCCGCAGTCGTCATGATACCAGAGTTACGAGAGTACCAGAGTACATATGGACTGCCAGCCCTGACACCCAAGAGCAGGTACCTGCGCGAGGGGTCGTACCACGGGACAGATACTCCGTCATCTCGATGGGCTAGTCACCCAGAGCTCCCTTCAGAATCCTGGCTGAGAAGGAGACCGGACAGGGGAGCTGCCATGTAAACAGACGAGAAGGTCAACCGGGGCCACAGCTGACGACGATTGGCGCTGGAGTGCCGCTTGGAGGACACCGAGGCAGACTGGGTAGGGTGCAGAGTCCCTCAGCGAAAAGACGTGTGCACTGCACCATGTTGACCTCGTGCTGTGCGAATCTGACGTGTGCCTGCGAATGTGTTGTCTGGGAGTCTGGTACTCGCACCTGGGGGCCATGGCATGACGGCGGGATGGCCAAATCTCGCAGCCAACTTTGCCCGGCCAACACAAAGTTGGCAGCAGGTACCTGTCTACATTTGGATAGCACGACATCTAGCGTCATGAGGCGCCACAAAGGCGCCTCGCGTCCTGCGACGAGTGGCAAGGGCCGCACATTGGCGATGGGCAGATGCAACTCCACGAGCTAATCTGATCTGTACCGTGTTCAGGTCGGGGCCATCCTGTCTGGCCTGCCTGGCCGTGGTGCGTAGGGCTCTCGCCTGAGACGCAGGCGGCGCGGAAGGAAAGGCAATGACGAACATGCACGTCGCGAAGGGTTAGACCGCGAGCTCTAGGGGCAGCGATCAGCCGCTAGACCCCACCACGTGTGCACAAGCGAAACAGGCCATTTCATTGAGGTTGAGAGACCGCAGACATGCGTGTTCTCAAGTCAGTCGGACTTCCAGGAACGGGATGTCGTGCGCTGCTCTGTTGCTGAATCGGGAATACAGCTGCTGAGCTTGAGAGGCGGGACGTCGTCAGTATGAGCGAAGACGGGGGTCACACCTGGCTTGACGGGCTGGGAAGACCCAGCCCACCCTGGCCTGCAATGCAACCCAACCGACAACAAACCTTCGGGAACGTCGATCACCCTCCTGTGGCGCAACACAGCCACTCCCGAGGGGTGCCTGTGGCGTGAGCTGCAACTTGAACATGCTAGTTCCATAGCAGCACCTACGTAGCCCCAAGATCCTGGGCTGGCAGGTTGGCACGCCAATCTGGCCCCCCGAGCTTCCAACTTCCCCACATTCACGTCATCAGCCCGACGTCAATCGAGATGATCAACGCCCGCCGCCAAATCTTCCCCATCGTGCCCATGTAGCAGGACTTGCAACATGCGCATCTTGGAAGGCCTAGATCTCGGGCCCTGCCTGCTATCCTGCCCTCGTGACATGTCGCAAAAGGCTCCAGGCGCTCGCTAGTCTGCCCGGCTGCGCCCTATGTAATTTCCGCCACTCACGAAGCCAACCAGCGCACGCCCTTGCCCCGTCCGGTCTCGCGGCCCGGTAGATCAACGTCACGTCACTTGCATTTTGTTGACGGCAGGGGGGAAATGAGACTATCGTGAGGTTACTGCTACCATGGCCAGGCAGGGGCGCCAGCCCCCGACAGGGGCTGGCTGGAATATGCCGCATCTCTTCGGCAAGCTTGTGCCGAGCACCTGGGCCACAAGTCCGATGTCTTCTCGACTGTGTCAGGCAATGTTGCACATTGGGCAGGCAGCCATGCACCAGTGTGTCGACGGTATGTCCGCTGCCATTCCCATAAGACAGAGGCAGACTATGTGAGACCTTGATAACAGCCCGTGCTGAAGCTGGCGCCTCCCCCGCCGCTCAGCCCCAGTCGTTGCAGCTTTACGCACACAAATCGAAGGAAGGGAATGTCCTGCTGTGCCGCGGGATCCTCAATGGGGTGAGACAAGAGCTACGAGGCTCCAGTCTATCCAGTTCCATGATACTGACGGCGAGGCTTCGACAAAAAGAAGAGAGAGAGAAGGGAGAGAAAAAACGGCTGCTGCCGATGGGAAGACGTTGTAATAAATGCCTCATGCATTTACAGAGCACCCTTTCCAGATGTCTTTTCGCGGCAATCTCGCTGGTTGGTAGTGTGCCTATTAGTACCTGAGGATACAGGACCCGGGCGTCCACAAGCAAGCCGCCAGTCTGGCCTCCAAGGCTGCCTGGGCGGCCTCAAAGCTGGGCCTTGGGTCCTGCGCGACTCCCGAGGTCTCTGGGTGTGAGATGGAGGCCGGCCTTGATTCTGCAATTTCCCGTCACGGAAACCGATCAAGCAATCGGTTGGGCTGGTGTGGATGTCGGTGGAAATGCCGGCATTCTTGTGTGATCAAGTCGCTTGGGTGACTGGCCCGCGGCTTTGCCCTTCAGTCATCTTGTCCGTTGGGATACGGCTGGCTTGAACACAACCGTCTGTAAAGGGCTTTTGGAACATCGTGTGGAGGACAGAAAGTTGCTTCTGTTGATGTGCATGTATGCATCCCGAATGGCTACTTTTTCCGTGGAGCCATTTACGACCGGCCATGCGGGGGCACAGAGGATTGAAGCGGTATTGCTGGCAAAGACTGCATCCAGCTGTTGTAGTGTGACAGCGTGTCACAAGATGCACGTTCTGCCTGGCTTCCGAGCGCACAGAGTCTCGTTTATGTGCGTACCCGTCTCTAGAGCCTGGTTCGTGGGTCACGCAGATTCTCATTCCCTCGTGTGGCCCAGGCCCTAAATAGCCTCACGATTTTGCCTGGCTGTGCACCAAGAGATATTGGGAAGCGTCCGATTCGTATGTGTATGGACAGCTTCTTTAACGGAAGAGCGAGAAAAGACGGCGAATAAGGCAGCGCCGCGTTCGTTTTGTACCGAGGCGTCGACATCTGCTTCACAATTGCAAATATTCACCCACCTACTGTCCTTTGTGACTAAACCGCTCAGCCGGGGCGCAGAGTTTGTGGCCGCAGCGAAAATACTACGTGAGACACATGCCAGGACCTCCCAGACAAGACAATTCCAATGAAAGATTGCTCGCTTCGCCAGGTCATGTTACCTCGATTGGTAGAAGGAGATTATATTCAACCCCGGGTGGACAACGACTTGTCACTGCTAGGCTCGCGCTATTGTGAAAGTCATAAAGTCAAGGATCGAATGCTTGTATCACATTGGCTCGATTTGCTGCCTCTCTAGCTTACATAGTTGGCTGGGGGGCCAGCCACTCCTAACTGCGGCTCTCACTCTCAGCGAGTAGGATATCGAACGAGGGCTAAGCTACACAAGCTTCACCATTCTACGTTCATTAGCGACATTCTCACAGCCATGAAAAAAGTCTGGGTAATAGGTGGGGCAAAATTGGCTTGTCTTATGACTTTTCGAGTGGTTTCCGAGGCTAGAAACGAGCACACACTTCTCATGGCCTTCTGAACACTTGACAGGTCGCCCTGTGATGGCCAAAACTGAGGCGGGTGATGACGAAGCATCAAAGCGATACTTGATTGTTCATTACGTCTACGATGGCCTCGTCAATACGCAGTGGCAACATCACGCTGCGTCCTTCTTGTTACTCGCATGGCCCAAAGCCACTTGTACAGCCGAAAACACTCACTCATCGAGCCGTCCCAAGTCAAACTCTAGATAATTCTCCTCCCATTGTTCCAAACAATCTCTGCCACCCATGACGGTCAAGTTGTGGAGAAACTGCTCCATGTCGTTTCTGGCGGTCAACAGGTAGAAGCCGAAGGTCTCGACGCCGGTGAAGACGTCTTGACTATGCATTGGGAGCCACTCTGACCCCCTCGCATCGAAGAAGTCATCAGTGCAGCACGGACGGCCCATGCGCCCACAAAGAAGGCACGTCCCGCAGCCAATGCACCTGCTGTCGAGATCCCACTCGAGCTCCCGCATCGTGGTTATTTTGGCGCAGGTGTCTCCCTGGAGCGGCTCCGTGATGAAGTCCCGCGGAACTTTCCAAGGTTGGTCAGGTACGCCGGGTATGGAGCGCAAGGCAGTGGTGAGCGCGACCTGTCGCGGGATGGCGCCGGTGATATATACGTCTCTATCGGGGTTTATGTACAGGCAGCCCTGTGCACAACCAGTCAGAACCAAAAGTGAAGTGACAAAGGCCAGGAGGAAATTCGCCCTGACTTCGCAGGGTTGATCTCACCTTCTGTACGCCTTGGTCCTCGATCTCATCCTCCATCTGGTCACAAATCTCGCGATAGTGCAACAAGTATTCACGATTCATTGGCACAATGTACCAATCGCTCTCATGGCCGTACTGGTCTTCCTCGGGGGCTCCGAGGTCAATGACGTCAACCTTGGTGTAGAACTTCAGCGCGCGGCTGCGGAAGTCCTTGTTGACGAGCAGGATGGGGGAGGCCATGGCAGCGAGTTCTTTGGTCGGGGAGATGCGGAAGGTCAGTGGATCGAGTAGCACGACGCGACGTATCTCCTTCTCGTGTTCGTAGAGCGCTTCCTCGATGATCATGTGGCATAGCTCGGTGGGCAGCCTGCGAAAGAGAGCAAATCTGTCTGACTGATCCATGATGGCGACGTCCTCGTCGAGCTCGTCGGTCTGATTAGTGTGAGTGTTGTCAGCGAAAAGGCGTGTCGGGATTAGAGAGCCCAGGAAGGAGAGTAACGACATTGTGACAACCCATGGGGATCGTAAGTTTGTCTGTCGAATCGGTATTCGGACGGTGGCAGCTGATAACATTCACCTTCCAAACGGCGGCAGCCTCAGCGGGGTGGGGCTAGGGGATGTGTTTGTTGTGGCTTCCGCCTTGAGGTTAACAACAGATGGGCAGTGACTGCGCTCCTCCAAAAGTCCGGGTGTTCTTAATTTTCCTTTTGGCAGTCGCGTGTGTCTTGTGTCTTGTGCCTGCAGACCTTGGAACCCAGGCACCACTTGAGAAGTAGTCATCTCTGGCTCTTCCAACTATCAGTCATACTATCCGCAGGTAAGGACCAGAGGACACGCATCTTGAATTCCGAACTTGGTGCTTGCACTAGTAATTACTCATTCGATTAAGTGCCTTGACATCATTAAAGTGGTATCAAGTAAGGGTATCAATCTTTACATCGCGCACATGTGGTATCATCCCATCCGAATCTCATCCACAGTTACTCCTGAACTAACCGTCAGGCCTTTCCAACAGAAACAAACAAAAAACATAGAAGAGAACAAGGGTCCACAGCACTGCAGCATTGCACCCCCTTGAGGATTTGTTCCCCACGATGGAGGCAAAAGTCCGAGTCAGCCCATGCCAATGCGGTCCGAAGCCGTTCGCATATGTACACAGGCCTCAGAAGGGCGTCAGGCAGACAGATGAACAAGGATTATCATCCATCATATCAGCCTTGACCCATTCGGGCCTCCACCTTAGACGCGCGAGCGGCGGTACCAGCGCCTCCGGGTGGTGGCCTCGGTTCCGCTCGCGGTGCGGCGCCGTGTCCACCAGATGCCGAGGAGGGCTGAGGCGAGCCAGCAGATGGCGGACAGGAATGCGAAGGCCTCGTCCGCCTTCCACGAGCCGCAGTTGTTGCCGCGGAAGCCAAGGCCGCTCCAGTCAAAGGTGTTGCCGCAGCTGCCGCCGAGCCAGTCCACCAGCAGGCCGAAGGCGGCAAACCAGCAGAATGAGATGATGAGGTCGACCGGCCAGTGGATGAAGCTGCCGGAGAAGGGGAGAAGCCACAGGAGGGACAGTAGGATGGAGAGCCCGGCGATCACCTCTGCGTAGATGAAGCGGCCTAGAGTCCAGGAAGACTGTCCTCGGCTGGCGTGCAGGTGACTTCCAGTAATGCCAGCGACAATGGCCGCAAAGGCCAGCTACAGGAGGGTCAGCAAGCATGTCCGAGTGTGGCTTGGATGGTGCGCAGGTAGAGACGTACCTCCGCAAGGCGGAGTATCACCGAGGCGAGATCGGTCAAAATCATGGTGATAGATAGGCTTGTAGGCGATCGACGCGCGCCGTGAAGGTTGGAGTATGGGTATGGATCGGTTTTTAGTACTGCTTAGCAGTATCTTCGCGAGGAAGTTGAGAGACGCTACGAGATGAAGAGCGAAAAGCACCGGAGGGCACCGCAAAGAGTGGCTATTTATCATCCAACATGGCCCTGTGGTGCTACTCACAAGTCACGCTGAGTCGCACGCTCTGCTCTCAACAGGCTGCAAGCCAGTCTGGACCAGTCACAGTCACATCCAAGCTCCAGACGTGTGCGTCTGGCCCCTTATTTGCTAGGGGTCGAGATGGGAGATGGGTCCCAGGTACCCACGCAACCGTTACAACCGCTGGGCGCATGGAGATGAAGTTATTCGGATGAGTACTGGTTACCTATCATCTCACCATGCGTGCTGTTTGACGTTGTGAGACCTGCGTCCAGTTCCAAGATTCTGCCCCTGTGGTACGTCATGGCACGCACCCCGGTCGGAACAGTTGGCTGAGGAGCCACAATTGGGTGCTTGTCCCAGACTCCCAGATCTGCCGTGTCCTCGTGGCAGCTCGTCGTCAGCCCATCTTCAAATCATCGACCAGGGCAGCAATTTCCGAGGAGCCTAGTCAACGCAGCAGCTATACTGTGTACTATCACTCACCCTGTCACCATGCCACCCCTGTCACATTTCCCTCGTTCCAGCCCCAAGATCGACCTGGGAGCTGGCCTTGTCGGATGCCGGTGAGATCATAAGCTGCTTGGGTCGCGACGCGCCCGTCCAGATGAGAGATGGGAAGTGTGGCGCCATGTCGCAGATCCCCACACCCACTACCAGCCCAGAACAAACCGGTGGGCCTTCGGAGCTTTTTGGTTGATTGGGTCCCTCCTGAAACTGCATCCGCTCTCGGCTTTCTGCGGGTCCTGGTCGTTGCAGGTGGCTGCACCAGCCACGAACTTCTCTCAACGACATGCGAGGCGAGAGACGACATTGCAACCGTCTTCTGACGCTCGGCGAATAGGCATAACCTGCCGAAATACTGACGTTACTTCGTGGTTTCTCGCGGATATTTTCTCCCACAAATGCGCTACTGTAGTGTAGGACTGCCTCGCAGCCTGGGCACCGGCTGTTATTTGTTGTTAATCAAAAGTGCTTGAGCCCACCCATGCGAGCATGCGATGAGCAGCGCCTGGGCCCGATGATCTCTCATCACAAGACGCCGCCTCTGCACACCCAACCAATACCCAGCCTGCCTCGATCACCTCACACACAATCAGTCAGTGGGAGCCCAGCACAGAGGTCGATCCCAAGCAGTCCCATGATCTGGGAGGCCTCAGCGGTGTCGTTGCTGGCGTGTTGGGTGATTGACAAGTGGTAAGGCTAGCCAGTGCATATCATTCCCCGTTCTGGGCATCCATAAACTGAAAACCTGCTTCCCCTGCATGTGTCTGCATGTCTCCAGCGGCACTTATGGCGGGCTACGGAACGGCAGCCGTGACGGGCACGCCCGCCTTGGCAAAGATTACCATTGGTTCTTGGTGTGGCCCGTCGCTTTCTGGGCAAAAGTCTTTACATAGTACAAAGTGTTGAAATTCGTCAATATGAAGTGAACATTGGCAAATCTAACTTTTGAAGCACAATGTGAACAGCCAGCCACCTCATATCAACTTAGCATTCTTGAATGTAAAGACAATTTTAACCTGGTATACTGGGTATTAAAATGGTGTCTCGGCAGGCCTGACGGGTATCGGACTTTCTAGGAGTCACGCAGAAACCATGGGATTCCTACGAAACATACCGAAGTCTTATGAGGTCGGCGTTCAGCTGCCCTGTCGCAATGCAGGACAGATTTGATCCTACATGTGGAAATAATGCAGCCTGTGTAGATACAGTTTTCGAGGAGAAGTCAGAATGACGACGGCATACGCGTGCAACAATGTCCGAGTCAACTGGGGCCATGAGATCCCACTGCCTGGATCATCAATACAAACCTCGGAGCTTTCATCGCTTCATGACAGCAGTGAATCCGCACAAGTATGAGCTTCAGAGATTCGCTCACTTACGGGTCGGGCACGATTAACGAATCCGACCATGTTCAGGATGGGTTATGGTGTCGTGTGCTTGTCACTTCTCTGATGACATTAGGTGGTTTCGTTCTCAATCCGTACACGTGCTCTTTTGAAGCCGTGGGCGGTCCCTTCATACAATAGTGTGATAACACTAGCACCACGTTTTCTGCCATTTCATCTGACTTCTACACATATGTTCCGAATTGAAGGGGAAATTTGAGTCATTGGCTACAGACACGTGCACATGGCTAAAGTATAGCAAAACCTAGGTACCCAGAGTGTTTGGCAATGTCTAATAGAGTCTTGGTACGTTCAAAACTATCTTGTTTCTTCAAGATAGTATTTCTCAGCTGGAATAGCTCACTCTCTACCGCATTAACTGAGTCTCATGTTGAGTACACTTCTATAACTCTACCGACCTCAAACCACTGCTCAAGTGCTTCTACCTGGAGGGTGTGCTCAAAAGAAATAGTGCCAGTTAGTGACTTCACTGTTGTCTGCATATCTGCGGCTTTCAAACATGCCTAGCTAAGTATGCTGTCAATCTTCGGTGGCGGCACGATACCATATGTGTGTCAACAGGAAGAAGTTCATCCGACCGGATTTCACATAAGAAGTGCTTTGATACCGTGGGGGACCGGTTTTTACAAATCATGCTGTGCTCCAGATAGACAGAAATCGCTCCTAGGCCCCGGTACCAAAACCAAAACCAATGTCGTTTAAAAACGGATGAGTTCACTGAATCACCACAACCGTGAGTTGCTGGATCATCTAGCAGCTTCACTCAGTGAGTCTCAGAACTTACCAGCATTGTTGACAGCGAGCCTGACAAACGTCCATGTGTGAATTTGATGTTGAGAAAATGGCATTCGGCGCTTTAAAAAAAAATGCAATTCTTCAGCCGCGCCGAGATCATTGAAGGTTGCGAATGTAAAGCAGGGTGGTTTTGTGGTATTTCACAAGTGAGGTACCGCTACTTCATGAGAAAATTGACTTCCAGACGGCGATATTGATTGTAACGGTGGATCTCGGTTTGTGATGAACTACAAAACAGGACCTGCATGTGTTCATATGGCTGCGCCGTATATAAGCCACTCCCCTTAGCTCATCACTCTGGGTACCATAGTGTCGAGCTGAATAGAAGCCAGGAAGGCACACGCGCCCCATTAAGCTTCCTCTGGCTCTTCCCTTTGTTCACTCAATGAATAACACTACCCGGGACCGAACTATAGGACATCTTAGGTGCAGACGGCTATATGCATACTTAAAGAATGAACTCCGGGCTCATAACCTGTTAAGCTATAAAACAGGAACTGCATATGTTTATATGGCTGTGCCGTACATAAGCCTACCTGTAATCCAACAGTTTGGGACCTGGCGCCATTCAAATAATTGCAAGAGATATCCAGTCACTTGAAATTATGTTCCTACCGGTGAGCCACCAAAAATGCAAGGTCACTCTGGTCTCGGCTCCCGTTATGTATCATAATCCATTTCATAAGTTGAATGTAAGTGGTTTGTAGAGCGGCCCAAGGTGAATGGAGACCTTTGCATACACAAGACTGGAAGACATGCAATTTTCTCAACTCCCAAACCTCCACTGCTCAACCCAGCAGCTTGTGCCAACAGCAATCGCATATTCTCGAGATCAGTAGAGACCAAGAACATCAGCTTTTCATCTCCTGCTATACCCTCTATCTACTGTCACGATGTTCCTCATCCACATCATCCTCATTTTCCTGGCTTATAGCCCCCTTGCCGCCCTTGCGGTTCCTCACGCTGTACATGAAGCAGAGGGCACGCGTTCCACTTCACCAAAGAACCTTACAAACAACTTCCTTCCAGCCAACAAGGTGTACTCTGGCCCTTGGTCAAACTTCCCCAAAATGAATCAGTGGATCGGCTTCGACGCACTGGTGAGTTCCTTCAGGAGTGCAAACCCTTTTTCACCAGGTCCATGCCCCTGTCTAGATGAAAAACCTGCCAGGCTTGCTCTCGAGGGTTGATCTGGATCACAGGCTAACTTTGTCCCGGAACAGTTCGGAGCAAACAGCCCATCCATGCTTGCAGCTGGAAGCACCCAGCAGGACGGTGAGTAAAGTCTTCCTGCGGTCCCTAGCATACCTGAGCATCCAAGCCCAAGTCGAGGGAAATCGTTCAGCCCTCAGGAGAGTGGCTTCAAACGTCTCCCCGGCGGGCTATCATGGTTCAAGATGCTCGTTTGGCCTTCATATCACTCACTCGGGCCCCAAGCCAAAACAAACGAAAATAGCTGACATAACATGTCCCAGTGGACCGCATCCGTATCGCCATCACCAGTGTCGCCAAGTCCTATGGCATCGACCGTCGCGTGCTGCTCGGTATGATGATGGAGGAGAGCCACGGCGGCGTCGGTGTGGTGACTACCTATAACGCAGACGGCGTGCCCACCGGCGGCCTAATGCAGTCGAGTAACTGCCACGGCTACGACGCCCAGAACAACCTCGCCCAGGTAAGAGGAACAGACAACCTTTGATCCACCGCAACTCCCAAACACTCTACTCGGCACGCTTCAAAGTTCTCTTGACTGATGAATATGTGATCCATTACAGGCCGACATCACATACATGGTCGACTGTGGCACCCAGCACTTCAAGACGAACCTCGGCAACTGGGGCAGCCAGAACTCGGAGCAGTCCATCTACCCTGCCCTGCGCGAGTACAACTCGGGCAGCGTGATCGCCTCGGACCTCAGCACTGCTCCAAACGGCGTCGGGAACCCGGCCTACGTCAGCGATGTCGCGGCGCGGTTCCTGGGCTGGGTCAACTGGGGCTGACGTGGTGACAACGAAAACAAACAGTCTCTCAAACTACCTACCTCAGCTGCTTCTGGTACCTCATACGGTCTGATGGAGCTGTAGACTCTTGGTACTGGGATGTCTTGGTGTCCAGCACAGAGGAGTAAATTGGGGCATGGAGCTTTAGTATACTCGGTCTCGTCTATGAAAGCTTCCTGTTTCGGCTTGGTGCTTGTCTCTTATTATGCCCATCTTTTGCCTTTCCAGCCAACATGTCGAGCACTTTCAATGTATTTGACATACTGAGTCTTTTGGGTCTGGCAGTGTGTTGGGAATACATGTTCACGATGGCACTGTGTCGAACGCAGATTAGAAGAGGAAATTTTCCATAGGTATGTATTGTTTAGTGCTCGAGATACGGAAATCTCATCTGCATGTAAAGTTATTGATTCCCGCAATATCTAGTCCACAGGCTAGGAACTTGGACCTTAGTTTGACACTACCTCAGAAGAAAAGCCAATGTAGTCCTGGTCTCCAGTAACACCGATTTTATTCTTCTACGTTTCTTCTACGAAAATTCAGTGACTGGGGATGATCTTGGTTTCCCTGTCGCGTAATGATATCTGTCAGCCTTACCTTTGCACGCTGGATTGCACGAGAACACATTCACTGGGACATACTGAGCCGCAGCTCTTTGAGAATACCTAGGTATCTTGTATTTTGTCCCCTTCCAGATCTTGATTTTATCCGAGGGTTTTATCTCTTCCACTCATCCATAGGGTCGTTACCCTTGCATGCCCCAGCGTCAGACCAACAGAGCCATCAATGATGTTGCCATCCATTGACCTTTGCATCGTGGAACTTGGTCGCGGCAGTGTGTCGTAATATGTGTATCTCGAAAATATCTATCTCCCAGTGCTCATCAATATGTACACTATGTTCATACAGTACTCAGAATGTACTAGTTGCGCCGTTCGCCTGAAATGCATCCCTCCACTTAAGGTCCAAAACGTGGCCGAGAAACCGCCTGGAACTTGGTTCGAACCTTGACAATGCTCTCTACTTTGAGCTGTTTCCGACGTGATACTGAAACTCACTTTGCGCCAAGTGGATCAAGTCGGACATTTCGCTCACGCTGTGCTTCAAAATGCAGTGGCCCCGCCCTACTCATTCCTGTCGGACGGCCTGTGGAGTGCTCCTATGTTTTCTCCGACGGGTTCTCCCATTTGATAGGATGGACGAGCATGCTCCTCAGACAGAGCCGACCTGTGCTGCCTGGGCGGCTTTCTTCTGCCTTGCCTCCTCGCAGAGTCCCTTCCCCAGCTCGTCCACCGTTGTCACCGCGTCCGTCGTACTGGGCGTAGCCTAGCCAACGACGCCACAAGAGACCCGCGAACTCGCTGTTGTAGTACCAACTGGTACCTGCGTGGTTGTGTTCGTTATCAAGGTCGTACGGGGAACCACGGCCGCTAGTGCTGTGGTCACGGCCCCCGTTGAAGGCCCAGTCGACTCTCTCGATGTCCCATTTTCTATCAATGAGAACAGGATGGGGTGCATACACGGCTTTCATGCCGTGGTGCAGTGCCATTGAGGCAGGGAACATCTCGGAAAACATGCTGTGGTGCAGGCGCCATGTCTCTTCGTGCATGACCTGGAGGAGGCGTCTGGACAATCGGGAGGCTGTGACAATTGCGCAACGGCGAGGCGGAACGGGCATACTGCGGTCGTATCCAGACACATCCTTGGCAAATACCCAGCCAGACTCATCAGTATCAAATATGGGATTCAGCGTGATCAGGTCCGCCTCCTCGCCTATTCCGCATTCCGTGATGTTTCCTCCTCTGGCGCATGTGTCAGGCATGAAACTGAACCCACGCTCTTGGGCACGTAGAGACTGGCGACCGGGAAAAATGACAGGACCGAAGATGGTTTGACGGCCAGAAGCCTCAGTCCCCTCGTGAACGACTTCCGTGAAATTCGACCAGCTGCCGTGGTACTCGGGAATGTAGTACTTTTGTGAGCGCTCCCAGAGTTCAATACGGCTCTGCTTCTTGGCCCAGGCCCCAAGCCTGTCAAACAGTTCGTAATAATTCCCAACGTAGCGCATATCCATCTCCCAGTTCCAGAAATGCTCGTACTCGGGATGCATCATCGCAAAATGCTGCAGTGGCATGTGGGCAGAGCGGTAAACACCATGGATGTCTCCATTCGATGGATTCTCAAAGGCGTCTCCAAAGTGACCAGGGTATAGCAATTTCATCTGCGGCTCAGACCACAAAGAGGTAATGGAGTGGAACTCTGGTGGCATGTTCGAGTCGAGTATCTTCTGGACGGTTTCCGCGTCCGCCCAGATCGGTTGTTCTTTGTCCTTGACGTGGAGGAGGAAGTGCACATCGTACTCTCCACCTGACCTTAGAGATAATTCGGAGATCATGGCGCGGAAATTAAGAATGGCAAGATGTGTCCACTGGAAGCCGACATATGTTCGAATGACAATGGCGATACGTCCAATCTTCTGCTTCGAATCGTTGCCGAGGCGTGACTGGGCGTCCTTATCGCTGCCGGAGTGCTCGAATTCCCTATCCTCGGGTTCCACAAATCTCACACGATTCTTCTCGACACAACGCTTCTGGAGCTTGCCCCAATTCATGTTGTGGTAGTCGATCTTTCCGGTCTTGTTCCACACGTGCTCGCTTCCTTCGCTCTCGGTATCCATGCCTTCTCCGACACCGCCTTCCTTAAGGCTGTAGCCCAGACCATAGGGTCCATATCGGCCGAATCGATCGTAGCAGATGTCATCTCGGATCCCGAGAAGCTCGTATGATCCTAGTGCCGGCCTCGCGACGCCTTGCGGCAGTCCGTCGTACACGTACAGGTCCGGGGGTGGAATAGTCTGCTCCTCATCGAGGTAGCATGTCTGCACATGGTGATGCTTCTCCTTGTACTCGGTTGACTGGTAGTCGGGTTGTGGCGCGTAGAGGGTGGGCGTTGGTAGGGCGGTGCTGAGGGACACAGTGATGACAGCCGGGGTGTCTGGCTTGGCTGGAAACTCAGGGATATAGTCCTTCAGAGGCACCAGGCTCTTGATACCGTTGAAATAGCCGTCCATGCTGCAAAGACAGATTAGATATTTGACAAGTGATAGCACACAGCTCTCGGGTCCAGACTTACTGCTTGTACTCGAGCCAGTGGAGAGGGTCTCGACCATTGTCATCGTCCTTTTTGCCCTCATCCTTTTTGCCTTCCTCCTTGGGCTTCTCGATGGTCAGTTGCTGCTCTATGGTAGCAGGCCCTTTTTCGAGGCCGGTCTTGGTGGTCTCGGAATGGCTGCCTTTCCTGAAGTCTACCAAATCCAAGATCCTCCCATGCCGGGTCTGCACACCACTCGAAAAGAGCACCATGCACAATAGTATTGTGACGGTGACAGCCCATATCATGACCCGTCGATACAGGCAGTGGCTGAGGAGGGCCCGCATGGGAAACCTCGGAGACGCTTGAACGGGTAGTGGCAACATGAATTCGGGTTTCCGCGAGGCCGGCGAGGACGTTCTCGAGCTTGGTTTGGAGGCTGGCAAGCACGACGTCCTCTCCATAGTAGTAGCTAACAGGGGGTTGAGGAAGTGGTGATGTGAAGCTGCTCACGGCGAGACGTGGCGGGGGTAGGGAGCAGCTTCAGGAAAGTCGAGCGTGACTTGACATGAATAACGAGCCCGGTATATGTTCGAGATTGAGGTAATGGTGTTTATGCAGGTTGGCGTAGTGCAGCCGGGCACAAGCTCGAGATCCCCAATGTTTGATCAACCCGAGCAGCGGAATGCTGATTGCTGATTGGGGAGACGCGCCTCGAGGCAAGCCGTGTAGCCGTGTGCCTTGTGCTGGACGAGGTGACGTGTGGCAGAAGGAGGTCGAGTTTTGCCAAGACAAGGGCGGAAGGGAGAAGAAAGAAAACGAATCGGTTGAATGTTCGAAATAGCGGACAGAGGGCCAGGTCGCTGATTTGGGCTGACTTGACTTGACTTGATTTGGTCCGATGGGTCCGATGAAAGCAGAGAAGGCAGGAGGGTAGGCGGGGCGACGAGGTGAAAAGGAAAGCACAGGCAGAGGCAAGACAGAGACGTCGGTTGTGGCAGGTGCAGTCCAAGTGGATGGGACGGGACGGGATGGGACGATGCTGTGACGCCCTGCCGCAAGTAGACGTCCAGGTGGAAGAAGGTACAGTGTGGGTGGGGACAAGGCCAACAGATAGACAGAGCTGCCGCCAGGGTTGACTGGTCTTTCTTGTTTACCCCAGGAATTAAAATGTCAAGTATGACCCGAAAATACAAACTCTCACAGAGAACCAGACATGGATGGGAAGGAGGCAGATCATGAGATGTAGTAAAAGCAGAATGAAGACGAGGGCGAGGATGGAGACAGAGACGGAGACAGAGACGGAGTTCACAGTGAGATGAATGTAACTGACTGACCGAATGGCCGATGCCACCAGGCCCAAGGCACAGGCACAGAAGGGCTGGACTGCTCCCCCGGTGAGATGGTACGGAACAGCCAAGAAGAAACTCTAGTGCAACAGTGCAACGACAAGGCTAGGAGAATTTGCCGTACGCCATCGCCGTTGGCTGTAACGGTGGATCCGAAGCGTACGGAAGTGGACGGGGCAGCAGTTAGTACCCAGTCTAGATCCTGGTCTGTCCATAGTAGCAGCACGACGGTGCCTCTTACCACCGCCCGTTTGGTCCATATAGCAGCCCAGAAGCGCATTGATCTCCCGCCGGGTTGGCTCGAGTCGCAAGTACCAGTCTAGGGATGTAGCTCCCGATCGCGCATCGCGCATGTGCTTTGTGGCTCCAAGTCCCGACAAATGGAGAGCTCGGCCGCATGGGTCCCTCGCCAGGGCATGCCGATCATCAAGGCGGCTCCGCCCCCGCGACATGAGCATGCTTCAGCCTTGGCTCTCATGCCGACACTCTCTAGTATAACCAGGCCCATGCAGTCTAATACGCGGACCTGTCGTTACATACGCCGTGTCCAGTAGCAGCAACAAGCCCACCTCGACGTCCCGACTGGGTGGGGAGTGTTTTCGATCCGGGCCAGGTTCGCTCGGCCCCACGTGTCTGCTACAGCACCTCGCCCACACACGCGGACCAACAGGCCAAGCAGGCAGGTTCAAGCTGCTCAAAAACCACGTCCCTGCGTTAGCACCTGCGTTAGCAGCCATGGACGGCGAGTACGAGCCCGAGCCCGAGCCCACTCTGCTGGACACATGCATTGCACTGGCACGGGGAGCAGTGCAACAGCCGGCCAGGGGCGAGGGGAGCACATGTGCGAGTGCAAGAACTGGCCCAACCTCGCAGTCAAGACCTCATGAGAGACACAAGCTGGCCACCAGACGGGCACAGGATGATTTGTGCGTGGGCCGTCGAGATTTGTGTGCTTCCAAGATCATGCAAGACGGCGACATTGCATGAGCTCAATACTTGGTAACCCAGAAACCTTCACAAGTCAAGCATAGCTGCATTGATAGATGTATCAAGCTTCGGCTGACGGTGGAGGCATCCATCTATCTCACGTAACTCACTTAGATGGCGAATCACGCAGCAACAAGACAAAGACAAGATCGCAAAGCAGGAAATCTGGGGGTCCAAGGGGTCCAGCTGTCGTCGCGACCAAGGCGAGGAGGCTCCCAAGCCAAGCCGCTAATGCCGACCGGGGCGCGCGCTGCACCTGGCACGCCCCTGCAGGCGAGGCCGGGGGGTTAGAACGATAGTGTACATTAGCGCTAACAGATCCCGACATCCCCCACTACCTTAAATAGGCGAGACACGAGCTTAGATCTGTTATTGCAGCTGCTTGTGCCTGACATGACTTGACATGTACCCTTCCGAAACAACCGATGGGGGTAGATCCTGTTAGAGTTAGAGGATGACCCTTCTAGAAAAGGCCTCTCACGGTTCGTTGCGATAAATATCTGATGTGTTCCTGGCCTTTGACTTCTCTCTTTCTCCCCTGCCACCTGCACATCTCGTCCTGCAGCCGCTCCTTGAAGTCCAGAGTGGCTAATTCGTCGAGCGCCTCATCACGATATCGGGGCCAACAAAGGCCCTACAGCATTTTGGAGTCTTCAAAAACGGGGTTCGGTCACTTGTCGGCAGGACCTTGGTCGGGGCGGGGGCGGAGGGGAAGGAAGTCGCACGCCACTGCGCGACTCCCCAAGGGTTGTGAAACATGCGTTAACCTGCCGAGACTCAGGCTCGTGCCGCAGGTTTTGTTTCAAACTTAAGCTCGAGCAAGAGAACCGACCACCACCCACCCACTCTCACACTCCCACTCCCACTCCCACTCTCTCTGTCTCTGCTATTGCTCCTCAACCCATTTCTCCGCCTGTCCGTCCGTGGGTCTGTTTGCCAGCCTGTCTTGTCTATTAATATCGTCGCCACCTGTCGCAGCATCGCAGCACTTGAACATCCAACCCATGTCCCCAGCCATGCAATCGTCCCTTCTTTTGCGATTGTTTACACTTGGAGTGGATACCGGCCCATGCGCATTGTCTCCGCACTGACAAATCCTATGTGCATCTTCAATCAGACCAGTACTCGTGACGTCAGCTACCACAAGGGCGCCTTCGCTCTGAGCCCGGCTTCTGACACGGGTCTGCAATCCTGTCCAACCAGTGACCGAGTCAGCGAGTCGAGAACGAAAACATCATTTCCTAATTCCCGGATGGAGCATTACATTTCGTCGGATGGCAATTACACGGAGGCAGGACGAGAGTGGGACACCCAAATATCTATGTACAACCTGGTCCATTCAACTTGGCCCTGTACAACTCGGCCCCTTGCAGCCCGGTCAGTGCGTAGTGAATTTGTGCACATTGAGTCCTGTCAACGACGGAGACGGGCATCTTTCCCGAACTGGCATGTCGAGCAACACGTCGCGCAAATCTCGAGGAAGTTGCAGTATTACTGCACTTCCTTGGCCTGTTGTTTTTCAGAGCGACCTGTCACAGACTGGGGACCGAGTCCGTTTTCACAGTCGCTCAACCCATCCGGATCATGTGTCGGCCGAGCTGCCGACGGCCATGCTCTTCTATGTCCCGTGTTGTCATTGTGCCTGACGAGATGACTCCATCTTTCGTCTGAATTCTTCGTGAAGACGGAGTACCCAGTCAGATACTGCGGAAGGCCCTTGTTGATATGAACCAGCCCGTTCAAACATGCACGTAGCCAGCTGCGCCCACGGTTTCCCGATCAGCGACGTTGACGCGAGGTCCGGCCCGAAGGCACAACACGGGACTCTATGTTTGATCATTCTCTCAAGTTGTAAGTCGACAGGTCAGAAACACATCCAGCAATGGCATTCAGGTTTGCGGGAAACGGTTGGTACTGCCAAATGGGCAAACGATCCGAACGGGCGGAGGCCCATGGACCACCAAATCCTCCGTCTTGGGTGACATAGATGGGGATGGGAGGGGTGTTGCGGCTCCCGTGCCATCACACACGACATACGACACTCAGCGTAGCCGGACGGTCTGCTACCCGTCGGCGGCCCTTCGAAAGATGGGCTGATGGGCTGCGGACGCAACCTGTACGCTTCGTTTGCCAGAGACATACGTAACCTTTTTTCTCGGTGCTTGTCATGGTTCAAGCCTAGTGGGCCAACTTTAGCAATCTTCTGAGTATCCTCTAGTAGAGGCCCGGAACCATAGGAAGATGCCGTCGAAGTCGCATCTGCTTCTGCTGTCTCGAACCTCGATTATCGGTGCCCTCAATTGGTGCATGGCTTATCGAAACAGTCCGCACTTTTGATCTGATTGGTTAATTCCTCTTGGTACCATCTTATCTCGAGTGTACTCAGACCTCGGTCCCGTTCTGTCGACTTTCACGACGGCATGATCCCCTGGACACGTTGTCACCAGATGAGGGGTGGCAGCAGTTCCTGTGCTGACATTACATGTCGCCTCGCGATCTGTCTGCGGCGGCTCTCAACCGACCGGCTTGTCATGGGCCAGAGGATGGTGCTTGATTGATACCCTCAAAAGCTTATTATACCCAGCGTCTACCTGTCGTCCTTACTGGGTTGTTCGTCTTGCGTTGTCGATGCGTGAATGTCTGCCGACGCTGGTACGTGCTCCTTCTCAGGATCCACATGTTCCCTCGTCCGCTCGTGATCACGCCCCGCAAGACTTGACAAGCGCCTGGCATGGCCCTCCGCATGCCTCGGCTCCCTCGCCTCTCCTTTCTCTCTATCCGCCCGCGCGAACTTCTTTGCCCTCCTCTTCCGGTCGGCCTGCTCCCTCCACCTGGCGCCCCATGTGATAGTGGCCAATACGCCCCCGGCGCTGCAAACCAGGAAGGAGGCGCTGATGGTGCTGAACCAGCCGACGCCTATGCTGTTGACGGCGGGCAGCACGACGCCGGTGCCGAGGCACCCGAACAGGTAGCGCACGACGTAGTTTCCGGAGATCACGTCACTGCCCTGACTCGGCATGACGTCCAGGCAGTAGGTGTTGAGACTGGGGAAGCAGAACAGCTGCGCCACGCCCTGCAGGAACAGGACGACGACGGCCAGTGGGATGCCGCCGACATTCTTCTCCACGCTCCAACCGTAAATGAGCACGCAGCCCGGGATCACTATGCCCATGAACGGGAGCGCTGAGCGCATCCGGTCCTCTGGCACCCTCTTGCCCCCCGATTTCTTGATATGCTTCTTTACTACGTAGTCCGCGTACCGCCCGCCGACGAAGGTTCCTAGCAGGTAGCCCGCTCCTGGGGCTAGGTAGAACAGTCCGGACTGCATTGGCGACGTCAAGCCGAAGCGCGGGTTGAGGACGTACTGCGTTACTTCAGAGTCAGCTACAAAGGACCAAGGAGAATTGCTTGTTAAGAAGGCGAGGCCGGATCCGTCACGCCTACAGCCAGTTTCCGAAGCTGCGGCATAGCAGATTTACGATGAGTTTGAAAGGAGTATCCGAAAGCTACTTACGCGAATGGGCGTGAGGAGTGAGTACATGTTCCAGACGAGGGATGACGAGGCAATGCCCGTTAAAATTCTGGAGACTCATTTTAGTACGTGGACTTTCGGGAAGGTGGAAGTAAACAGAAACATGGGAAGAGGCCGCTCATGGTGATCACAGAGGCAAGCCCTGCCCACGACCATCTCACGCAAGCAGGATCCAGTGTGGTCAAAAGGTTCGCAACATACAAGTTCGGATATAACAGGAAGAGCTTGAGTATTCTCCACGGGTTGACCATGTCCGCGAGTACCGAGGCCTTCTTTTTCACACTCAGGCCCTCGAGATCGTCGTATTTCTTGTGGTGTATCGTCTCGGGCAGGATCAAGAAGGCGCCCAGCGCCGCCACGCCGGCGAGCCCGGCCTGCACCCAGAAGATGACAGTCCAGTCGGTGTAGGTGACGATGATGCCGCCGATGAACGGGCCGATGGCTGGCCCGATCAGCGTCCCGCTTAGGAACCACCCCATCGCGGTGGCTCGTTCCGTGGGACGGAAGATGTCTCTGTTTGCCACATGTCAGTCCAGAATAAACGCAAACCACCTTCATAATTTCGTCTTCATGGGAATGCCAAACGTGATAATGACAGGTACACATACTGTAGGCATGCGGACCCAACGAGGAGAAAAGCCGTTCCTTCAAATGCAGTCAAGATGCGGAAGATGAAGAATGCGGCCAGGTTGGGCGCCAATGCCGTCCCGATACTACAGCCGAAGAACAGGACCGCGGTCGTACAAGTGATCTATACGTCCCGCCCACATAAAAAGGTTAGCACGAGCACCTACACTCATGGAGCTGCTACTTGCTACAGCAAGGACATCAATCCATGCTCACACGCTGTCACACTCAACCGTGAGGCGTATTTCCTGTAAGAAAAGGCAAACTCACGCTTTTCCTTCCCCAAACCTCGCTAAACGGACCCCAGACAATAGGCGAGAGGCCCATAAAGAGCATGTACAGAGCATTGGACAGGCCGATGATTGAGCCTGTGGTCTTGTACGTGGCGGCGACCTCCGGGACGGCGGAGAGCACGGTGGTGGAGGAGATGGGGGCGAGGAAGGCGCAGTACGACAGCAGGGCGACGATGACCAGCTTGCGGTGCTGCGGCATCCGGTCGTATACCGAGTCCGGCACCTCGACGAACGAGGTGTAGTGCTCGACGGGGTTGTCCGGCCCGAGCGAGACGTTGGTCGAGATGCGCGCCACGGGGCTGCCGCCGGGGCTCTGCGCCCTCGGGGCCGGGCCCGGTCTTGTGCTGGCGGTGCTGTGCCGGCGGGAGGAGGACGGGGAGGATGACGAGGACGAGTTGTCGTCTGAGTGTTCCGAGCCCGTCAAGGTTGTCGAGCGGTGGTCCCCTTCTTCCCTTTCTGTGCGTCCGGCTTCCAGGTCATGGTTGTACCCGTCGTGGTGTCCCCTGCTGTGCTGTTCTTCCCCGACAGCAGGGACCTGGTGTTGTTTCTCGGTCTTGGCCATCGTGGCGTGTCATGGGATGGGCGGACCTAGAGAGAAGCTTGTTCTTAAGGATAGTTCGGGGGAAGTGAGGGTATCATCGCAGGCGAGATTTCTCGTTTGCCAAGAAAGGTAAGCAGTATCCTGCTTCTGAGAGGATGGCACATGGACTATAAGGTGGAAAAGAATGACTATATTCGGGGGGATCCCGTCCCTCGGGACAAAGCCGGGAAAAAAATGGAGACAAGACGATGTAGTCTGGGGGAGGTTTCCGCAGGATGGGGAGACGATATCGCAGCGGTAGGGCGAAGCCAAGCACTGGAGGATAGACAGGAAAGGGCTAGCCAGGGGGCGATCCACCAACTGGTGACAGCAAGGCACTCGCCTTATCTAGACTGCTAGACTGTATTCGCTCGTGTGCATATGTATGTGTGTGTGTGTGTGCGGGTGGGTGTGCGCGAGGCGGCATCTGTGTCTGGGAGGGAGGGCCCCATAATCCCAAAGAGTCATCGGTTGCCGGCAGCAAGACATCCGCCGGTGGATCGTGGATAGCTTCCTGTTTCGACCAGAGGAGGGGAGTGGGGCCTGGGATACGTTTTTCTCGCCCCAGACAGGCAGACTGGTTGACAGAATGACATTGACTTGATGGCGGTTGCGGTCCGAGTATCGGTGGGCAAGCGGCAGTGGAACAAGTTGGCCACTAGGTCCGGCTCGAAAACCAGCATCTAGCCCGACAGGAACCAGTTACACACCATGTCCTGGGATCAGAGGGTTGCAAGACATTGACCGGCGGCCGTCGACTAACAACAGCTAGCTGCATGGGTGCGTGGTGGGAAGGGGGAGAAGAAAAAGAAGGATCTGCGCCGAACCAGGGAGGGTGTGGTTTGCGATAGCAAGCAAGCAGAGTCTAGCTTGCTATGGACAAAACCCAACCTGTTCCTGGTGTCATGGTCGCCGTTATCCGCGGCCTATTGCCGTGACATAGCCGCGCCCCAGTAGCCTAGTAGGCCCGAGTCGAAGTCGATTTGAGTCGGCCTGTGTCTCTCGGCCCACCATTCCTCTCTTGTCATGGTGTACGGCCCCACGGGTGGGACGGCAGTTTGACGGGGTGACGGGCGGGTTTGGTTCCCATGGGCGGGCGGCCTGCTCGATCGGTTGTCGTACAGACAGATCCTCCAGACACCGACCCTCTTTGGACTGATATGACTGTATTGCAAGTAACCAGGTGGGTATTCTGTGAAAAGTCCTGATGCATGTTGTATGGCTCATCGTAAAACACGAGGCGATATGATGGGGCAGGGGCACCGGGAAGGGCGAATGGAACTTGGCCGGCTGCTCTCCCGACTTCCGGCCTCGACTGTCCGATCGCGGCTCCGAGTCACGCTGACATTGGCGTTTTCCTTGTTGGATCGGACCAGGGCGCATTGGGAATTAGCAAAAGGGCGTGCCAGTCCTGACGAGAACCTTTCGACGACCGCATCACCGCAGGATGATGGTGCTGGGCCTGGTGGAGGCTGTCAGGACGGCACAAAGCCGAATAACTCATCAAGATCTAGACCGCGAAGGAGACTGGCACAGCCGACAAAACACAGACCCTGACCTCTGGTATCCGGGAACTTATTCCACGATCACGAGAATGCTAGCAGTCGACTCGATCATAAGACTCGGCAGCCGTGCCGGCATCTGGACTCTCTCAGCCGACTAACACATCCCCATATTATGACGGGTCGAGTCAGCACGTTCGTGTCACGTCTTGTACAACCACCATGGGCATGTTGACCGGTCCGGAACAGACACCACGCGGGATACGCGCATGAGTGTGATGAATGATGGAAGTCCCTGAACTTTGTCCCTGTGGATTGACTTTGCGAGGCTGAGAAAGACGTGCTCAACCGCAACACGGAAATCCAGTCACCACAGGCTCGCTCGCCACGATTTTCCAAGCAGAGCTGGTGACTCAGCCCGTACATCTAACCCAACCGGGCCCACTTAGAACTTCAAGATACACTCGGCAAATAAACATATTCTTCACCTTGAGCGACCTATCTCCCCCCCCCCCCCCAAGGCTCTGTGGGACTCAGCGGAAAGGAGCTGCGTGCGTGCGTGCCACGCCCAAATCGGAAGCAGTCCCCCGAGAACGACGACATATGGCACGCGAGGAGAGTCCCCGTTTCAGCCTCAAGCAGCCTCAAGCAGCCTCATCACGGACGCAAGTGTCTCGGGCTGTGAAAGGTTAAGGCACGCCTACCTGCCTTCGTCCCACGCCGGATCGCGGGCCGATGAGTCCCCCTTGACACCAAAGGAAGAATGCCTTTCATGCTCCGGAACCCGTTACCTGAGCAATGAGAGAGTCGCAAACCCGCCCCCCGTTTTCACCAGAATCATTATTTTTGTTTTCCTTGCTCATCCGGTCCGGCGCCTCCGATTGCGGTCCTGAGCTACGGCAGGTCGGTCACCACTGCCGCCAACATCAAAGCTTCTCTTCCCCTGTTTGTTCTCTAGGCGCCCATTTTCTGGATTTTCTCACAAACGCCCTGCACAATATCAGTAATGCGGCCAGGCCGTACCAGGCCAGGCCGTGCATAGCCCACTATATATGCTCACACGTGTACTGCGGAGCCGTCCGTCCCCACGCACTTATGATCCTTGCTTGGGAGCGGCAAATCATTGACTGGCATGCAAAGAGCGAGAGCATCCGGAGAGGCGGTCAAGCACTGAAACGGCTGCACGGCTGGGCTGCTTCGACACGAGTTCGTCACAATCCCTTCCTCACCGACTCGACGGGAACCGACATCTTCATAAAGGACAAGAAGCCGAAGCCGAAGCCGAGCTGACGGGGAAATTGATGTTCGATTTGCCCTCGCAGTTCCCCCCTCATTTGCAGGTATCTTCTAGGCAACCTATCAATCAGCTGTTCTCCAAAAACAACACAACTTGAAAGCAAAAGCAGCCGCCTTGGCCCCCGCGTCTTCTCCCTCTTAGCAAAACAAACAGGTGTGGCCAGCTACTCAAAATCAGGAAAAGGCGGCGGCAAAGGATAGCAAAGAAAAGCCCATCGATGTTGTCATTTCCGACCAGCTCCTTTCTCCCTCGCGAAGCTAGACACACGAAAACAAGCCTTGATGCCAGGAGTGCCTCACCGACCATAAAACGACACTTTCCACCCTCTCTTGTGCAATAGAAGTAACGACTGCGCGAAATCAAATGGGTAATCGTTCGTAGATGGGTATGTTGTCGCGAATTCAGAAAATCCTCCTGGATGTCAAGAGGCGTCGTAAGAAGCCGGATTTTGTTTCGAGTTTTTCAAAAGTCCGTAAGAATTGAAATAGTAGCTTTCCTCCGAGTCCTCCTTGGGGTTGACCCTGCCAGTTGTAACCAGAGACTCTTCAAAAATGTCATCCCTTCCCCTCCCTCCTGATTGGGCATCTTGCTAGGTCTTGCTCACGTTCACACCCGCGGCCCTACCGAGGCCGGCCGGACGAACCTGTCGATCCTTTCGCCTGCCAGCCGATGTGGGAAAGGGCAACTGCGGACCTCACAGCCTCTCACCACGCGCAGCTAACGCGACGGTGCTCCCTCTACGGGACTGATCGGGATGCTCCTCATCCCGTTGAGGTCACCCGAGCCTGTCCTTCCGAGTGCCTGGCTCATTGTTTCCACGTTGAGCTCGCCAGGAAGACCAATGGCCGGTATGGATGGTGACATAGACAGGTTCGTCGAAACGGGGCTGGCCAAGGGTTTCCGGCTGGGTGATGTTTCTATGCCCCTCAGGGATCCTGTTTTGCTACGGGGTGGTGAGGCTCCACCAGCCGAAGAGACTGGCGAGCGGATGGGTGACGGTGATCGATTCACGCCACCACCTGCAGAGGAGAGGCTGGTAAGACCCGCGAGGTGGATTGATTCCCTGGACCCGCCCAGCCCAGCATGGCCCTGGTGCTCAGCCTGGACCACGTCCGCGAAGCTGATGAAGCTCAGCCGGCGGATGTCGACATTGTCCAGGCTGCCGTAATTGCTGCCAGAGTCAGTGTGATCATGCACTGGCCTGAAGTCTGAGGCGGCCAGGCTAGAGGCTAGGTCGTCCTGCCAGCTAGTGGACATATGGTCAGGGACGCCGGTGACCGCAACGGCGGCGGGTTGATGGCTCGAGTGTGTAATGATTTCAACGGAGTCGGGGTCAAGATGGTCATCGGTTATGGCCTTGGAGGCATCGTCGAGGACAGGCGGCACGTGGTTCTCGGTTATTATATGGCTTGGAATCGCAGGAGAGTTCGGAACATGTGCAGCCTCCTGGACATCGCGCTCAAATATCTGGCTACCGGCTGGTGACGCAAGCCTTGGGGACGTTGACACACCGCGACCTGGGGAAGAAGGCGTCTGGATAGGTGAAGTTGTGGATTGTCGTGTCGGGGGGTTCCTGGTCTGCTTGCTCGTGCCACTGGCAGTATTGGCGGCGGGATCTGATCTTGATGGTGCCTTGATGGGCTCGTCCGTCTTCTTCTTGCCGAGCCCGAACAGCCCTCGCATCTTGTTTTTCTTTTCAGGCTCGTTAGCATCCTCCACGGCAGCCCCTGTAGTTGCCCCGGTCCGTACCTTCTCAGATTTCTGCGACTTCGGCTCGAACGGCTCAGCTAGCGCCGGGGCGGGTTGGTTTGACGAGCCGCTCTGCAGCGGCGCGGTACTGGCGAGACTCATCGTAGATGCAGGGGACCCAGTTGCAGATTGCGGTCTTGCAGGGCAGAGTAGAAGGATACCGTTGCGGGGAGGTATCCGAGAGTATGGTCGGCGCGGGAAGGTGTCTCAGTCTTAGACTGTGGGTTGGAAGCTTGCGGTATGCCGGGTCTGCGGCAAATCTGCAGGTAGCAAACGATATATGTCAACAAACAGAGTCTCCTGAGGCTGGGCGGGTGGTGTCACAATGGCGGCTGCTGATTGAGAAGGGGCGAGGAAGTGGAGAGATAAGCGAGCGAAAACAGAGCAAGCAGGCAAGGAGGGGAAATGGACGGTGATGTGGATAGGAGACTATCGCCTAAAAAGCACCTGCGGCGGCGTGTGACCTGAAAAAAAGGTCGAAAGGTCCCAGTGGGCGGCTCGCCCGCCTGGAAGCTTCCCAAGATAGAACGAGGTCGTGACCAATACAGCCGCTCGCAGGCTGCTCCTCCTAGGCGCTCCGGGGGGGGGGGGTTTCTGCCGCCCGGACTCGGTCGCTCTCCACCGCTGCAAGAAGGAACAAGGCAGTGGGAAGGAAGCAAGAGACGATTCGATCTGACCTACGCACCTCCAGGCAAGGACACACGTTGCTGTCCCCGTCGACTCAACAGGACAAGACCTGGGGAGTGCAGGGTGTGCTGTGGGTTCCGGGCTCTCGAGATGGATGCGGGACGGGTCTGGAAGCCACTAACGACAACTCGCAGTGGGTCCGCCGAGAAGCTGCAGGATAGAGACAAGGAAGTCTTGCTGCAGACTCCAGATCGGGATCAGGTTCAGACTCAGGCTCTGAGGTTCGTGGTGACTGGTCCAGGAAAGAGCCCGTCGTTGATGGCGGGCGGGTCGGGCGTTGGTGGAGGGTGCCTTAAAGGTCGCACTGGCCGTCGTGGCCGTCGTTGTCGTCGTCGTGGTCAAAATCGCAATTCGCCGTGATGAGCAAGCGACCAGTTCGGCTATTCAAGGAGAATCTTAGTCTATGCTGCTCCTTCTCTCGTCTCAAATATGCTGGTAAAGATATGTCGAAGACGTTGAATGTGCGACCCTGCAGTAGGCCATGTAGGTAGGCATGCAGTGTCTTGCAGGTCAAGTGCGAGCAAGGGTGGATCAACGAGCCAGAATGGAACGATGGCGCAGGTGACGGGAGACGAGACAGGTGCCAGGTGGAGGGATATATTATGGAAACGGTTTCGAGAGATATCTGATGAAAGTGTCTATCGGGGGCCCGGCGGGTCGAGAACAAGAGAGAGAGACTGAGAGAAGACCGAGAGAGCAAGCTCGACCTGATGGAAAGCTTCGATGGGTTTGCGTAACTGGGGCTTGGCACGGGCAGCAGGGAGGGGCCGTGGACAGGAGACGGGGGCCCTGACAGATCAACAAGTTAAGGAGGGGCCTTGGAGAGTTGGCAGGACCGTGGTGGACTGGCTGGCTGAGTGGCAGGTACCCAGGTAGGCAGGAGGTAGTCTACCTGGATAGATACGGTATCTCGTAGTCTAGGCAGAGAGTTGGTTGGCCGGGCAGGGGCTGGCTGCAGAGGCAGAGGCAAGAGCAGGTGGTCTCGGGAAAAGATCAACGACCAAGATGACGAGCAGGTTTTCCAGATGATGGCACGGCAAAGCACAGCACAGCACAGTACCACAATGCTGTGGCAGTACAGTACCTAGGTAACCGCAGCGCACAGTCCAGGCCGTACCCACCACTTTGTTTCTCCTTCCTCAGCCCTGGGCACCGGGCATCAAACAATCGGAGGGCCTAGAGTAGATAGAAAGTGGAGCGGGCGAACAGACACAGCCGCCAAGTCCCCACGGGGTACCTACATCACCATTATCTATTCTGCACCACTGCCAGGCCAGGTAGGTAATCTACCCTACACGCCCCTATGCAACTCACACAGTCTAGCTGTTCATATGAAAAGTCCGCGGGCCATGTTTCTTCGGTGCCGCCCCGTCCAGAGCAACCGACCGAGCAGCCTCTGAACACCTACACTAGGTAACAGGATGAAATAGAGTTTCGCGGGAGTTGAAGGGGGGGCTACTACGGTACATGGCAACTGCAGGCAGTTGGCACATTGCCGCTCTGCACAGCTGACCCCCTACGTAATCTCCAATCTCCCACGAGGCACATGCCGCACATCCATCTCAATCCTCCAGCTCCCCTCCAAGGCGGAAGCGTCCGAGGGGGGCTGCCCACAGCCAGTCCTGTTCAATCAATCCAGCGCAATGCAATCAATCAATCCAGCTCACCCGCAGTCAGCTACGAAAAGCTCGTGATGGGTCTCCTGCCCACGATTACGAGCTGGAGTATGAACATCATAGCTCAGCAATGGGCTGCTCGAGAACTTTGCTTGGCGTCTTGCCGAAAGCTTATTGACAAAACATCCCACCGTCATGTCCACTTGTCTGTTTTGTTTCTTCAATTGTGCTCTACATAGTTGATCGTGGTCGGTGTCTCCCTTCTTTCGACACCGAACCCGACACCGACCCGCCTCACCACCTCGCCCTCCTTCCACCGCCTTGCCTTGGTCTGCCCCATGCTAGGCCCCATGTTGGGTTTGCATCGTCGTCTCGCCAGTGGCCACACCAAAACCAACTTTGTCCCCCTTGCCGCATGATATTCGGCACCCTTGGGGCTGGGGCGCCTGCCACACGCTTTCAATGCCCCCAAAGGGTTTGACGGGCACTGCATGAATTTCAGGAGGTGTTTGTTCCCAAATGTGGATATGGCCGCCGGCCCAAGGCACGTCACATTTCTACAGCCGGTATCTTGTTTCTTGAACGGCAAAAATAGATCCCTGCCCTCACATTGCAGCATGGCGCAGCAACCGCCTCTGTCTGTGTCGGCGATATCGACAGTCCCCAGATCTTAAGCCTGGTTAGCCCGCTATCGGGCCTCCCGCTCTGAGCAAGAATCTTTTACGGGCTGAAGGGTAGACCACGATATCTATCGCTGACTGAAGCCAAGAGTGTCCGCGAGCCCTCACTCGTGCAGCTGGTGACCAGCGTTCCCACCCAGCGTCGCAGCTGAGCAGGTGGATATCGGGCATCACACCGGACACCTAGATAGCGCCTCGTCAGGCACACAAAGGCTCCCCATCTCCTGGCCCCCAGCCGGACCACAGCTCTCAGGGTTTTACAAAAAAGTTTATTCGGGGGCCAGGATCCTGCTTCTGCACCAAGATCTCCAATAGGGTCTTTCCTCAGATCGGAAGAGAGGACGAAGAAAAAAACGGGGACCACAATGTCGTCACTACCTATGCCCGACACACAACCACTTCTGTGTGCTAGTCTGTTCAATCGAGGGGTCGGTGAGGGTAGCAGTAAAGGACCGATTCAGTATCACTCGGCTTCCTGGCGCATTAAACACCCTATCCTGCCATGACCGCAGACCCCCCCGTAGCGTTCCTCGTTTTCTGGAAGCACTGTTCTCTCGCTCTTGTCCCGATGCCAATGGGTATGATGCACCGGCCGGCCACGCGGCTTTATTACCAAGCCCGCCGAGCGTCAAGGCACATCCGTTCGAACCAAACCAAACCACCATCCGGGTTTTTTCCTCGGGGGAAGGAAGCATCTTGCAATATGCGTGGTCCTTTCTATCCTCATATGGGCCGACGGGTAGACGGACAAGCGGCATGAAAGTCACCCAGGCGCGCAGCTTTCAAGACACAATGCCGCTCGTCCCACCGCCGCGCCTAGGTGGGTGCCCGCCGTTGCGCATTGAATTTGGCTCGGCGCATTCTTTGTTCGCTCGCCCTTTCGCCTTTTGAATTTCCCGAGGCTGCGTCACCTCCCACAGGATATACTCCGAGGAGGAGGAGGGAAGAAGCGGTTCGAGCTCATTCATGCGTTCGTCGTCCGGACCGCGCTGTCGGGACCACCCCGTTGAACGCGAACACACCTGCCAGCCGTCCGTCCGACATCCATCGGCGCTTTGTTGCTCATTGCAGGAGAACTGTGGATGAACAGCGCGGCGGTTAGTCTCACTGAGCACATTCAATGGCAATTTTCTTGCGAAGGATATCAACAATGATTCAGAACTTTGAACGTGCGTGCCGTGCTAAGTCATATTCTTCCTCCCAATATATCCCCACCTACCCTCGTCCCATGCTGTACGTGTTTCTATCAGCAACTGGGCGAGCAAAAAGACCAAAATACGCGTACCGCTCCCGTCGCTGGACCCCCCGAAACCGACACAAAACGGACCGAGCAAAATAATTCCAGTACGTTCGATCTGAGAATAAGAAGCATTCAGTGTTCGCGAAAAGGCCACCCGCGGATCCAAGAACCTTGTGTTCATCCAATGTTCGTTGACCATCTTCAACCGGAAGCCAAGGGAGGCGTACTCGCCTCAGGACAAACTCCTACGGTCACAACGGTGCCATGTCTTGCCCTCTTAGAAGACCATAGCCAAAAAAAAAAAAAAAAAAAAAGCAGCATGGGAGGTATCTGATCGAAAAGGGAGCCGTAGGCCCTGCGACGCCACAACGCCGTAAACACCTTGTAACACCCTTCTCCGGATGTGCAGCGAGATCCACCACACTCCGAAGCTGCAACGCATGCCTCACACGGTTCAACATGTAGTAGAAGGGCGGCTAGTATGCAACAGTGGCATGAGCCAGGCGCCGTCTTGGCGACACCTATGTTCACTCACGGCGCATATCTAGCGAGAACTCTACTTCCGCAACACAGCGTCGTAAAAGCTTGCAATGCCGGTGATTGCGGCGCCAGTGATGACGCCCTTCCAGCCTCCGTAGATTGCCGAGTTGATGCGTGCCACGGACGTTTGGTCAACCCAGCCGCCAAAAGTGACTCCCTGTTGGTATACCACGTACGTGATGACCGCCTTGGCGATGCTGAAGGTCAACGGGTCGACAACATTCTCTGGCTGCGCGCTCCTCCTCCCGCGACCGGGCTGCGAGTGCGCAGCGGAGAGGTTGAAGTAGAATCCGAAGAAAGCAGGCACGACCACGCTGGTGAAAGCCCAGAGGATCGCTGGGTTCCAGAACGAGCTCGTCAGCAGAAGGAACATATCGGGAACCTCGACAGGGTAGTCCGACGTCCCCAGCGCCGAGATGGCCGGGATGGTGAAAGCATAGCGGTCTGAGAGGACTTCTTTCCGCAGGTGGTACAGCTCGAACGCGTTGATGCAGAACAGGATCGAGGTCACGGTAGACAGCGAGTCGCGCGTGTTGTATGCGACCTCTTTCACGCCCGAGTCCTCATACAGAGTGACGACGCGTTCCCGGAGCGCAACGGTGCGCTCGTCGACGACCCGGGCAACGTCAGCCGGCGAGGCGGGGAGCGGGATGCGCCGAGCAAGGGAGAGGGCGCGACCCGGCGTTGCGGAGGTCAAGGCCAGTTCAGAGTCATCTCTGGAAGCGTGTCATCAGTATACTCGGTCTTGTTTACATAGTCCGGTCCCTGGGCGCGACAAGACGCGCCGCGGGCCAGCGGTTCGGCGCAACTCACCCGGCGGTGGCGGCGATGTTCTGTTCAGCAGCCTTCGCAGCCCTTCGCTTGGCGGTCTTGGGTGCTTCAGCAGGAGGTGGCGCTTCCTTCTTGACTGGTGAACCTATTGCGCGAGCACGCGCCTGGTAGTAAGGCAGGGTCGCGGGGTTCTTGCTGAACTGGTTCGAGTTCTCAGCGAGGAAGTCGTCGAGCGCGACCTCCAGATCACTCTTCTTCAGGCCGTCGGTGCTGGAATCAGCATCGCATGTTAGTACCTGGGCGGTCGACCTTGAAAGGAACAGTGGGCAGCTTGGGGTTGCGCATATGGTGACAGCGCGCGTCCGCACTGGGGCTCAACACGGCCGTGCCATACGGGTGCAATGCGACAGCTCCACCAGCAAGGCCGGCAGCGAAGCGAGGGGCTGGCCGTGATGCAAGCTTGCGCGTTGCAAATAAGTTCCCGAGGAGACGCAAAAGCTTAAGAAGAGATAAATTCTGGACGTACTTTTCCAGACCGACCGTCTCGGCCAACTCGAGAAGGTCAGACTTGCGCTGACCGCGCAGGAAGCTATTCGATGAGCTCGACATGATGTCAGTGCCGTTAATGGGGTGTGTGTGGTCGCGTAGACGATGCGACGAAGTTGCGATGCTTGTGAGCTGTGTGCGATAGGCAGATGTTCTGCGGCGAGGTTATATACTGTATATGGGCATCAACGGCACAAAGATGTTGGACTGTGTGTGTGTTTGTACCTCAGACACGAGTGGTGTGGCCGGGTTATGTTGTTGATCTCAATGTTTGGGGGGGTGTCTGCGTGTTTTGGCAGGTGACCCTGGTGGACAGGGGGGTGGCCAGTTGGCTGGGTACTGTGGGCCTGTGAGCAGGTGGGGATGGGAAAGGGAAAGCGCGGCCCATCGGGGACAGCTTGGAGCTTGGGCCACACCTTGTACCTTTTTGGAAATCAGGGGGGCTGGAGGTGGGAGCTGGAGGGGACGCTTTTCTTTGTCTCCCAATGTCCGCGACCCACAACCTGTCCCAAAGTGAGGCCATTTTGGATAAACTACTCATTTACTGGCTAACCAGTCCGTTGCCCGGTCACATCCGATCCCTTCCCGCGGTTGCATCTCATTTCAGATGCTATCATTTCGTAGAATGTGGTAAGGTCCTATTCGTCATATCCAAACATTGAGGCCTCTTGCGAACGCGTCTCGCTCGAGAGTTGGGCCAACAACACGATGCTGATGAATGCATACAACGTGATGTCTTTAACAGTCGAGGTGTCAGGCTCGACATATGTTATAGATTTCCCATGCTGTGGGTTTTTTAATGTTGTAGATTACCCAGTTTGGGCACTCAGTTCGCGCCCTGCCTATCGTCTCAGACATCCACCGCATTCACAAACCTCTCCTCGCCCCTCTTCACCAGCCGGACAGGAACCTTGAGTTTCCCGTGCAGCTTGAGCGTCAATAACGACGTCGCCTGCCTGATAGTCTCCCTGGACTTGGTCCTCGCCTTCTCGTACACCTCCTTTTTCTCATCCAGCGTCATGCCGGCGACCTCCTCATCCGACGCCCACTCGTCAACAGCAAGCTCGATGCTGTACTTCTGAAACAACACGGCGAGCGCGGCTAGCATCTCGACCTGCGCGATGCGCCTGCCCAAGCAGGATCTCGCACCATCGCTAAATGGTATGAAAGAGCCTCGCACCGGCCTGTAGAGCTGCTCGCTGGTATCGCGACCCTTGTACCCGCCAAAGTCCTCCGCCTCGTCGTCGTCCTGCGCCTCGGCCGCCTTGGTCAGCGAGGGGCGGTACCACCGCTCGGGGAGGAAGTCGTCCAGGTCGTTCTCCTCTCCGGAGGCACCGCCCTTCTGCTTTGTCGGCCAGTACTTGGGGTTCCGGTGCACGCCGACTGTATTCAGGATGATCATCGCCTTCTCCGGCAGCACGTACTTGCCACCGTTGAGCGTGATGGTCTGGTCCTGGCCCGGGCTGACGTGCTTTGGGATGTCGACGACCGAGGGGATGAGACGCAGCGCCTCATTCATGCACGCCGCGACGTTTGAGGCGCACAGCGCATTGATGTTCTTCTCGTAGTTCCACGTCAGCGGGTCGCTGTCGCGCCCGAAGAGGCGGTCCACGTCCGCCTGCAGGGCTCGCTGCGCCGCTGGGTTGATGGCGAGCTCGGAGAGGGTGAAGTGCAGGGTGTTGGCCGTCGTCTCGTGCCCAGCGACGATTATGATAAAGGCATTGCCCTTGATCATCTCGTCGGACATCTTGAGTGGCTCGTCTGCCTTCTTCTCGTTCTTGCCCTTGTTGCCATACGTGGCTCGCACCAGTTGGCCCATGATGTCCATGCCATCACTACTGGCGCCCATGTGAGCTTCCTCGATCTTGTCCTCTAGAAATTCTTGCATGTACTTGTCATAGTTCTGGTAGGCGACTAGCGCCTCCTTAGTCGCCTTGAATGGAAGATGTTTAAGGAGCCACTGAGGGACAAGTAGGAGCACGAGAATCCTCTCGAGCACCGTTGCCAACGAGTCCACAAACGTCAGAGAATGGCCCTTTGGAGGCTCGAAGCTGGCATACTTCTTGTTCTGCACGCTCAGATCGTCAGGTAACTTTTGGCCCGGCCAAAAGAACCTCAGTCCAAAGCCAACATGAGCTATGATGTTCAGGGCAAGGGTCATGGTGTCGTGCTCAACGGTGTCAATGGTGGCACTGCTAGTCCTCTGCTTGTCTTCTGCGTCATTCCCGGTCCAGTGCGAGATCAAGCCTTGTGTCTGATGAATTGACTCGCCAAAGATATAGGCGGCATTTCGCTCGTTGAAGCTGGGCGACACCCCCTTGCGATGCATTTTCCACTCAGCACCCTCAGTAGTGAGCATGTTCCGGCCAAAGATGGCCAGGATCTCATAGGCTGATGTTTCCTTGGGAAAGGCTTCGCGCCGAGCCGTAACCTGGTGAATTGCCTCTGCGCTAGATGTCCACAGGATGGTCTTGAATGGCGTTACCACCAGAAAGGCATCGCCGAGTCGATTCCAAGGCTCCCGAAGGAGGCGATACGACCAGTCAGGTTGCATAATACTGATTGGTGGTCTGGTCAGTTGTGCTGCGTCGTCCGGTGGTACACACCGACATTCGAGACTTACTCTATCCAGCTCTCCCACCAGGACTTGGGTAGGGTTTTGATCATGGGCGTCCACATCCAGAACAACAGCAGCCAATAATGGCTGAAGGGCGATATAGCTAAAAACAAGCCTCAATAACACGTTCGGCTTCTGAACGACAGGGAGGCGTGTGAGACTTACGGGTGACCACATATGGCAGTCCTGACCGCTTAGCAGCTGCGATGTGAGAGCGCAGGCCATTGAAATATGTCAAGGCACCGTATGCCAGGACCGCCCCGGCCAAGACGTATAATGCGGACAGCATTTTGATGTCCCCAGGACGTATCAATTGCCGTACCAGTCTGTCGTGCGGGCTGGCGCAGGGAGAAAGAGAAGTCGACGGCAGCAGATCCGCGGTAGGACTCTACGCCGGGGATGACCACGACCGATGAAGACCAGGTAGGTAGCTTGACCGATGACAGCTCTGGGCTACAGCAAGAGAGGTGTAAACGAAACAAGATTGGCTACCGCATGTGAAAGCCAGCAACTCAGTCGATGCAGAACGTTGTCGTGTTCAGAAAATGCCATCCCATGAGAAAAGGTCGTCATTGACGTCTTCTAGCGCACAGGTCCCTGGAGACCCACGGGGTGGCACTCTTAGTGTTTCATCCCCGAGACGGCCCGGATGCAGGCCTGCCAAGAGCACGGAGTGCTTGTCGGTATGGGCGTCCTCTCGGTTAGGAGGAGCCGCCGAATGCGACGAAGGCCAGGAGTAGTCCGAGCCTTGGAGAAGCGCCGCCTGTTTATTGAGAGGCGCCGTGGACAAGGCCATCTCACCAATTGCGAGACGGCTGTGCTGGGGTTCGAGGCGCGAAAGGCACGAATCTGCGGCTGTTGTGGGGTCTTTTCTTCACCACACGCTTGGTCCACTTGTTTGTCAGTCCCCAGTTGGTTGATACAGCCAGTCTGAATGCCTGCATTGCGAATTGCAGCACTGCGGCTTGCCTCCATCATCACGACTGAAGCCAGAGAGAGGCGTGCAATCGGATTCTAAGATATGCTGTAGATCGTACAAACTTCCCCGTTGAATAGGCACGTGAGGGCTTTTCATCCTCGTGCAAGCATTTCCTGATCTGGATCCCCCTTAAACTGTCCTTGAAGATCAAGCATCAATCGAACGCGAGAGACAGAGGAGTACTGAGGAGGTGTTGATTGGGGACCCCGGCAGTGGAAAGCAGGCGGGCCCTACTGCAAGTTTGATCCGTGGATTTGGTTTTGAGGATATGTACCTGACGCCTTATCAACGGGCAACTGGAATTGAGGCCAGGCGTTGATAGCACAGCCGTACTGTCCCAGTCGCACTGTCGGGTAGCCACAGGCATAAGCAATCAATCCTTCCAAAAGGTTATCCCAACGTCCTACGGGGCTCACCAAAGCTGCATTTGGTTCCTCGACGTCAGCTCTGCAAACCATCTGATCAACCTCCCAGACCGCCTGTTCTATTCACACATTCCGTCATGACCATGCCTGCCTTGCATCTCCCGCGCCCGCGCGAACTCGTCCAAACCCGCGGGCGCCTTCGGCAGGAGAATAACTCCCGTTCGTGATTCGCAGCGCCCGTGCCGAGGCAGGGAACACCGCTCACCATCAGCCCCCACCACCACGCTGGTTAAGCTTCTCTTCCCGAATCATGGGTGTGTGTGCCTTCCCCGGGTTTTCACATGCGCCGCTCCTGGCGATCCGCTGCGTTGAAAGGTAGTGGTGGTGTTCGCCAAGGCCTTCCTGAACCTACCCTGCAGGTCTTCCCCTCCTCTGTCTAGCACACCGTTCGTCCTCTATCCCCATTATCCTCGTTATCCCCCTTCATGTCCTTGTCGGGCTGCCCTGCTCAAGTCTCACGTAAATCATGCTCGGCCGTTCTGGGTAATACACCATGGGCACGGAAACCTCATACGAATACGAGGGCATGGCCGACGCTGAATACTGCCCTTTTTGTCGTCCTGTCGTCCAGTCACCTGGCGATCGCCTCAAGTTTACAGATCCATACCAGGTAGTGTTCCTCCGTCCGGCTAAACATTTCCCATTGGGCCCCGACGAGGTGATCTTCATCGCATCTGGCGTCCCGCGTGCTGCCGGCCAGCTAGGGCACACCCCAACCCCGCGAGGAGCGGATGGCCATTCCCCAAGTCCAATGGCGGCGGTGCTGAAGCCACATTCCCCCTCACTTCATCTGACTTTGGTGTCTGCCCTGTCCCAACCGAGGGCAGGGTCAACGATTAACGAAGGCCACGCACAAAGACGTTCACAAGGTACCTGGGCATCTGGCCCACTGCCCTTCCCTTGGTCGCTCCGTCGGCGCGCCTCTCAAGGGTTGTGGCTTACGAGTGTCCCAAAGAGGAAATTTCATTCGATACCCCTCAGACAACGGCATGATAAGTCTCCCAATAAGCAGAACACTCAGTCAGCTGTCAGGTGCAATCGCCCTATGGCAGCCTCGGGAAGTTTCCCAATGCCCTGAACGTCGTCTCCTTGCTTATCATACGTGTGCATGATCTCCAACATGATGTAATGCCGGAATGTTGAATATGTCGTCCGGGGTTGTTTATGGAATAATAAAAGGACGGCGCCTCGTCCGCGATGGCCTTGGATGCTCCCGAAGAGAGAGGTGATCACGCCGACCACCCAACGTGCTTGTATACACTCACTCCTGTCCAGCCAGCCTACCCCTCGTTGTGTTCAGCTGAATCACTGTTCGTCTCCCAAGACTCTCAGGATGATCTTAACGTTCGTTTGTGTCCTGTTCCTCAGCATAGGGGCCGAGGCAGCCCCTAGGATAAAGTCTGCCAAAGAGAAGCGGCTTTTTGGCCCCACCGTGAAGATCACCACGCCCGGCGCCACCATCGAGGGGAGCGTGACCCCCTTCATCGGCTCCGCTGGCGGCTTCGTCGAGAACTTCAAGGGCATCCCCTTCGCCCAGCCCCCGGTGGGTAACAACCGGCTCAGGCCTCCCGTGCCGTTGGACCCAAGTCATTCCATGGGAAATGTGGATGCCACGACGTTGTTGCCCAAGCAGTGCCCGCAGTTCTTGCTCGGGGAGGACATACAGATCCCAAACGTCCCGGGCGTCGCAGCCGATATCCTGGAGACAGTGGTCGACTCGCCACTTCTCAAGAATAATATCATCGGGGGCCAGGAGGACTGCCTGACCGTCAACGTCCAGCGGCCAGCGGGCACCAAGGAAGGGGACAATCTCCCCGTGATGTTGTGGATCTTTGGGGGTGGCTTCGAGCTCGGGTCTACCGCCATGTACGATGGCTCGAACGTTGTCGCGCGATCGGTTGAGTTGGGTAAGCCCGTTGTTTTCGCCGCGGTGAACTACCGGGTTGGCGGGTTTGGATTCCTGGCCGGTAAAGAGATTCTTGCTGAGGGCAGCGCCAATCTGGGCTTGCTGGACCAGCGCTTGGGCATGCAATGGGTTGCTGATAACATCGCGGCTTTCGGTGGCGATCCGGACAAGGTCACTCTGTGGGGCGAGAGTGCTGGCGCAATCTCTATCTTTGATCAGTTGATCGCCAATAATGGTAAGACCTGTTGTGTTTTGGCGGCCTTGAATCCGGAAGGCTGACTGTGGTTTACCAGGCGACATCTCGTACAAGGGAAAGCCTCTCTTCAGAGGGGCGATCATGAATTCTGGCTCTGCTGTGCCGACCGATCCAGTCGATAGTGCCAAAGCACAGCAGGTCTACGACGCGGTGGTGCAGGGCGTAGGATGTGCCGGGGAGGCAGACACATTGCAGTGCCTTCGTAAAGCCGAGTACCAGGTGAGTCCATGGGCGCACGCACTGTTGTTGAGTCTACAACCTGGATTACCAACTACTCCCAGTAGCTTTACTGACACAGGCTTCCTATAGAAACTCCTCACGTCAATGAACTCCGTGCCTGGTATCCTCTCGTTCAATGCCCTTGCTCTATCCTACCTGCCACGGCCAGACGGCAAGTTCCTGGCGGCGTCGCCCGAGGCGCTCGCGAGCTCCGGCAACCTCCCACAGGTCCCCTTCATTCTCGGCGACCAGAAAGACGAGGGCACCCTCTTCGGCCTCTTCACCAGCAACATATCCACTTCAGACGACTTCAAGGACTACCTCAAGACGCTGTACTTCACCAACACAGACCCACAGATCGTTGACCAGTTCGTAGACTTGTACCCCGAAGACCCGGCCCAAGGCTCACCCTTCGACACGGGCGACGAGAACGTCATTTACCCGCAGTTCAAGCGCGTCGCCGCCCTCCTTGGCGACGCCGTCTTCACCATGTCGCGCCGTGCCGTGCTAAACATCACGACGGGGCTCCAACCAGGCGTCAAGCGTTGGTCGTACTTGAGTCAGTACGACCAGGGCACGCCCGTGCTCGGGACCTTCCATGGCAGCGACTTGATCCAAGTCTTCTACGGCATCAAGGACAACTTCGCCGCCTCCGCCATCCTCAACTACTTCCTCAACTTCGCCTACAACCTCGACCCCAACGTCGCTTCCGGTGGCACCAGGGCCACCGACGGCGAACAGCTCATCAACTGGCCCGACTGGGCTTCTAGCAACCAGCTGGTCCAGTTCGACGCCGACAGAGCCAGCCTGATAACCGACGACTTCCGCCAGCCACAATTTGAGTTCCTGCTGCAGAACTCGGCGAACTTGCACTTTTGATCACAGCGGTACATGTACATTGATTCCCCATGATTTGATCATGTCTCTTCTCTCTCCCTGGAGCGTAGTACATATGGGATTGACGGCGAGCGGGACTCGTGTCCCTAGTCTAGCCCTCAGGTTCTCGTCTTTCCCAGAGACCACGAGTAGTTATCTATCATATATCATATTACATTTCAAGAAGCCACGGGCCCGTACACTTTTCCACTGGGACTTTTGTCCGTGATGATCGTACATCCCATACGTGTGTGCCCCAGTGAACCCAGCCGTGGTGCTCACTCCATCCTGCCGTGGACACGTCCTAATCTGGCCGGCCCATTCGCCGCCGCCTCCGACAAATACAAGAGCGACAAAAATTCCCCGATGCTATTCCTTCCACGTGTGGCCCTGTTCCCTTCCCCGAGGTCTCGGTCTTGTCCGATTCGCGGGAATGAGGGATCGTCCGATCTGCCTCCCCCAACACACCCACCCACTGCTCTATGATGACCCGGCTGGCCTTACTCTCCGTCCAGGTTTCATCACGTCGTATTCAACGTTGCGCGCGCTCTGCTGCCCGCTCTCAACTCGGTTTGTTCGTCCTAGGTTGGCTGGGTATGCGTCGTCAGTGTGCCGTCTTCTCGGCACGGCCCTTTTGCTCAGCATGGTGTCGGGGCATCTGCTCATTGTGTGGTGTCTTCGAAATCCAGTGCTCTTACCCCCTGAGGTATTGCTCCACCCCTTGTGCCAGTAGCATATACTCTTGATCCTCCTCTTCTTGGCGGTGGGAAATGACCCGAGTATCTCCCCATCTGCATTGTTCCCATCCCACCTTGTAACGTCTCGGTTCGCGGTGACTGCTCACAATGATCCCCGCGGGGTGTTGAGGAAGGTTCAGTACTAGGGTACTCTTGGCTGTGTCTTTATAGTCCTCTATGATTTGGTTGCATCTTGTTGTCTGGGTGACATCTTGGAACTCGACATGCTGTCCTTGGTGGCACACACCATGTCAGGGCACCTACGGAAGAGCCTCATCACTCTCTGAGTCTGCCCAAAAAGCCAGTGACCCTTTGCGACTTGCAGGCCTTGCTCGCTCCTGAGCCAATGAAAACAGTGACACGGTAAATGTGACATTGTTGTCGATATCTCCACATTGTAAGCCTGTCCGACAAAAGAGCTTCAACAAGAGATTAGGCATCGATGCTGAGAGTGCCAGCGGGAAGGAAAGATTGATGGCTGCATTTTGGTCATTTGTTTGGTCCAGGGCAGAGGGAGACTCTTCTTGAAAGATTCCCAAAGCAGTTGTGGTTGACGACAACATCACACAAGGATGGATGCGATGAGCATGGTAGTGACTGTTCAACTGGAGCCACCGAGGTGCCCTTCGGCGGCCAGCGGGAAGAAGCCGTCCTTATCTGGAAGAGGTGGGCAGGTACGAGGCTTGTCAGCCTCGAGACAAACAGAGTAACAGTGGATGCTACCAGAATCTTGTATTTGAGCTCCACCACCTCGTGGTGCTGTCACTTCAGACGAATGCAAAAAACAAGATGGATCACCAGTCTCACAAACAAGGCAGCAAAGTGTTTTCACATAATGATGATTTGAGTCCTTGGTCTAGAAGTAATGTTCATCAGGGCAACGCAATTGCATAGCAATAACCACTGCAAGTGACAGGCTCTTCTTTCCCCTCTGCAGGCAGGTTTGACACCAACAAAGCTGGGTTCTCTTCACCATCCTTCAGGTCGAGCCCTGCGCATAAGCGTGCTGGGCCCCCTAGCTGTTCTCTACCACCAAAGCTTCCACTGCTCGACTGAACGGGCATGGACCAATAGCTCATTAATGTAAGGAATGTAATGAAAGACCTCAAGTGTGAGTAATGTCTTTGAATCATTTCGTCGTGATGCCCCCGAACGCCGACAACCGTTTCACCGTTTTTGTTGAATGGGAAGATGCGGGTGTTGAGGGATGAATCCACCCCCCGATCCCCGTGATGTTGCGAGATGACATCGGATATTAGGTAGGAAGTGATAAAAGAAAGGAAACGCAACATGTGGTATCTCGAGTAATCGCCTGACCAGACAGACTCCCCCAACCCCTTTTTTCCAGTTTCGCCGTCCCGTCATCGACTGTCCCAAAAACATAGGATGCCCTGACGCCGAAGATGATGCCAAGGCTAATCGACGAGAGGGTCAAGAGATGAGCGTCTAGGGTTTGAACATCCAGACTTCGACCTCCGGAGAATTGAGTCTTGAGAATTAAACCGTTGATAATTTGACTTCCAAGAATTGGAACACTTCAAGCGACACGAGTCATCTAGTAGCGGTGCTGCTGCTGGTGCTGCTGGTACTCATACCCGTACGCGGCCATGCCGTTGTTTGCCATGCCGTTCATCGATGGCAGGGAGCTCATCGAGGGAGGGCCACCGGACATGGACAGGTGTCGCTGCATGTGCGCAGGGTGCATAGAAGAGGTGCTCTGGACGCGAGCGTGGCCGTTGCGCGGGCTGTCCCAGTCGGCTGAGCCATCGAAGGTTCCGTCCATTGGGCCGAAGAACCGGGCATTAGGATCGTTGGAGCCCATGATAGGGTCATAGCCCTGTCCCTGGTAAGTCGGAGGGCCGCCATAACCCTGAGGAGGCTGGTAGTTTGCAAACATCTCCTGCTGCTGGAAGCCCTGGTTGGGTTGCGAAGCGTAAGGGCGGAATCCCGCGGGGCCATGTCCCGAGTTGTGCAGCACAGGGTTCTCTGACACGCTTCTAACGTGCATAGGACGGCTCTGAGGCGCATAGGATTGGACGGCATTGTTGTCCGGCGTCATAGGAACACTAACGTGGCGCTGAGGTACAGGAGCAGGCAAGACGGTGTTGCTGCTGTAAGGCTGGGGGTTCCAGAAGTTGGGGTCGGCTTGGTTTTCGGCGATTGCTGCAAAACCGTTGCCCATTTGGTATGGATATCCCTGGTTCATGCCACCGAGGGGGCGGTGGGAAAGGTTGTGCATGGGCATCGCATAAGTGCTGGCGCCGGTACGGAAGCGCTTATTATCCTGACCGAAGGACATACCAGGGCGGCCACCATTGTAGCTGCTCATGGAAGGAGGGGCACGGTAGACCTCAGACTTGGTGTGACGGTGGCCGCTGCCGTTGCTGCCGGTGCGACGAACAGTTGCCTTGGGCCTCGACTCGTTACCGTCGGTGATGATCTCTGGCAGGATCTCGATGTCGGGGATCTGCTGAATCTCTCCAGAGTCCATTCGTGCCTTGACATCCTTGATGATGGCAAGCATCTCCTCTGTTTGGTAATCCTTGTTCAGCTTGTCCTGTAGCCAGCCGGGAATCGCTGTACCACTGCTGAACTCCTGGTCGTCGTCATCTTCGTCGTTGAAACGACGCTTTCGGGAGTCAGACTCTTGGAGACGCTTGGCCTCTCGCTTACGAGCCTGAAGAGTCCAGTGCTTGAGCACGCCGTCTCCTCGACGGCCTGTCTTGATGTTCTCCTCACTCCAGCCGTGGACCTTCTCGATCTGAATCAAGACAAGCTCAACTTGTCGAATAGCGTAGTCGGTAGCATTGCGGTACCGAGACCGCTGGTAGTGCTTGCGACAGTAGTGAACCCAGATGCCATGAGGAATGGCCTTGGTGCAAAGCTTGTTTCGGCCGAAGATGTGAGAAATGGCCTTGCGGAGCGAAGATCCGGTAGTGCAAGGATCAACAAACATGCACTTGGGCTCAGGAGGGGAAGAGCGAGGCAAGACCGGGGCAGCCTGAGTGTTCTCAGCCGGGGTGCTCGGCATCGCCGTGTCGGAGCCAATAGACTGCTGCTCATCGGCCTGTGGTGACTTAGGTGGTGTTGGCTCAGCCATTGGCCCAAACGACGGGTAGTGGTGGGATCGTTGCTGAAGGGATGGGAAATCAGGAGCTGAGACGGTTCTCTTGTGTGCTCTGGAAATGGAGGCCGAGGGTGAATCAGGCCGCAGGAAAGAGTTGATGATCTTGGAATCGCTTGGACTGTGGTTTCCCAAGTTAGCACACCTGTTTGACGCGTCGTAGCTGGTGATGAAAAGAAAAGAATCCTGAGAAACCAAGCCCGCAATCTGTTAAATAGTTCCTGGACCGCGAAGCAAACGACGACAAGAATACCACTGAATAATCCATGACTGACAATTGCAGTGAATGGTTCACAATGGGATGAACAATTCAAGAGATCAGAGTGACTGGACTTGGGTGGGTCCCCCCACAATCTCGAAGCTATTCACACGAGCGAACAATGGGAGGGGTAGATGGGACGAACTGGATGACAGAAACGGTAAAATCGCTCTAACGTACCTTGTGCTCCCGGCAAGCCCCCGATTCCGAACCAGAATTGCATCTGATGGCGACCGAGGTCGGTCTGAATGCATTGGGCTATCATTGTCTGAGGCATCAGGTGAGGCGTCCTCGAACCCTCTCCTGGATGGTGAAGGAGGCTGGATTTCAACAACAGTAGGACACGTCATCCCAGAGTCGGGATCGGACATCCTCCTTTCCGTTGGGGTCGAATCAGACATGAACGAGTTCATCGGCTGATACTCGCTCACTGTGGACAGTGACGAGATTCTCGAGTGCGATCGAGAGTGACTCGAGGTATTTGACGACATCGTCGTGTATGAGGAGAGGCTGCTGCGGCTGTCCGAGAACTTGTGCTTTGGTGACTTCGGGCTGGTCGAGCCAACGCTGTCAACCGGTGTCGCCTCCGTGTAGAATGAGGGCTTGGCTGCTTGTGAGTTTTGCACGTTCTTGACGTTCAGAGTCAATGGTAGAGAGTATCCTCCGGCGTCCCATGGTGTCCTGCTCCGGCCGGGCAACCTCGATTCACTTGAAGTCCGCACCGGCATCATCCTCTCTCCTGTCTCATAGCCACCCAGAGTAACGGGTCCTGAAGCGCGCCTCGCGCCGGCGGCCTGCGCCGCTCCCGACGTGTTTAGTAGTGACGTGACGTTCATTGCGTCACTTGTGGTAGAGGTAATACCTGTCAGAACGTAAGCCTCGAGTCACCCAGCCGACAACACAACAAAGAATCAACCAAGTAGTCGGCGTCGCAGATCACGACGTGAAAGGGAAGGACACACGTGGACGACTAACCTCTGCTGTAAAAATGTGCCAGGGTGTGAGGGCCTGATCGGCGAGGACGGTACACAGTCCGTTCCCTCTGTACTTATATTTACCACCTCTTCGTTTTGGAAATACCCTGTATGAGCACTTCCAGCCTTCTTGGGCAGCCAGCTGTCTTGTGAAGGAATTTGGCAAACAACTCCTCGTCACGCCGGACTGAGTTGGATGATCCTCGCAGTACGCCGCCGATTCAATGGACAAACACTGGTGGGCCCGAAATGTCGCACAAGTCCCTGGGCAGGTGGTAGTTCTGTAAGGCTCACACAGATATCCAAGGGCGGTGTCTTCGTCGATGTGTCAGGCAAGCACTAATGAACCATCAAGGGCCACAAAGAGAATGAGATGTTTGCCGACTCAAGTTCGTGATACGAGGTGACGGTGATGAGGTTGAGAGGCCAGCCGGTGGTGCTTGATCTGGTAATAGCAATCCGAGGTCGTCGCTTCCTGGTGAGTGGTACTGGAGGCGAGAAGTGAAGAAGTGAAGAGAGACCTCGCAGGAGGGGTTGTCTCGGTATTAAATGTTGTAAGGTTGTCTGATGAAGCGGGTGGGTATGTTGTCAAGTGTCACGATATGGGTTGGATGTGGACGGGATGGGATATCTTATTTCTTTGTAGTGCGATCCGTGGCAGGGATAGCAAAGAGGAATAAGGTTGTCGAACTCCAGGACGGGATCAACGTTTGAGTGGCACTGACAGTTCCGAAGTAGATTCAAACACTTGAAACGCCAAATCCCAGGAGCCGGAGAGATCGAGCAATGGCCATCCGAAAGGTGGCAGAAGACGATATGGCTTGAACCCCCCAATCGAATCGGAAACCGAAGAAGCCGAACGAAACAAGCAACAAGCAGCTGTCCAGGCTAGCTGAACGGATGCCCTTGAGACGGATGAGACACGCTGGGACGAATGACTTTGGAGTCGAGTGTGGGCCAGCCAGTGACGCCCGATGAAGTTGCCAGAGCAAGCCACCGTGGATGAGATCAAGATCAGGATCGGGTGAAGAGATGCGTTGAACAGATGTGGTAAAGAGTCCGGTCCCAACTGCGTTATGATCCTAGAATCGCCTGATGGCACTGACAACGGGTTTAAGACTGGGTGAATAAAGATGAAGTACGCAGGTGTAACCAGCCTCGTCGGTGGTGACGATTCCCAGGGAGAAGACGACGACGACGAGGAGTAGTCACTCAGCAGGAGGGAGCCAGGACCACCAGGCACGAACTAGCAACGGCGCCAGGGGAATAGAAACAAGGCAGTGCCGACAACGCATAAAGCGTGGAGAGGTGGCTGAAAAGGAGATCTGTTTGGCGATCCGAGAAGAGCAAGTCTGACATCCTGGGGAGGAGGGGAGGGTTCAGTCCATGTTCCAAGAGCAAGCAACGGGCCACACAGCGCTGAAGGTAACTTACCCCTGTCCGGAATCAATGCGTCGAGTGTGAATTTGGAAGGGAGGCCAGCTCTCCGGTGGTAGCAAGCAATAGGTACGAAAGGAAGAGGGAGGTCAAGCGCAGCAAAGAGTTTCCAGTTGCGGCAAGGTAAAGCAGGGCGCCTCACGCATTGAGGTAAAGCCTTCAGAGAATCTTGAGCAGTCTCCACTGGTAGGTTTTGACCGGGGCTCTTGAGCCTCCCGAGTGGTGCACCCGTCCAGCGTGGTGGTCCCTGTCTCGTTCATGGGTATGGATCTCTGGTGTGGGTGTAGGTGATACGTGCTCGCCGAGGCCCGCCCTGAGGGTAGTGCATCCACTTGCCGGCGCCGTTTGAAAATAATATCCTTGTATCAGATTGGCTCCGGTTGATCATGGCGTCAGATGCTCGTCTGATCCGAAGAGCGATCACCACAGGGACATCCACGGTCGACCACTACCTGTGCAGACTGCGGACAGCCCTTGTTCCCTTTGCGGAAGCCATGCGAGGGCGGCGTGGTCAGGTACGTACTCGGTCTCGAGGCGCAGCAGCAGGGGAGATCTGCAAACTGAGACCCGGGATGGGGCTTGAAACCATTCATGTGGGCAGACTCGTCTGATAGCACGAAGCACTCTGGGGGAGGAGCTCAGCGACTTGCTGTTCACCATCTATTCCTCGTCGCATTGTCTCCGGCGTCGTGGCCGGATAAACATGAGGACGACACCTCTTGTCGCCGGCAAGAGATGAGGCAGATCTGAGAGAGCCCGAGATCGTGTCCCGATTCGCTTCCGGCTTTTGGCAGCACTGCGACAGCCGGAAGCACCATTTCCCAGACGCGACTTGGTGGGCTGTCGCCGGGCAGAGGGAGTTGAAGAGTTGCACAGGTTCACCGATGGCATCAGAGTCGCTGCAGGTCAGCGCGGGAGAAGCCGCACGAGGTGCAGTAAAACCTCCGAACGGGGGCGAAGAATACAGCGGGACCACGCTGTGCCAGTCCCAACGTGTCATTTCGCGGCCGTGGTCTTGTGGAAGCGAGCTCCAAAAAGCGGTTCGCTGCGCTCGGAACGTATTAGTTTCCTACTGTGCAGTATGGGACCTACATCTGTGTGAATCGCTAGCCTAGCACCTATATTGGAGCGAGTAAGGACCTGCCCCAGCAGGTGAAGAATGGAAGGTGGGGGTTCACATGTGAGCTGGCTTCCCACAACGCTGCTCCAAGCCGCGGAACCGTCTTCGTTAACAACGGCACCGGGTAAGCTTGAGGTATAGTTAGAGATCTGCATCAAATACCGTTGCGTCGATCAACGGGGGAAACAGGCGGCTGAGGTTAACAGCATGCGTCCCTTGATGCGCTTTGAGCGGGAAAAAGTCTAGTTGACTTGCCGGGCCAGCCTAGAACAACAGCCGCCAAGTAACACAGCTGACAGGTGTCTGTCCCGGTGTGAGCTGCGTCTTCGTGTATACGGGCCTGCCAGAATGCTTGTGCACGTTTCCGCTGGCCTGGCGTTTCCCATCATCTGTATTCCGAGATGGCAGCATAGATCTCGAGAAGTGCCGTGATAGCTGTCAGACACTTGACATGAGATTCGTCAACCAGGCTCGGCGTCGGATGGGCCAGCGGCAGCGCAGCACACATGGGATGTCGTTGATGGGTGGTGAACTGAGGCCGAACGCGATTGGTCCGTGGGATTTGCTGGATGTTTCAGAAGAACCTGAGGCAGCTGGAAGGCGGGCGACGGTGCAGATGACTGGAGCCGGGGGTGGGAGGCAGAGATGACGGGTCAGGGACTGGCAAGGGTGTGGTGCGGCGCTGCTGCACGGTTAGTGCTCATTACAGTACCAAATATGAGAGAGCGTGCGGGCCCTGAAAAAGGTCGGACGCGCAAGGGACTGTGAGTGGGTGACTAGCGGCCGGGCAAAGTTGGGCCTAGGGTCGCAAGTGTGCAGAGCAGCGCTGAGCAATGCGGGGCCAACGGTGACTGTCAGATTCCCGGGCCCTTTGATGACATGGGTTGCAACGCAGGCATGGGACTGACTTGACGGGTTGACGTTGTGTCGCAGGCGCAGTGTGCAGCCCGCAGGTCGCGGTTGTCTGTCTGACTGATGGGTGAGTGTGTACCCCGTCTGGCACGTCTGCCCGTCGTCTCTCTCTCTGGCCGTCATGCCCGCGGTATCCTCACGTCGCAGCGTAGCAGTAGGGCAGGTGGTGGTGTGCGACGAGGGCTCGCGTGTGGTGGACACTGCAGAGGTGGAGTGCTCAGCCTGTGTTTCAGCCGAAGTCTGAAGAAACTCGTCGGCGCCAGGGATCAGGTGTCATCACATTCATGCGTCGTCGCCCACCTCCTCTGGTACTCTGGGTACTCTGGCAGGTTGGGCAGGTGGGTCATCCAATCCTCGGGCTGGAGGGCGTCCCAGGATGTCAATTGACGTTGGAGTGCCACGGATGGCCCTTGCACATGCCTAGATAGGCATGCGATGATTCTACGGTTGGTGGCCTGTCAAATCACCAGTCCCAGTCGTGTCATGTTGAGCAGGTCGGCGTAAGATGGACGAGCGTCGAAAGTCTGACAGTACTAATAATAATAAAAAAGCATCGGCTGTCGATATCGATGATGAGTAGCATGACCGCGCAGAATGGAGCCCTTGGACAGGGACTCGACCAAGGGGACGAGGGGGGCTGGTCCTTGCCGTCGCCCGCCATGGCACGGCGGGCGGGCGGGCGTTGTACATTATTACAGTATGTGCTATATCGGCCTGCGCGTACTGGGGTGTGACATGCTGGGCTGGACTGTGGTACAGGTTGCTGTGCACAGCATCACCCAGAAAGAAAACATCCCGACTGCAGGCGTCTGTCGGTGATAGATTACTCGTAGGGCTCGTAGACCCGGCCAAAGGTGGGCATGACGCGCGGGCGGTTCCTAAATTTAGAGACTGACCCACAGGAAAAGAGCAGACGTTGACGTCCCCTTTCGCAGTACCACGGTACCGTATTGTGGGTCAACCTTTTTTAACAATAGGTATCCAGTCATAACTGGGCACTGAACTGATAGCCGGGTACCATGTTCAATCGGAACCAAGTCAATGATAGAGTTGGCAGATCAAGTGCAAGATTCCCAAGTGCAACGGGCGCAGTGCAGCGCGGCGCAGTGCAGAGTCGTGTCCGGCTCCTTCCTGTCGAGCATGTCGGATGCGATGCGATGCGATGGCTCGCTTTTGCCCAGCTTCCCGCCTAGCCCCTGCCTTCCTCAGCCTCGCGCAAGGCCAGAGTCCAGGATGGGCAGGTGCCGAACACGGCATGCGACTCCAGAGACCTGCAATACTCCGTACCACGGACAAACCTCCACATATCACTGCAGGCCAGCTTGATCCGGTTGGTGAGCTTCGTCCAGGTTCGGGCGCTGCTTCAGATTCAGATTGAGCTAGATCCACATCCATATCCACACTCACATCCACCTTCACCTCCACAGGACTGTGCAGTACCTGTCAACGTTCCTTTCGGCCAAGGTTCGCTCTGGTCACATCCGATTTGGGATGCGACTCGTTCGGCTGCTGCTTCGCTGACCCTCGTCCGACGTCGCCCCCCGGCCTCGCCCTCACCGAATGCAGAGCAGACATCGTATGCTCAGATACTGACATACCTACCTAGGTACCCAGATAAGTGGTTACGTAGGTGGTGTTCTGGCCCATGTACATGTTGTGGTTGCGGATTTACGGTTTAGCGACCATGACTGGCCCGGAGGTCCGGTCTGGTCTTTGGCTGCTGAAGTTCGGCAGATGAGATGCGGCAAGGCCCACCTTGAGCCCAAGTCGTGCCGTCAGCCGTGCCTCGTGCCTCGTGCCTGCCCTTCGCATCTCCAGACCAACGACAAGACAGAGGAAGGAAGAACAAGAAGGGTTGACCTGCAGGAGCCGCCGCCAGCCTGGTTTCATCTGATGTCTCCTGAGGCTCGAGGGTCAGGCCAGGGTCAAGCCAAATCCTCTTTCGGAAAAGCCAAGTCTGTGCCACCATCACCTTGCCTCTTCAGTCCTTGGGGCTCGAGTCTCCAGTCTCGTCTTTGTGTAGTCTCGTCTCCAGATTTCAGTCTTCATTCAGTCTGTGCCGTCCATCCTCTCGTGGCCGTCTCATGCTTACCTAACACGATGCTCAGACTGCCCCTCCACACCGTCCCTCCATTTCCCCATCCCCAGGACCGCCCCAACCCTTGCCCATCTCATCCAAGCCCAAACGCTACCCAAAGTACAAACCCATGCGATGAACTCGGACCCAGACCCAGGCTACCAGACCCAAATCCCAGCCCAGACCCCAGCATTTTGAGGGGAGCGGCCTGAGGGCAACGGGTACCGGGGCGCAGCAGCAGCCCTACACCTGCCTACCTGGGTCGTCCGTCTCTCCACAGCTCACCGAAGCTGTCGCAGTGGTCCGCGCGATGGAAACGGATGATCGACCGGCAGCTCCCAGGTGAAGCTGCAATGAGCAGCCAATCGCGTCCTCGTGCCCTCTTGCTCAACCCGCCAGCTCCCCCAAGCTCGTTCTTCCCCATCACCACTAGGATCACAACGTGGCATTCTCACCCGTGTTCGCGGGTCCCAAACAATGATCGTCCACGATCCCCGAGTTTTTGTGGTCTTCAACCCCCGTTGGCGTTCTGTCATGCGGCGGCAGCTCGCTCGCCCTGGTGCCTGGGTGGGTTTTGTGAAACTGAAGGAAAGGAAGACGAGCCGCGACTGGCTGGCAGCTGGCGTCCTGGACCGACAGGCTCGGCAGTCTACCGAATCCTACATACATGCCTGCCCCTACAGTCGCACCCGCATGCACCCTGGCGCACCGTCGGCCGAGTCCCAGGCCTTGTCCGTCTTTCCGCCGCATCCTCTACTCACCTCACCTCACCACGCCTACACCACAGTACTAGCCCTTCCTCGCTCACCCTGGCCCTTCCTTGGCGAACCAGTCGCGTTTGTGCACATCTCGAAAACTTCGGGGCGCCAGCAGATCGCCCTCACGTTTGATTGACGTCCCCTATGCTGTCGTTTCTGTCATGCGTGCCCCGGGCGGACTCCGCGCTCTCCCCCATATTTCACCCTGCCAGCCCGCTCTAGAATACAAACATCGATTTAAGGATGAAGGCTGAGCCACGATTTCCATGTAACAGCCAGGGTGGCTCCTACCAGACGAGTGACCCTCGATTCAAAACTCGGGGTTCAACATGGGCTCACCACTCGACCAACATCTTATCCATCTAGCCAGTTAAACGGTCCCGCCCTATAGGTTTCATCACACACGAATCAGCTTCCTGCTAGCCTCATACGCTTCCAGCCGTCCAAACTCTAGGCCAGTTCCACTTCGGTCGCAATCATACACAGGTTACGATTGGCTAACGAGATATGCTACAGTTCCGCTTCTCATCATCGGGTCTCTCTCTTCACCTCGGTGACACTCTGACTTGGGACTCACCGTTCTCGGGAACACGATGACAACCTCTACGACTGGGTGCCAAGCCTGACAAGAGCCTCCCGGCTGTTGTTTCGCCGGGCGTCCGAGTGGGCGCCCACCCGGCTATGCTGTCCCTGGTGCGCATCCCAAGTCACCTCCAAGACTGTCAGAGATGTCGAACCTATCCGGCATCCGAACTCTTCGCGAGTCTTTCTGTTTCTCCTGCAAATCAGTGGCTGAAACCAAACATTGATCCATAGTCTCATGAAGACGTCAAAATCACTTTCGGCTTCTCTCGAAGAGCCAATTTGCCGATTGTTTGGACTAGGAGCACGTGCCCCCATTCTCACGACATCCAATGTTTGGTCCCATGCCTCCTGTGTCCAAGCTCCCAGCTGCCGAGACAGCGTTTTGCTGGAGAGAAACGAGGCACTATGAGCTGTTTGCCCATGGTCTTGCGAATGCGCGAGGGTGGGTCTGCTTGTACTGCCTGGCCATGGATGCGACTGGCGACTGACGCCCCAAACCTATCTGGGTCGTGTAGGCAGGCCTGTGAGGAGAGGGCAAAGTTTGGTCACTTTGCCACACTCGAGAAGGCAGGCACTGGCCTGCAGGGCCGCCCACTTCGATCTGAACGGCGTTCGTCCTAGGTCGGACGCACTATCCGTTGGGCTGAAGCGGCCTCCCAGCAGGAGGGGGAGAGGGGAAAGCGTGGGAGGGGGCAAGAGGGCATCTTGCCCTCCTGGCCTCCTGGCCATGTCCGTCCGAAGAAGGGATGCCGACTGGGCTAACTACCCAGCACAGTTCGAGCGTCGCAGCACACGCATCGTCTCGCACTCCTCACGGCCCCTGAGTCGGTCCAGGAAAGCCAGTGAGACTCCTCGGAAGCCCTAGCACGTTGCCTTGCAGCAACCTTCCGGCCATCCCGGGGTATCGAGCGCTGACGCGCAGGGTCTCGATCGCTCCTTGTGTTGGTTGCGAAGTCTAGGCATGCTTTCTACTCGTGTGGAAGGCGTCCCCCGGGGGGGGGGGGGGGGCGAGTACCGATGTTGGTACCGTCTTGTACCCTTCGCCTCCCCCTTTACCTCTCCAGCAGCAATCTGTCACTGGCTGGTGAAGATGTCGTGATGTGCAACCACGGCAATGGGATCACTAACGGCTTGCAACGCAGATCGAAACGATCAGCAAACTTAGTCCCATTTCTCGTCTTGGGCTCAAACTAAACAAACTGCCGTGAGGTGAGAGCTTCTCTTCTCAGACGGCATGTCATACTCACCGCGCATAAGGTGACATTCGCGGGCAAAGGGACTTTGAAACAAACATCTCCCTTGAAACAAACCACTGCTCCGCCTCGCATCGTTCTGTCGAATTGGGTGCGAGTGGTGGGCGGGAGCTGAGATCGAGATGGATGTCCTCGGACGAGGGTAGCAGTCTCGTTAGGGGGGGCGAAGAGTGACTAGCACGGATCACAGTGAGGCCAGGCAAATAAAACTTGGTACTCAGGACTTTGACATAGCGGCCAACCTTCGGTAACTTTGTCATCGTTTGTTGCCATCAGCCGGTGAGTCAGGAGAGTCAAGAGGAAGGGCACCCTGATCGTATCCCAACAACTTGGCGCCTCACTCACTTAGTCCCGTCTTTGGACGACAAACGTTGAGAGATACAGCGGGAAGTCATCTCGGTCTGGCCTTGAGCAGAATTTGGCCTGATATGCGGTTTCCAAGCTAGCAAATGAAATGGCCAGAATGCAGCCTTACTCGCTCCAGTGACCGGGTTCGATGGTCGGTTGCTCTTTGGTCTGCCGCGGTGCCTGTGCCCATCTTCGGACGACGTCCATCAGAAGAAGCTATCACACTTATGTTGCCTCGTGGACTGATTCTCGTCTCATGGAGTGTGAGGGTTGCCCCTGACCCACAACCATCGCCACTGCCAAATCTTCACCATAAGCACAAGTATCTGTTACAAGGCGCAACCAGACCTCCAGTGGGGTATGATCTCGCACCAGTACTACATTGTAATGACTCTCTAATTCTACCTGCAGCACGCAGTCCTCAGAAGTGTCACAAGGAGGTGTGGGTGCGTGGCAAGGCGACACTAGGGCGGGTTTTGAGGTCTGGCGGGCACCGCGGATGCAGGCGGGCGAACGCCTCGACTTCGACGGGTGGGATGAACGTTGAAAGAAGGCTGTGATGATGACTGCATGATCTTTTTATGTGTGCCGCTCAACTCCTTGGTTCTCACGAGGGATGCTGGATCTGACCTGTGACCATAATAGAATGGATCCCTAAAAGACAGATTAATGCTGCGGTCATTTATAGAGGTAGGACAGATATGACAAGACTGGGGGCAGGTCGTCGCGCAGTCCTAGGGTGGGAATATGCTCAGCCGTGAGCGCCTGAGCTTCAGTATTTAGTATAAACATCGGAAATGGCTTTTAATACGCGAATGGTCATATAATCACGATCCCTGCCGCTGGTCCACCAACACCACGACCACCATCGAACTTGGGAGGGGCAAAAACTCGCTGATTGTTGTTGCGGGAGCGACATGTGCAATCAACTAGAGACCCTGCAGTAGTCGCCCAAAAACGCCTTGTACAGGTTCTGCAAAGCAAGGCCATAAGCCCGGCCTCCATTCTGTGTGACCATTTAGCCTCCCACGCCACCGGGATCTTTACGCCGGCTACATATACCGGTACATGAATGCACGTATGGTGGATCTGTGTGACGGAGCATTCAAGCCACACAGGAACACGCGCAGGCACATGTAATCCCTCAATCACTTGGTTGCTGCGCGGACCAATTGCCCGCCAGAGAGGGCGTTTGGTAGGCTTCGAGTCCGCGGCCTTTTCTCATCTGTCTACCAGGCCATAGGGAGAGGTTTGCTTGCTCAACAGCCCGGGCATCAAACACCCCGTCCACTTCCTCCCAAGATGTCCTGTTCACTCGCCGAAATGAGGAAAAATTGCATGTCAGCTCAGTAAGTGCTCCCCCAACCCCTCAAGGAGTGCATGCCGCCTCTGAGAGGGAGACACATGAAACTCATCGAAGCACCGCATAACCTCCACGGGTGGGAGGTGAGAGACGGGTATCGATGGGGTGGCCCGACCCGCCGGGCGGCTGCGTTATCTTACTGTGTTCAAGATGTGGGAAGGTACTGCTCAAGGCGGCATGACTGACAGCAGGTCTCCCGTGGGACTGAAGGATGTGAGATGGGGGTGGGGGAATGATGGTTGACTAGGTGCGCTGGCCTATCGGGGACTTTGTGTCTTCACCCCGGTGACAGCCGCCCAGGCCCCTTTGATGTGGTACAGCGGCGTGGTTCTTGGGGCTGGTGGTATGGGGCGTGATCGACATCACCGTCCCGCTGTAGGTCTGGCCTCTCAGGGCCAGACATCGGTGGTGGTCGTGGTGGCCTTCGTGGTGGCCTTCAGGGTGGCCACGCTGCTGCCGTGTAGCCGTCGCACAGGCGAGGGCTTTTTCTGGGTCGCACGGACAGACCATGGGCGTGCACACGAGGGCCTTGGTGTTGATCGGCGACGAGGCATTGGCTGAATGCTGCCGCGGGCTCGGACTACCACGGTGAGAGCTGGCTGTCGGTGGCCGTCACGGAGGATTGTGAAAGGAGGGGTGAATTCTCCGGGGGGAAGGCGGCACGCTGAAGGGTGGGTGGATGCCATTTAGGCTGGACAATTGTCCTGCCCGGCTCCAATGACCTGGACTGCGATGTTGCTGCATGATCAAGCGAAAGAGCGGACGGCTGCCTGCATCAAATGGCGGAGGCTCTCAGGGCGGCCGATGACGGGGCGAGAACTCGGGCCGCCGCGTGGCAGCATGGAATGTTCGATCGTGCAATTAGGCCACGCGAGGATGTAGATAGACAGGTATGTGGTACACCAATCCGAAAGTGGCCGCAGGGCATCACTGTGAAGGAGTCGTGCTTTCTTCCTCCGTGACTTCCTCCGTCTGCCTCTACTTGAAAGCAGGTGATCAAGACCATGTACCGTGCCCTGATGCACCACAAACACAATGCTCCTAGCCGCACAAGGACGCGAGAATCTGACCGCTGGCAAGTGTCAGCGAGGTCGAAGGGCGGCCGGTTCCTCCTCACCAAACGAGCAAGCAGGATGATGAGGAGGCCCCAACAAAGGCAGGGGACGACGCCAGGCCGTTTCCAGATCGGTGGTGGCTGCCGGAGCTCGTAACGTTGCCGAGCACGCATGTGGGCATCCGGGTGTGTGACGAGCTGAAGTCATGCAAGATTGGGCAGCGGGCACGGGCAAGGGCAAGCAAGAGAGCAGGTCTACCGGTTTGTGTCGGTGAGTGTGTGGGAAGGCGTACAAACCAGCGGGCTGGCGCGGCTGTGTGTTTACATTATACCAATATACGAGCGCCTTGTGTTGCGGCATGTGAAAGGGGTCCTGCAGATTGCTCTCGAGGGGGTGGAGGAACTGGCGGCTGCCTGCACGCGCGTGTGTGGCCTTGTCCTTTGCCATGCATCTCTCGTGTAGTATGAGGGATAGCGAAGCGAAGATTTGAGGTAGGTCGCGAATTCGTGGAAACCATACCGCCCGAGAGTGGTGGTAGATGTAGGGAATATCGAGGAACAGTCATGGAGTTTAAACAGAGTAGAATCTCCCTGGGAATATGCTGTCAGCTTGAACATGTCGCGAGGGCTTTGATAGACAACCCGGTACAACCCGGTACATCGATTTAACAGCCTACTGCGTGTTGAGAATATAGTTGGTCTGGGAACAACACTTCCGCCTGTTACCACGCGTGAGAATAGCGGAGCTCCATTACAGGCTCCTAGAGATGAAGTGACCTAGGCACTATGCAGAATAATTTCAAAGATTGGGGTATCAACCGTGCCAACGCCCGTAAGTAAACGCCGTTGCTTCAAAGCACGTCAGAGTCGTCGTCGTAAATGAAGATGGACGAGGACATCCTCTTTGCTGTGGCCTCGTTTTCCTCCTTGATGAACACTTCCTGCTTGACCTCAGTCTTGACCTTGGCCGCTCGCTCTCCTTTCGTGCCAACACCATCAACTGTAGTCCACGTATCCATCTCGGTGTCATCTGGGGTTCCTGACTCTGCATTGACTTTTGTCTCGTGCACAGGCTCCTGTTTGAATTTACCAAGCAGTTTCTCCATCCGTTTCCTATAGAACGTATCCAAGCAGTCCCGCCTCTGCTCCTGTGTCCAGCCTTGCACGACAACAGCGAATTCCGTGGCGCTGCGGTAGCCGAAATGCTGTGCCATCGTGCAGAACTGTCTACGCATGACGTCCTCGGGCGGATTGAACGTGTACGTAAAGCCGGGCCCATCTTCGAAGGCCTCATTCACCAGCTTGTCCGCGAACAACAGGCTCCGACCCTCGGGGTCATCAATGTCCATTTCCTCCGCGAGTTCAGCGCGTCTTGATAGTTGCGCCTCGACTTTGCTGGACCCGATGACCTCGGAGTTCTCGTGAGTGTACTCGACGCCCGCCGAGGCGAGGATCGCTTGAACGACATCCTTTTTGGGTTCGTTGGCGTCCTTGTCGAGATCATCTGGATTTTCTGACTTGACCAGGGCGGCTAGCTGGCTGGCACCGTTGTCCTCGTCGTCATCGCCTGTGGTCTCTTTCTTGATCTGGCTGAACTCGTTGTCTTCCTCAACCTTGGCCATATCGACATCAAACAGGTGCACACCGGCTCTCGCCTCAGCGATGTTGGTTGCGTTCACGATGTCCTTCAGGACAACCTTGTCGGCTTGGAACGTGAACAGGTTTTGTAGTCCAAAGAGCTCGCCCTTTCTTGAGGAGTCCTCCTGCACACCCTTGAAGTAACGGCGCTCGCTTGAGGCGTTATAGCCGATGTTGGCCTGTTGTTGCTTGTAGATTTGCCTGGCATACACGATTTCCTCTATCGTGCCCGCGGATACGAGGCGGAAGACCTCAACGTCGCGGACCTGACCAATGCGGTAGGCCCGGTCCTGAGCCTGGAGATCGTAGGATGGATTCCAGTGCGGGTCGAAAACAACGACCTTGTTCGCCGATGTGATATTTAAACCGACACCGCCCGCTTTAGTCGAGATAAGGAACACAAATCGATCCGGGTCTGCGTTAAAGTTGTCTACCTCCTTCTGTCGGTCAGAGTAGGAGAGACTTCCATCGAGAAAACTCATCGTGTAGGTCGTGGTACTCGTGAACAGATGGTGAAGGATCCTGAGTAGACGGACACTGTGGGAAAATATAAGAACCTTGTCAGAGTTCTCATACCAGAAGCTGAGAAGCTTCTTCAGAATCCTCCACTTGCCACAGTACTTTGAGTCGGCCAGTAGCTGGAGCGAGTTCCGGTTCTTGTATAGAGTCTTCCAGTCCGGGACGCACTCTGAGAGCCTGCCCAAGGCAGCTTCCTTTTTATCCTTGGGCTCCTCATCTTTCGGTAAGAGAAGGGTTAGGTGGTCAGAGATTTTCTGCATGGTCATGATTGCGGGAAATACGAGCTCCTGCCAGCGCCTTCCATCTGGTAATGTCTGGCCGCAGCACCAGCCTTGCTTCTTTGGCTGGCCGTTGACATTGGTTGTACCGCACTCGCATATGTCAGTACTCCCTCGAACAATTCGAACTTCCTCGCTTTCCAGATAATTCTTATATGCCAGGGTCTGATAGTCTGTAAGGGGGCAAAAGACAACTCTGTCAGATTTCTTCGGCAGCTGATGAGCAATCAATGACTTCATCCTCCGGAGGAAGAAGTCCGGTAAGAGCTTCTGTACCAGGTTGTTGGCGACTTTTCTTGCTCGGCTCAGTTGCTGGAAGGTGGCATCGTGAGACTGGCCTACGACAAGCGGCTTTGTGATTGTCTGATCCCATTCAATTTTGGAGCCAAAATGAGCAGGGTTGGTCCAGTTGAGAAGGGTCCAAAGTTCCTCGTACTTGTTCTGGATTGCTGTTCCGGTCAAACCAACGCGACAGAGAGCGTTGACGTTGTTCATTGCAATGGTGATTTGGGTGCGGGGGTCCTTGATCTTGTGGCACTCATCAGCGATAACGGCGTCCCACTCGATCAGGTTGATTTTCTGTTCGTCGTGTCTGTATGTGTCGTAGGTCGTGATCATGACCTCGAGTGAACTGTTCTCGGCGGACTTCAGCGCGTCCTCCTTCCCGGGGCCGTGATACAGCGCGATCTTCCACCAGCCCCAGCGGTTGAGCTCATTCTTCCAGTTCTCAATGAGCGATCCGGGGCAGATGATGAGGATGCGAGGGTACCACTTTGCACGGCCGTGGCGAGACATCTTTCGGAGCCTCTTCGCATCCCTCTCATCCCCGGTCTTGCCAAACGCAGCGATGAGAAACGCAGCAACCTGTACAGTCTTCCCCAGGCCCATGTCGTCTCCCAAGATGCATCCAGTCTGGTACACGAAGTGTTCATGTAGGAAATGGACACCTTCGACCTGGTAGTCTCGGAGGTACTGTGCAATGCACGCCGGGATCACACCGCCGGACATGTCCAGGATGATGTCTTCGTACGGCCTACATGGCTGAATGTCGTCGAACTTGGGTCGCCTCTCCAATTCTTCCGGATCCCGCTCATCGTCGGAAAATTCTATGTCATTGTAAAGGGGTGGCAACTTCAGCCCGGCTTCGGACAGTTCTTTTCTGTCCTCATCGAATAGCCTTCGTCGTTCGCGAACGTGCTCGGGCACGAGCTCGTCGACAAGCCTGTCTCCGTCCAGAAATTCGTCGCCCTCGTCGTCTTCTTCTTGGGGCCTGGCAGGAAGACTCTCCCTCTTCTTGCCTTTACCCTTTGAAGATGTCGCGCCGGTGCCCTTCTTGGTCTTGGAGACCCTGCCTTTGGCTCGTTTCCGTTTCTTGCTCTGCATAAACTTTTCGTAGAAATCGTCGGGGTCATCGGCAAAGACGTCGCCCGGGTCTTCGAATTTTCGCTTTCCAAGACTGGGCGAGACTGAGCGACTGTTGCCTGCAGTGGAGGCAGTTGCATCATCACCCGAGAGCTCCATGGCTTCTCTTGACTGTCGTCGAGACGCCATGGTGGCTGGCAGTCCTCACGAGAGCTCGGAGACGCGAACGCGTCTGTTGTGTTTGACTGACTTTGGATTACCACACGCCTCGATCCCAAAGTTCTGCAACAACATTTGTCGACATGTTCAGGGTCTTGGTTCAGAAGAACTTGACAAGGGAAAGCACGCAAAACAGATGCGCCGCAGTCTTTGTGGTATGTTAAAGACCAAGCCGACACTGCCTTGAAAGAAACGGGCCTTCACATGCGACGCGCTTTAAGTGCCTGGAAGCTTTCACTGCAGCGTGTAAGGGGAAGCTCAACCCCACAGCGGGGTCCCTCTCGGCTGCACTCCAGGGTCTCGGGGTTCATTCAGCACGCCTGCTCATGCAACGCCTACACTACCGCGTACAGAACTCATTTCACGAACCAGGGATTCAAAACACATGCTAGATAAAACTGACTGAGCTATGCTCAGGCACAGACAGTGAGGAGCAAGCAAATTACTCTGGGGTTTTGCCATATTAATCGTTTACCCCATACGCAAATATGCTGAAATGGCTATACCACTGGAAGTTTTGCCTTGGAGGACTATTTTACACCCCATTTGTCCCATTGACTCCGTTCACAGCCTTCTTCACCGGGACACGGTCCAAGCTGCCCTTGAGGTCCCGGACCCAACTTAGCTTGCCTTCAGGGAAGATCTCACCGCCGGCCTCGAAATCGTTCCCGCCTTCGAGCAACAGTGTTCGGACAATAACCTTGTCGGCCATGGCGTCTTGGTGGTGGTAGATATGCGAGGTGCACGTAGGGCAGAAGAAGCACCTCACGTCCTTGCCTGTATTGTTCACACAAGACGTCAGCTTCAATTCTCCACCCGCACAGTCATCAAGGAACAGGTTTGTCGCGGAATGGGGCTTCAGAACTTACCGCTTGCTCCTTGATACGTGTATACACTCGGCTTCCCCTTGGTCACCTTGAGGTCCTCCCTGGGCACGATATAGTTGCACGAGTACGGGCCTCCCCCTACTACCTGTTAATCACCTGCTACAGGTCCTGAAGTGATGTATTCTGGAACATTCCAAAGAACAAAGATTGGGGTACTGTAGCAGGACAAGGGTGATACTAACCGAGCTTCTTACACGTATCACAGTGACATAGCACGTGCTTCAGGTCCTCGTTATCCGTTCTGACCTCCCACTCGCACCCTCCGCAGTGGCACGCGCCCTTCCACGTCCGCCCGCTGTCGCCGGGGAACGTCACGCCGGGGGGCCTCTTGGCCGCCGGCCCGAACAGCACCCCATCCCTGATGTCAACCACCAGGCTGTCCTCGATCAGCGGGTGCGCGTTCCGGCTGAACTCGAGGTGCACGGGGTCCCTGGTCAGGTAGTAGTCCAGGTTGTCCTGCGAGGCAAACTCGAGGACGAAGGCGTGAGTCATGCCCTTGGAGAAGGGCTCCCAACTCCTTCATACCTGTCAGTCACCTGCTACGGATCCTAAAGTGATACATAATGGAACATTCCAAAGCACAAAGATCGGGGATCTGTAGCAGGAGAAGAATGTGCTTACCGGTTCTTGCCCATGCGCATCGACACCATGTAGGGCCTCTGCGTGACCGGGTGGAGACATTGGTGCTGCAGCGACTTGAAGGTCTCAAAGTGCTCCTCAAACGCCTCCCATGATATGCTCGGCTTGTACTTGAAGAGCACAATGTGCGTGATTACTTGGGTCGAGCCCGGTGCGGCCATGGCGAGTGCTGGGCTGCTTGTGACCTGTGGTGATGGGACCTGTGGGGACGCCGTGGGATCAGGGCGTGCGGGCTCTTTGCGCTGCGTCTCCAACGGTGCACTTTGAGGCACCGGTGAGGTGGTAGAGATGTCCGCTGCGCGTTTTCTCGGAGCAGGCTCCAGAAGGGACTCGTCGTCTGAGCGACTACAAAAGCACGAGAGCTTCCTGCGAAAGGAGCGCTTATGGCCTCTTGGTGGTCCAATCTTCGACGTCCCTGCAGAGCGCACTCCGCATTTGTGACAGTGTCAAGAGAGTGGGACAAGCTGTATGTGTCTCTGCTGCTTGCTTGACCACTGACGACAGCTGCCTCGACGAGAAGGGCTTGCGGCGGTTTTTAGCTCTCGACCGCCTGCAAGGCACGCGGTCCACCTATCCCAGACTCGCATATTGATGGTATCTTCCCCCGAGGCGCGAGAGTCGAAATGCGCCCCGGCCGGTCGCTAGTATGACGATATGGTCGCGACTGGGCATCACCTAGAAGGGAGATTTCTGCCGCGGGAAGGTATCGGCGCTCGCCGAGGTTGACCTTCACCCGAGGCCACCTACCCCACGGGGTAAGAAAGGGCACTTCCGTCCGGTGAGTGGGCCGTTGGATCGTCAGGGACCTCTGATGCGATTACTAAAATCCTCCTGCATCTGACGGCCTCTGAAGGCTCTCCACCTTCTGTTGCGACTCACTCCATAGTGACAGTCTGCGGCGGACACTGGGCTTGGCAGCGAGGCCTTCGGGGCTGCCATCACCCTTGGTGTGTATCTAGTCAATTTTCAGGCAGCTTTCAGGCGTGTGTTCACAAGATTTTGGCACATTGGTCATAGAATCCACCTCAGTAGACTGCTTCTCCATACGTACTGCGGGCCGAAGACAGGTGCAGGCATGAGATCACACTCGCGTCTTGTCTCAGGTCAACAGCGACCATTCTTACGCCAACTTCTTCATCAGCATGCCCCCCAGTTTGCATTGCACAATTTCCAACATATTGTCAAGTCTGAACCACTCCGTACTTGTCCCGAGGCAAGTGCTCGTCGCTTGGCTCTTGACATTTAGTGGCCCTTGCATCTCAAAATGTATTGGGTCTTTGAGCCAAGTTTCTACCGCGGTACCTACTAGTAGGCATGTCGTAAGAGTTCACGAGCGTTGGCGACGTGTATGCTAGCACGGAATATTGTTTAATTGCCACTATCAACTCACCGGGCCATGCTCCTGACGTTCTCAATTTACACAGAAGACATGTACTAGGGTGAAGGTATCCGCATAACAAGCCTTGATAGGAACCTTGGGCAGACAAGTCTTGCAATGGGACTTTGACCCCAAGCACTTATTTGGCAATTCTATATTAGTACTCAGCACGTGCTGGTCGTAGATCAGATCAAATTCTGGACAAAGTGCCCGGTTGTGGCTAGGGAAGGACTCTTCGTGGAAGATATGCGTCTCCGAAATCTTAGACAACACATCTTCTCAACATCAACCAAGGATTTGACATCAGATGCTGCGACCAAGCTACTGCTTTCCCATTCAGGACACACAACATTGTTCTCTCCGACCATTGCTTTATGTAGTATCATTTAGCAGCCACACTTGGATTGAGCGAAGAATTATTTCTCACTCAAGATTCGTTCACCTTGTGTTACCGTACGCATAGAGGTGTAAGCCACGGCAATGCTCTCGGCATTACGACATTCCTCTTTTGCGGTGTTGACGTAGCGGGCTCTTGCGCCGTAACACCCTGAGCCCAATCACGGACACAAAAAAAACGAATTGGCCTGATACAGTTTAATTTCACGCGATCACGAAGGAATTTGATGGGAATACCAGTACAAGCGCAACTTGGACGGTGGAACTTGGTTGTGGGGATGTCTCCAAGAACCATGAAGGCACTGTCGTAGAAGCCAAATGAGTTGCTAAGTCATACAGATGAAACACGCCGCGATCGTCTTGACTCCGGGGGTAGAAGAAGCTCTGTTGTAAGTCCAAATAGACGTTTGAAATCCACATGAAAGAAAATATTGCCGACCATTCTCGTTAGGTACCAGCCAGAGCCTAAGCTATTTAATGCAGGGCATCAATTCGACCGGTGCAATGAATAAGGAGGCAAGGTACCGGGGAAAAGTCTGGTGCAATTGAAAGAGAGATGCCGATAGATGATGGGCAACAATAGCATGTTGCCTAGCTAGGGGAGAAGAATGTTTGCTGGGGCTCTGGCAACTGTCCTTTCTGCCTTTAACTACCGTCTGGACTCTACTCGCGCTTGTTGTAACGAGGGCGAGTTCAGCTCCTACAGTCCTCTAAAGCAGCTTGCAAAATGTCAGAAAATGATGCATCCTCATAGGCGTACAATGCAAGGTCGTGGGCTGTCACGTAGTCTATACGGTACAAAACTCGATGTCCTCACCTGAACTGCGTGTCACTGCGAGTACGGTCAAGCATGGAAGTGCTAAGCAGTACATCTTCGGGCAGACTAGTTAGTGAATATGCTCCCAAAGCTTGTAAACTTGGCCAGTGTACGCAGATAGATACCTAGGTAGATATTGGACTTTAATCGGCGGTTGATGCTGTCTACATTCCACCTCCACAAAGAGACGAAGGGGAAGCACTGAACGGACGAAGGCAGATACAAGGCACAATGACGTCGATAATTGACCATCCTCAAAGTTCAATGACGGAAGTAGTGAATCTTTTTATATTGCTCCCTACTTGGGGCCGTTCTACTCGTAGGTATGCTTGACCATTACCACTACCTGGCCTCGGTAGCAACCCCCAGGTCCTTCTCCACCATGGCCCTGCAGATAGGGTGATAAAAGTCCTTGTTCTTCTCAAAGGTCTTGAAAGCAAGCGCCCTGTCGACCTTGTTGAGGGACCTGAAGAGCGGGCGCACGAACTTCATCCGGCCAACCTGGCCTAGAAGCTCAGCGACGAGATTGTATGTGCTCGTGACCTTGGACCGCAGGGCGATGTGGAAGTAGGCGGCCTTCAGTTCAACATTCTGGCTGCCGAGGAAGCCGTATACGTCTCCCATGTTCTCCGCCTGCGCGGCACTCAGGGGCTCGCTGAAGTCCTGTACCTTTCCGAGGAAGACGAGCTTCTGGTTGGCGGCCAGGCCTTCCACGTCCTTGGCGGAGGGTGTGAAATCCTGGGATCTCATGTTAGTGTCACGAGTGGAAAGAGCGGAACGCTTTAATTACCTTGTCCTTCCATTGATCTGCCAGCTTGTAGCAGACATCGATGAGAGAAGTATCGAATTCGGGCTTTGGTGGCAGCCCACGGCTGTAGAACCGCGTCTCCCAGTCGATGCTGGCTATCTTGTCTTTGAGTTCAGAGTATTCGGGTGCGTCGAAGAACTCGAGGAAGGTAGCTTTGAAGTCGTACGAGTCCAAAGACTTCCTAGACCACTTCCTGAAGTAGTAGGGTATGAACTTGTCAAAGTTCGCCTTGCCAACGAGTCTCTCCAGGTAGTATATCATGTGGAAGCCTTTCTCATACGGCACAGTGCTGAAGGCATCGTCGGGGTCGATGCCCTTGTGAGGTATGGAAAGCTGTGTGTACTCGTGGTCCTTGCCATACTCTTGAATTGCGTCCTCTGGATATAGGGTTCAGCTTCTATTACTTCCCTCAAGTATTAACTACACTCAACTTACCAAGATGCTTCCACCCGATCACGGCAGAGAAGTCGAAGTGAGCGGGACCGTGAATTGAGGCATTGATACGACGTTCCAGGTACATCGTCCAGCCTTCATTCAGCCAGCTTCGCACTGTCAGTAACAGAGCTTTGGCACATCATCCAAGAGACACTCACAAGTGCTCCCAGCTACAGCTTGTCACCAAGTTTCCACTCCAGCTGTGGCTCAGCTCATGGGCAATGACGTCCACATTCTGGCGGTCCCCGGAAACGACGGTAGGAGTAGCAAAGGTATAGATGGGATTCTCCATGCCTCCATATGGGAACGATGGTGGTAGGACAAGCACGTTGTACTGGCCCCATTGGTATGGGAACACCAGCTTCTCGGCCGCCTCCATGAACGTTTCCATGTCATGCTCAAACTCCCATTTGGCGCCATCCAGCTTGTCAGGGCTCGTGGCCACCAGGGAACGGGGACCAATCGACGCCGTGGCGATGTCTCCCGAGGCAAGAGCGAAGAGGTACGAAGGGATGGGGACCTTCTGCTCGAAGCTGTAGAGCTTGTCGCCACCGCTCTGCGCCTCAGGCTCGCCGGAGGCGACACCGCTGGCCACGACGACGTGGGGCGAGGTGATCCTGAACGAGTACGTGGACTTGATGTCGGGGGTGTCCTGACAGGGGAACAAGGACCGCGCATGAATCGCCTGGCACTGTGAGAACATGAAGGGGGCCTTCTTGTTTGAGGTTTGCGCGGCTGTCAGCCACTGCAGCGCGGTGCACTTGTCCGTCGTGGCCAGCTCAATGTCCACCTTGACCACCTCCGACTTTGCCGCGCCAGCAGGCACGGAGATGTGGACGGGCGAGCCCAGTGGTTCCGCTCGATCCTTGACCTTCCACTCGGACTCGTTTGAGTTGACCTTGACGGAGGATACCGAGAGATAGCTGGAGTCAAGGATGATCTCCTTGGATCCCTTGTCCGTCTGCGACTCGAGCTCGAGCGTGACCACCCCGCGCAGGACTTTCTCCTCGAAGTCGAGCCTGAGTTTAGCCGTGGTGTGCTTTGTCCGCCACGCGTCGTAGTTAGACACGGTGCTGGGATCCCTGACAGCCATGTTGGGCTTGTAGAAGAAGCGGACCTGGACTGAGGCTTTGGCGATCACGGGGAGACGATATGGAGCCTGGGCTGGACGGCAAGCACGAGGGGAGGCGGCTGAGAAGATGCGAGGGCTGGTCTTGACTCCCTGGAACAGAGAGGTTCCCCGCAGCAGCATAGAGAATATTTCCTGCAGGCGACGATTGTGGCACGACAACGCTTGTCGCCTCTGTTGGCCCAGCAGCATGGCTATCGCCGGCTTCAACCCGACAGCAGCGAGTCTACCCGCTTTTCTGCTTACGTAACACCAGGATTCACGCAGTGCCTCTGATTCAGTGTGGGGTCCATTTTTGCTATCGTATGCTCTCCCGCAAACTTCACGAGACTCTCGTCACGAACAGCCCACTCGCATTGATACCTCTTCCCGCCCATTGTCTTTGATCCATGAGCCTCGTCGCACCCAAAGTGTTCGCGTCCGAGTCGTGGATGTGATTGCAATGCTGCTTAGAAAAGCCAGGAAAGAATGAGTCCGAGCCGGTGTGTGCCGAAACATGTTTCGACTAACTCTCGTTCCTCGCCAACACGAGAGACCGGTGCCTGCAACATCCCGTCTTCGTCACGCCTTTTTTTGACTGAGCATTGAAACAACCGCCCTTTCTGGACGCATTGTGGGATGGGAAACGGCCAGGCCGAAAACTTCGTTTCGAGGTGATGTGAGCTGCCAAGCTGTTCCAATAGGAGGGGCAGACTGGGGGATGATGCACTTGGGACGAAAACCCCCCGAGCCAGCTGCTGATCTGACAGCGAGAGAGTGGGAGAGAGAGGGTAACTGCCCCCATGCTTGCAACACGAAACTTCATGCCGACTGGCGGTTTGAGATGACATGCCCGCAGGGCTTCCCTGGCACCACTGACAGCCAGAAAACCTAGTGCCTGGTCAGATGTCCTCGAGGCTCACATATGGCATTGCATCCAGTCCCTCATCTCAAGTTGCATGTCCTCTACGATCTACGATAACCCGTGTTGCTTATCTTCCATTTTGGGGCTGTGTCAAGTGACCGAGAGGAGATGAGCGCTCGGATGCCATCCATCGTGTGCTATTTTTGCCCCGCTTCGGCCCAGAAACGTCGACCCTGGGGCCGGGTGCCTTGCATGTGGCGTTGGTCTGAAGGACTGTGCGGTTACCATCACGGCATCCTTTGACTTGATTACGGCAACCACGGGCTTCATGCCCGGGCGGATAACATGCTGCATCCCCCCTGGGCACCTGGCACCTGAGCACCCACGGCGATGGATCAGCTGCAGACTGGACACTCACCCCCGTGAAAGTGCTCCATATCTGCATGAAGCACGTCTACCGAACGTGCACTTCGCCTCCTTTGAATGGCATAGGGACGAGAAATAATGACAAGGTGCAGGCTACTGTCTCGGACGCCGGCATCAAGCTTGCTTATGGTGCGGCATAAACAGCACTGGTATTGTCGACTCGAAGTTGTGAACTCTTCGAAAACACCAAGAATTCGACAGTTGTGTGCAAGCAGGGCCCTCGACTTGGCTGACGAAGACATCAGACAACCAGAGGCACGAGCTTACCCCGCCTGGTATGAGATGAATGAACAGAGTTGATCCCTTCCCTTGCGGTGCAATGAGTTTCATAAGACACATTCCCAACCGCTACACTGTGGCTCAAGATGCACTGAGCAGATTGAGCGAGCGTTTGTCGACAGCTCGCTCCGTTTGACTCGCACACCATGGAAAATATCACCAGACCCGGTCTATAGCCGGAAGTCTCGACCTACTGAGAAACCAGAGAGGATCGTCTTCCCGATCGTCCAGCAAATTTCCACATCAACTGAAAGCCCTCCTCCAGACGGTCCGTGCTCTAGATATCAACCTCATCCTCGTCCAGCCTGGGGTGCTTGTGGACCAACCCAGGCTGACACTGTCAAGCACTGCAACGGGTTTGCAAATCACTGACTCAAAAGATTAGACGCGTGTCGTATGTACCTGCCGGATAAACGAAGATCTCTCTGGCGGTTGGACTTGTATGTTGGCAGGTTATCGCCGTCCATGCGATGACAGCTTCTAGAAGACAAGTTTCAATATCCCTAACACCGCAAAATGGTGGCAGAGTGCACCTCAACCCCTATAACAGCTTGTCGCAGGACCCTTGGCATCCAGGAGTCCCGGGGCTTGGCTTGGGCGTCAAGCTTTTCTCGCCGGCCGCAGACACCGGGAGCAACCTGTCGACCCCACTGCAACGGCGACGGTGACCATGAGGGACAGGAACAAAAAAAGAAGGGCAGTAGCAATCTCGGCACAGCCTCCACCTCGGCGCTCAATGCTCGCTTGGGGCGCTTTGATGAAAAATATCGCCCGTGGACACTCAAGCCACTATCACGACTCATAGTGTAGTCGAGTGATCACCTGGGACGGAGGTGGAGGGGAGGCTTTTGCTGTGATCCGCGTGCAGGACTGGGTGCGATGAGAGGCCATATCACTGCAGCACCAAGACCACCTTGGGGGACAGACCGACACGCATGGTGGAAGCCAGGCCGCCCTGCCCCCGACTGACCGAGTTAGTGCCACGGTAGCTATCCAGGATAATTCTTCAACCATCGAGGGCTTGACTTCTCCGTTGAAACGTGGTTGTCTCCGTGTCTGCAGGACGCTAAAATGGCACGCTATATAGTCTGCTGCGCATGGGGGAGCTCCCTAGTCAACTAGTATGTGAGCTCTTGGAGAGGGGGCCAGCACTCTAGGGGGGGGGGGCTTTCGAAGCTACCCCTCATGGTTCCTCGGGATATTTCCACGCTTATTAGCTCTGTTCCAGATGCTGGAGACTGGGGAGCCTGCAGGGCACACGAGGGAGGCCTGCATGCAGAGCAGGTCGTTTGGAGGGTGCAGAATGTAAGAGGTAGAGAGACCTCCAGGGCAAGGGTCAGTTTGACACTGACGGACAGTCTCCACGATCCTGTGTCAAAGCCAAAACCACACGACACTGGGGGAGGTCTAGGGTCCCCAGACAAACTCTATTCCGACAGGCCCGGACGGCAGGGGCCTGAGATCTTCGGCTGGGGTTGGAACTGCGTAGATCCCTCCTATATGGCTGGGATTACCTTGTCCTCGTGCAGAAGTGCTCGACTCGTCCGCATCCTCCTCAAGACGTGTGCTCCTTGATCTTGCAGGAGCTCTTATCGCGGTGGACAGGACAGGAAAACGTCCGAGTTGATCGGCCTATGAGAGGTCCACTGAGGACATCACCAGGCAACAGGGTCCTTTTATACCCCCCGTAAAGTGGGAGCTTGGGGGGCAAGAAAGGGAGGGAAGGGGTTGAAGAGGAACGAGACCCTTGACACGCGGTCCACTGGCAGGTTTACCCTGCAGACTGGTTACGTAGGTGGATGCAGGTGAGGGTGTGGGATTTTGAGAATTGTTGAGCTGCTGCTGGCTCACCGTCAGGCTTCCCGGTCAGATATTCTTGGACCTCTTCGACGTGCGTGGAGTAGTAGCGAGGCGCGCTCACCTCGTAAGTCAAAACGAAGCACACACCGTTGGCTGGTCGTTCTCCCAGCGAATTCAATCTGATGTCGTACCACAGTGTCTCCCGGGCCCGAGTGCACTGATGCCAGTTGTTGATCGGCAAGGAGAGCCTACTCAGGGCACCCCAGGCAACTTCAACGGCCGAATAAATGAACATCAACACACACACACACACATAAGGTATTGGGAGGTTGGGGGCTAAAGAGAAAAGAGAAACGAGAAGATGAAATGGCCTGGCAAGGCGCTGAAACACTTGTTCTTCCTCACCCCGCACTTTGCCCAGGGAAGCAAAGCGTGGCCCCCGTCCAAAGAAAAGTCCCAAGCTGCTGGCTATACTAGCTGCGCCGCGCCGGAGATTGGCGCCGAGCTGTCGGAGCTGAGACCAGGGAGGAGGATTTCTGTTCTAGCCTGGGCCCCCGATTCCTTTGGGAATTAATTGTTCAGATGATGGGGACAAGATGTTTGTTCATCGAATTGCACCAAGGGTAACCCGCCAAAACAAAAATTTCGGGCGGACGGCTTTGCACCCAACCCAGGCGTGTAACCCCGTTGGCCTCTTCTGGAGGCCGCGAAAAGTCGAGCCATGGTTCGGAAGGTCCCAAGAATCGATAAGTTGCGGGTCTCGCCTACAGAACCGAAACCTTATTCTTGATGGTGCCTGGGGGCTAGGCCGCGCTGTCTACCAGAAACCGCGCTCCGGCTGGTGTGAGGTGTGAGCTCGGCCTTGACGTCAAGGAGCCGGCCTGCTACCGACCTCGTGTGGTGGACCACGATGCAAATACGATGGCAAGTCTGGACCAGTCTATGTCGTCTGGCATGACGTGGGATAGGGGCGAGGAAGAGCTTCTCCCGCGGCTCCTTTTGGGAACAGGGGGATTGCGGTTGAGGGGTTAGCGACAGCGACAGCTGTCTGTCTCACCTGCCACCCAGCGCATCAACCTGTTGCCAGACGGCCGGGATCGACCAGGCCGCGGTACCCCTGGGGAAGGACGTCGTCGGGATTATCTCAAGAATTTTCTTGTGGTTTGCTATGTGCTGTGTCACGGCGTGGGTGAGTCGCTGGGCATCAGATTGACGAGGTGCATCCCAGCCAATCCGAGACAGTCGGCTCCGGCCTCGAGGGGGCTCATTGGCGGCGCTGGTCTGGCACGGCCGGGGATGGCGCCGATTTGACCCTCCTGCCGTGCTGTCTCTGCGGACATACTATGGTAGAGGCCAGGAAGCAAAGTAAGATTTCCCATCACGCCTCGCCTAAGGGCGAATTCTGCGGCGAGGCGACGATGAGGCAGTGGTGCTCGTCGCACCGGGTGTCCGCCCGGTCGGCCTTTCTTTTTTTGCCTTTCTTCTTGTACCTCTTTTTTGCTTTTCTTTTCTTAAGACGGCGGTGATGGTACCGAGATGCTGCAGCCCGTCCCGCTCTAGGCAGTCTGATCAGCGAAGCGATGCCGACTGAGTGGACGAGGCACTTGAGTCGCATCCTGGGCCGTGTTGTAACAACCAGAGTTACTGCCGTTCCGGATTCCGACTGTGCGTGCCTCCCGCATTGAGCGGCTAACCGCTCACCAGCCAGCCAGCTTTGTGGTTGTGGAACTCGTTGGCTGATGTTGCTGGTAACGAGCAAGGTGTTTCCGTGTGGATCACTTTTTTGCCTGAACCATGTGTCTGACGTCCCTACCGAGCCCCCACCCCGCCAAGTCGAGAGACAACGGCAAACAGCATGTGCACTTAAGCGTTTCGTCCGATCAAAGCCATCGAGGGTCTGTTTCCCTGATGGATATCTGTCTATCAACTTGCAGGCGCATTTGTTTCGCCATCTGGACGGGGAGCCAAGGACATTAGGATACGTGTATCTCCCGTCCCTGCCGTCGTCAGATTAAGCTCTAGTTGCAATATAGCTATGTTATAGCCCCGGCTATAGTATAACACCTTTCGTAAGAGAGTAAGAGAGCATATTATTACTGCACGAGCACAGGCATTGTGAGGGGTTTATCGATATGCCTCTGACGAACACTGCACTATCATCTGATAGCAACCTGCAAAGAGGCGGCCTGCCCGCCCAGGCACAACCCGTCTGCCGAACCTCCACTAACCTCCTGCTTAGCCAAGGGGATTCAAGATTTTGGGCGGCATTTTTCTGAGCCGGATCCCACAGTCGGATCCCTGGAGATCGGTATCTTGGTCATTAGCGTGTAGTCTCTAAAGTGGGCTTTCCGCACTACGCCAATGCCGAGCCCTGGCCTGGAACATCTGAGGGCCTGAAACAGTGAACCATCAAAATTCAGGTAACGGCCTCTCTGGGAGGTGGTTGCCAAATGACTGTCGAACCGGTGGCAGAAGCTTAACAAGAGTATATGCCGCAGTGGAGGGCTATAGTGATATAAGGTGTTGAGGTGCAGTGGCCCGTGGCTGGGGTCCAGGCATAATGAGCTGCAATATAGGTATGCTTGCCGTGCGAGTTTCTCTGCGAACCCGCAGCAAACGGTGAGTAGGTTCATGGGCGAGCGATCAACGCACAGGGCACCCGGGCACCGAGTTAATTGCCGGGAGAGGGGACCAAGGACTCCTGATCAGCCGATGGGACGGCGATGGGCGGGAGGAATGTAGGGAAGGCTGGGTGTGGGGGACGGACGATGGGACGAAATGCGACGGGCGACAGCCAGCAACTAAGCGAACGGCTTTGAGGATCAGCGCTGCACTGCACTGCACCGCACTGCGCTGTGACGGCAGGGCAGCACGAATGGGGTGGGAGGGTGGTGGCCCGATGTGACCGTCCCCCTCTCGCCAGCCAGGCCGGCTCTGCGTTGCGCAAAGTGCGGTAGCGATGGCCAACTAGCTGCGGCTCGATACCGCGCATTGGGAATGGGCGACGGGGTCGTGCGACCTAACTCTCCTCACAGAGTATTTATTCTCCTGGGTGTGGCTGGTCCTGACGGGCGGTGAGGACCAAATCCCTTTTACCTGCCTTGCCTGCGTTGGGATCGGACATGGATGCTGCCCAGACCTGCATTATCACTCCCGATGCGATCGAAGTGCTGGTCATGAGGCAGTCAGTCTCTTGTTGTGTGGGAGTTGGCGTCATGGTAGTGGAGCTGCACCTAGGTAGTCTGCGTGCCTGTGTCTGGTTATCACTTCTAGCGCGTTCATTTCTTCAATCAGGTGTGGTTGGTGTCAAGAACAGCATGGGAACTAATTGACAGCGAGTGGCTGGTGCTAGTGGCAGTCAACGTTCGTGGCTCACTCAATTGCTGCCGTGGCGTGTCGGCAGCGGTGCCGAAGAGGTGCATTCTATGGGACGAGCAACATGGAGACAGACCAAAGCTGATTGCTGTTACTTGCTAGTCTAGCCTCCTCGGCTCTTCTGTTAGTCGCTCGTAGCGCCATCGCGTTGCAGTGCTAACTTAATCCTGCCGATCTCGGGTTGTTTTTTTCCCAACGTCGTACAGTTCCAAAGTTTGCTCGTCATTCCTTTTTCCTGGGCCTGGGGTAGTTCATTTTTCAGCCTCAATCGAGCAGATCAACTACCTCGAAACATCTTGGGACCCAAGAACTTCCACCACCCGGCCCCAACCTTATTGCCGTCATCACTCTGGAAGAAGCGCTGCTGAAACCTCCAGTCCCATGCTCGATTTTATCCGGCTCCTTCAATGTCTAAGATCGGACCCACCGCTTGTCAAAATGCCCTGGTCAAAATGCGCCGAAGCGCATCTGGCAACTTGGAATCTGCATCTTGGCGTCTGCAGGAGGCTCCATGTCGCCGGGTTGATGATGGCTATCAACTCACTCGCCTCGCATCGTCCCTCGGACGGCCCACCTCATGGCCAGCCGAGGACGGCTGCACCGGCCAGACTTGGCTAGCCCATGGGCGTCTGGGCTTCCCGCTTAGCCGAGAGGGCTGCTGCTGCACACCTTGGAGCAGCAGGTGAACCTGACGCTCTACTGCTGAGCGGCGATGCAGTCGCCAATGCAGGAGTAGACTGCTTCACCCATGTGCGCACAGATCCCTCCTGGCAGCCTGGCAGCCTGGCAGCCTGGCAGCAGTCGCCACGCAGTCATCATGCAAGGGCGGCTCACTCGGTGACAGGGAGGGAAAAGGGCAAGGGCGAAAAGGCAGAGACTGCCATCGAAGACGCCGCTTGACTCGTAATATCGCCATCACCGTACGAACGCTCGCCCTCAATTGCACGAACGCCGCAATAAGTGATGGGAAGCTATACCAAGATTCCGAGGGGGATCTGCATGGCCATTAGCATACGATCCGGATCGTGGCTTGGTGGTCCCCTATTAGAACCCTGAAGCATGGCACTCGTGTGGGCTCTTCCGCGCGGCGGCGGTCGTCCCGAAGATTGACACCCGTGAGCCTGTTTGGCTGGACCGTCAGTCGCCGCTGGACGAAACCTGTCATCCCTAGAGGCTACATCCCTGTTCAGTTCATCTACCCGCTTGTCCAACCGCTTTAGCTTGCCTGGCCGGCCTGACATTTGGCAGCTGAACCGAATTGTCTCGCTGCTTGAATGACTCTTGTGAGGCCGTAGTCCACCTCCTTAATACGTAGCGTACCTAATCCTACAGCGGTTGGTCTGGCAACATCCGGAGGAGCCATGAACAACCTTCTTGACTCACCGACGTAAGGCCGGACAGCCTCACAGAAACTCTACTCAACCTGCTACAATATGTCTCGCGAACAACCGGTGGCGACCGAGAGTTTTCAGGAGCCAACCTCGACACGTAGGGCATCGCCGACGAGGCGATATGTCTATACCAAGGTTCCATGTTCACGAGCGGGGAGGAAGCCTTGCCACATACTTGAACCTTGGGACCGATCATTATGCTGCTGCCCTGTTGATATCCCTGTGGAAATCACTCTCACGTTTATGCCGAAATGACCAACACCTTGTCAAACGCTCATCACCTCTCTCCAAGAGCGGCGGCCGCCGCCTGAGAGGCAGAAGCAAGCTCGTGAACTTGTCGCAGGCAGGACCCAGCAAAGCGAGACCGCTTAGAACCTCTCGGGAACACTTGCTCATCAGCTTCGACATGAAGCAGCCGCGGGTGATAAGACTCTTGGAAGAACTGTCATAGTCCAAGTGTCAAGGAGGGCAGGGACTCGAAGACGGAAAGCCGTGACATGTCCATGACGAGATACTCGGGCGAGGCTAGGATTCACTAAAATGCGCTTTGTCGCTTGACAAGTGACCCATTAACCAACGAGAGATCGTCTGGCCCGGACGCTGGAACGAACGTTCTTTGCTAAAACTCGTTAGCCCTGGTGCCTTGTTTCCCCCCCCCCCCCCACCACACCATACGGGAGCGTATATCAATGCCCTCTCATTGAGGAGGCAGCTGCCAGCCTGCTGCACCGCGATTGGTCGGTCACCCCGTATCAACTGAAGTCGTTCGTCTGTGCGACGGTGGCCACCGTCACGCCGGCTTCACCACCGGGCCTGCCGAAACATCGTAAGGCATAATGACTGTGTTTCAGTGGGGACTATACGATCACGTCGAGGACCTGTAAAATTGGAAAAGGAAAGGAAAATAAACCCCCAGAGAAAAGTAAAGATCTGTTTGTGAGGGTGTGAGACTGTGTGTATGCGGGTGACAGATCGGAAAGAATGCACTGGATCACTGCTCAAAAAAGCCCGATAGGATTTTGGGTAGGTTCTCTGGCTACTCTGGTATTCTGTGACAATGGATGAGGGAGGACAGTGCATAGCAGACTTTTGGTTTTGGACCCTTTTCGGGTGGTGGTGGTGGTGGTGTTGGTGATGGTCATGATGATGGTGAGTGGTGTTGGTGTGGTACTAATGTGGAGCCTCCGAGGCAGGTGGCAGCTGGTCCCCTAGGTCTCCGCAGCGGGAAGAAGAAGCATAATTTTTTATTTTATTTCCCCTAATACACCAGCGGAGGGGCAAGAAACGGGGCCCAGGGCCAAAGATGTCATCTGAAAGCTTAACAGGTAGCGAGTAAGGGGGCCCTGATTCAAGGCGCAAAGCAGTGCAGAGGGAGAGGCAGAGCAGAGCACGGCCAGAGAAGGGCGGCCGGCCGGGTAGACAGCGGATGTGGGACCCTGGCAGTGCTGGGTTGGTGCTGCAGCTGCGTTGACAAGAAATTACTGGAGCCGGCCCACTTCTCCGTTCTCCGTCCGGCACTTTGAGCCTCCTGTCGAGGCACCCTCCTGGCACGGGCCCTCCTATCCGGTGTCATGCTGCTGGAGACACTGAGTCGCTGCGGGCTGAGGAGTGGGGAGCTGGTGCGGGTATTTACTCTTGAGAGGTATGCAGGTGCAGAACGTGCAGACGTGCATAGGTGCAGTTGAGGTGCAGCTGCATGTTTGTGTGGGCTCCTTTTCAAGGTTGACATGTCGCAGACATAGAGACTTAGATGCACACGCGCGGTACGCATGCAGCAGCAGCAGCCGCCCCATACTGTGTGCTCTCTCTGCTCTGTATGGACTGCCTGCCTGTCTACACTACCACCACAACTGACTTGTGCATGGTATCCATCTGGCTGCGGAGACGGCCATGCAAGTTCGTCCTAGCTCGTCACCCCAAGCTACTGCAACAGTCGTCACTGTCATCGCTGTGAAAGCAGGGCCCGAGTCCCAGAGGGCGGGCGTCAATGGACGTCAACAGACGTCTAGGACGTCGCAGCAATGCGATCGAGCCGGCAAAGAGCTGATCGTCTCCGTCGTCGTCTCATGATTTCGGATAGCATTCACACAACCCACCACACCCACACATATAGTGTCCATACGGCCCATTGATTGCTCGTTGGAGATTGGCCTTTGGACTTGGGCTGGGTCTGGACCGCACTGGACTGACCAAAAGGATATGCTGGTGATCGCAAGATGGAACGGCTCGCTGGATCGATAACTCGAGGCCACCAAGGGGGGAAGGGAGGAGGGGTTGGGAGGGAGGGAAGCTTGTCGGTTCGCAGGTACGTACGTACCTACATACCTGGTGCGGGCCTAAGCCACTTCGAATTATCGTTATGGAGATGACAGGGGGACGCACGTTATCGACAGGCATCCCAGTTTGGAAGGCGATCCCTGCCGTTCTGGTGGGGTTTTGTCTCCAAGCGGCCGTGGCGTGGAACACCTCCGTCAACGTGCAGGGAAGCGGTTTCACCTTGTCACTTTGCCTCGACAACGACTCCCGTCTGCCATGCATCCTGGACATCCCCACGCAATTCTCGACCAAACAACCCCCCCCTCCCCATCCGGTCCCAAATCCTGTCCAGGACGTCAAGGACGTTAGGAAGGACGTCAAGACTTGCCAGGGCTGCTGTGCCCTGCTCTACCGTGCTGCTGCTGCACTATTCCTCCCCCTCGCTATGCTGCTGGGGGCTGGGTCATACACAGGGACCGTCTGCATGGCGGTGGGTTGCCATCGTGTAGCTCGCACGCGTCGCTAACCCCCATTCTGCTATCACCTCCGTCCCCTGGATGCCCGAGACGGGGTGCTGGGAAACAAGAAGCAGTGCTATAGTACATGACCAGCCGGCCGCGCATCCGCGTGAGCACCTCGTACCGCACATCGTGGCAAGCAAGCCAATGCCATCCTCGTGGGAACTGCATCTATTGCACGTCTCAGACTCTGCCCCTGCGCTGTTAATTTAGGCACTGCAGAGTTTCTCTCCGACCGGGGACTATGGGGACGATGGGTACGACGGAGACGCATGCGGGCCCAGCCCAGACCTACCACAGCCCACAGTACAGCACAGTACATCGCCCACTCATTTCTCACTACTACTACGCACAGCGAAGGATCGCTGCTCATCTTCCTGGCGAGTGCAGATTTTCTTCATCAGGATCAGGAAGAGCCTAGTGTGGCTGCTTTGGTCCCTTGCCAACCGTTGCAATCTGTCGTGACGGTAATAAGTACTTATCTCGTCCACGAGAGGGGCGCGCGAAGGGGGGGCGCAGTCTCTGTTTTCTGGTTCTCCTCAAAAAAGAAGATAAGGACATGACAGCCCGGTAAACTTGCTGTGGGCCGCGCATGTCTGTCTAGGGACTATTTCATTTCCTTTGGATGTTTCTGCTTCCCTTCGTGCGCCCGTCGAGTCCCCAGTTATACACAGCAGAACCCGACAATTAACGAAGCTCACCCTGTTCCTACTGTTTGGAGTGCACCGCGGGGGGTATCCATGCATCTCTGAGTCCTTGTATTGGACAGTTTCTTCCCTCTCCCTCTCCATCTCTCACTCTCCTCTGGGCTCCAGCGGGCACTTGTCTCGCCCTTTCCCTACTCCTCCTGCTACCGGCCGGCTCACTCCGCCAGGGTCTACTACAGTAGTCGAGCAGGGGACTATCCGTGTCGCGGAACTCCTGGGCAGCCACTGCATCAGAATCTGGATCGCCACTAGTCCCAATTTACGGGTCCCCCGTTCTCGACTCGAAGAGGTCCTTGCTCAAGCATGGCTCACATAGCCAGCTGCATGTCAGATGCGGATGTCGATCGCCTGAGCATTGGGAGCTATATAGCAAGGCCCGTCTCACCTCTACCCGTCGTGGACGAGGTAAGTGTGTTTCCATATATTGAAACATCCCGTCTCCTTCATGACCAAGTGCTCACTTGTGTCTTCCTCCTGCATGCACTCTCATCCTCCCCCTCCTATCTCCGCTTCATAATAGTTGTGTGGCTGGACCAACCCCGAAGCTCACCATCGGCGTGTCCCACAGGTTGAGCAGCAAGCCTCAAAGCCTTGGGTTTGGAGGATGATGTCCCAGTCCGAGACGAGGAAGTACCAGCTCTTTCCCAGGGAGAAGCAGGCTGCTGGCCCGCAGGGCAAGGGGCTGGACCCAGAGCAAGCGTTCGCTTTGGCCATGGCACAGAACGGCGATAAGGGAGACAAACCTTGTTCGGGCGGCCTGCGCCTGAGGATCAAGGAGCACAACCTTATCCGCCGGCGGAAAGTCAGCGTACCAGAGCTGGGTCCTATGACTACCGTTCACGAGGCCGCTATGGACTCTCGTAAGTCAACCAAACTATTGCTTCGGCCGGGTGGAGGAGACAGGGCTGACCTCCTTCCAGCAACAATACCCGGCCGCCCAGCCTGTCACGAGCGGTCTATCAGTGCCCCTGGCAACGGGTGGAAGATGCATCATCTCGCATACAGGAACGAAACCCACTTGTCCCCTCTAGGGGATTCTGGTTCCGATATATCAACCACAACCATCCCACAGCCTCAGTCGCCAAAGAACCTCCCGCCCCTCGTGATTCCCGTCCAGACCTCCTCGCTCCCTAAACTCACAAGGCAACTCTCCCTAAGCCGTCTTCGATCAGGCAGCACCGGCAGCGCCGAGTCCAGCGTCCGGCCTACGCGAACAGAGGAGTCTCCCCGAACGAGGTCTCCCTACACGCCATCTCTCACGGCCAACACGCCCATGTCCTCGGCGCCTTCTTCGACTTTTTCCAACTCTAGCCTGCCTACCCCAGTGTCAGGTAATACCGACTCTCGAGCTTCGCCTAAACCGTGGAAAGGAGAGGGCAACCCGACCGGGCTCGAAACACCCAAGGATCAGGGCACCGAGTTTGTACAGAATATGGCTACACCAAGGTCGGCAGTGGAGCCCCGCTCTGCCTCCAGCTTCTCCACTCATCGGAGGAACGTGTCAGAGAGCGGTAGCAGCATCATGGATCGTGGACGCCCGAGGAAGAGGAACGATGGGATCAAGAGGTCGGCTTCCAAGACAAGCAAGAGCGCTGAGCGTCGTGCCTTCGAGACCCTGCCCAAGGGCTGGAAGGTCACCGACGCGGCACAGATGCTCGAGCAGGCCGAGAGGGCTGCCCTGCATAAACAGGCCATGCAACAGGCTGCCAGGTTCGAGGTGATGAGGAAGGAGGATGTGGACAGTCTGTCCAGAGTAAGTCCTGCAAGACCATCACTGATTTCAAACCCCCCACTAATCATTCATGCTTAGGAACTGAGGAACCTGGATGAGCGCACGGAGTACCTGCGCCGCACTTATCACTCACTGAGGGCTGGACGTCGGAATCTGCACTCCCGTATCTGCCAGTACCTTCGATCTCCTCGCATGGCCAAGTTCAGCCATGACTCGATGCTCAAGCAAGAGGAGGCACTTGCCGAACTCGACTCCTCCATCGACGACTGGGTCAACAAACTCGAGCAGGCTGAGAACCGCCGTACTCGAATCCGACAGAAGCTTCTGGAACATGTTGCTGCTGCCGTGACCCTCCCCGTCTCCGGGGCTGTCGGCGTCAGCGAGAGCCTCCAGCTTGCCTTGGGTGTCGGCGCCGCTCCTCCAACTGCGCCTGCTAACCTCTCTACGCCTCCACGATCCCCTGTCAAGAGCTCATTCACCCCTCGTGTGGAGTCCTCGTCGTCCTCGCCTCAACGCGTGGTTGCGCAGGTACCTTCAACTATCATCGAGCACCCAATTGTTGAGAATGCCGCTGCTGTCGGCCTCGGTATCAACCAAGCCGGCGAGAAGCAACCCCCAGCGAAGAAGGAGATCATCGAACACCCTCTTTCTGGCCTGAGGCGTGCTGACGTCGAGTCCATCCGTATTTACGCTGGAGATGAGGTCGCGGCCCTGCTCGCTGACGTCGAATCTCAAATGGACCGAATGAGCAGAGCTGCCGATGACGCTGCCGCCCTCAGGGGCAAGGACACCTGCGTGCCCGAACTGCCCGAGCTCAACGCCAATATGTCAGAGGAGGAGCGCAAGCAAGTTCACCGCCAGCATAGTCACGAGAAGCTGCAAGGAACCCCCACTACATCCTCCTCAAGCTCCAGTGCTGAGACTGTCACCGGCACCACGACGACCAAATCGTCTTCGCCGAACTCCACACCCCGCACTGCGACCCCTACTGCTACCGAAACCAAGGAGCCGGCGGCTGGTGAATTCCTGCTCACCAATGCCGTCTTCAAGCCTTAAACATCCAACACAAACGAGGAGTCAAGCTCCGACCTGCCTCGACTTTCTAATTCGCCCCTCACGGGGATGTCTCTCCTTATGTTGATCATACTACCCCGTCTTTCATGATTTTCACGGCCGTTCCACTCATGACCACCACGGCCACACTGCATCTGTCTTTCAAAATATCCACCGCATCATCTGCTTTTTTTCTTCCAACTTGATACCCTTCTCGACACTCATTATAGAAAGTTCGCATATGCACAAGCAATAGCCTTGTCTCTTTACCCTTATTTCTTTCATTTTTCTCTATCTATCTTCATCCGTTGTCTCGGCCTATGCCGACTTCTCTTTTTACAGTGTAATATAGTCCCCTGTCGGTTTTCATGCAATTGCAACTGGGTGCATTCATCAAGGAGTTTTCTGCTCTTTTTTCTTCACTAAGAATGAAACCGGAAAAGCTCCAAAAATTAAAGACGGTGGATTCTACTTTTCTTTTTTTCTTCAACAGCAGGCGAACAAGACGTTTCAAATGGTGCGAGAAACTATCTGGGCAGTGGCAAAAGGGAAAGGGGGGGGGGGTGGGAAACCCACAGGAACGGGGCACAAATTGTGCGATTCACAAAATGATCCGCAGTCAGCCAAAACCAACTGTATGTACAACACGCGTGTGGTCGCGAGTTAGACAAATACCCATCCGAGCCACGGCTAGGAATGACCTGAATGATATCCACTTTACTGTCATGCACTTACTTGTCTGTCCCTCAACGGTTGTGATTTCCGCTCGCATCCACAATTTTGTCGCAATAGCGTCTTAGTGATAGACCTTTCTTTTTAACCTTGTCACCCCACCTATATTGAAGCTCAACCCATGCCATCCGCGTTCTCTTGTCTCCGCTGTTTTGCCCATGGCGACCTTCTCCGTCTAGACCCGCTGGCGTGCAGGCTCGCGAACGACCCCCTGTCCGCATCCATTTAAATAGTCAATTGTGAATTTTCAAAAGCTCAGGCGGAAATTCACCGATGGGCGTGGGTAATGAGAATTCAATACTGCACGGTACTGGACTAGAGTAGGGCAGACGAAATTTGTCCTGCCGGACCTAGGGTCCTCAAAGAGGAACTGCAGAGCCGCCCCATGTACCTTTCCTCCAAGAGAAAGTGAGAGAGGGTCTGTCTTGTCTTACATGAACATACCTTGCCCTACCTGCATGAGAGGGGGCTTTCGTCTCAGCTTTGGAATGCACCCCAGCACACACACACACTCACAACCCCTGTGATCTGCCCGGCCTGGCAAGCGGAGTGGCTTTTTTTCCCTGCAGGACGTTCAAACCAAACCAAACCAAACATAACGTTCTGGACCCTTTGCCCAGCCTCGCCTGCAAAACCCACCCTGGTGTGCCGCTTGTCCCATGTCGACTGCCGGCAGTCTATGTTGGTCGACCCGTTGGGGAGCCGTTTCCAGAAGGTCCACATCGCACCACGATGACGAGCCTTGCTGCCTTGATCCCGGGGCGAAACTGACATGTCGACGAGTGCGGTTGTACGGCTCTGACTGATGTCTGTGTGATGACGAAAATACATCTCACCCTTCCCTCCAACCCCCCGACACCGTTACAGATGGGATCGGGGAACCCTAGTTCCTGGATCTGTCCTCAATGGTGATGACGTCCCCCTTGACGTGCTCCCCCGGCTGGTGTGACTCGGTGGGCTGCTGTGTGACGGGCGAGCAAGCCGTTCCCGTCCCGGGTTGCCCTCCCCGAGCGGCGAGGCTCTATCTACCTGTGCCTGGAGGGCGTTACACAAGAATCAAAGAGGGCGAATAGGCACTGTAGGAGCGACCCGGATGGCTGGGACATGCAATGCAGGGCGCGTGCATGTGGCGGCGTCGCATGACGCCGGTGCCCGACCAACGGTTCGGCAGAGCCGTTGCCAAAATGGGCGGAGTTCCCCCCAAATGGCAACCCGCAGCCAAGATTGAGTTTATGGCGAGCCCGGATAGTGCTTGATCTCTTGATCTCGCCATGTTTTTCTTCTTCTTCTTTCTTTTTCGCCACAACAACAACAACAACAACAACAACAACAACAACATCGTTTCCCTCGCGATTCAAGACGTTGCGCATGGGCGGTCCGGTCCCGTGCCGGGAACAAACTCCCCCAGCTGTCCTCCGGGGGCAAGCCGCGCCGAGACACGGTGCGACGAGGGAGACCAGACAGATGATGCAATACAACGGCGCTCACCAGCGCCCACGTTTTAGCAAGGGTTTTGGTTTCTTTCTCGAGACCCCGTCCTCCTGCTCTCGCGGGGAAACGTCGATGCTTGTCCCGCCCACGCGACAGTGGGTGCTCAAGTTTGCGGCGGTGACAGTCGGAGAATAATACACAACAGTGATCGGCCGCCCCAAATACCGCGTCGGAGATTTTTCTCCATATGGGGGCCGCGGGTTCCATCTTAATGAAGCAAAAGCCACCGAAAGACGCGTGCGGCCCCTTGTATAGCTCGGAAAGTGATGAAAGCGCGCAGCGGACGAAACTCGGCCGAAAAGCTGGGGCGGCCTGCGTCGACCTGGGATCAGCGACCGTTGATATTGAAGTGGCGTCGACCCTTGCTGCCGGCCCCATCCAATATGCCGGCCGGGGTGACTATCAGCATCGGTTGGGAAATCTCCTGTCCGTCTATCGTCGATATAGACATTGGGGCTCTGCCAAGTTGTTCGAGGCTAATTAAAAACGTCGTGGGGGTTCTTGGTGGTCTGCTATAGCGACCGGGATGTCAAGTGACACGGTGACAGCCTCATCTCCTAGCCCTCTCACCCTCAGAAGAAAAACCCCTCAAAGCGAGGAGAGGCTCCAAGCGGGCGCCCACTTATCAGGGTTCCTCTCCATTGAAATGAAGCCATTTCCGCGTCGAATACATGTTGCTCGAGTGGAACCGAGACGAGAAGGTCGAGGTCATGCTCGGCATATGGGTCTTCCGATTCTCCCCATCCCCACCCGCCCGTGTCAGTGAGTGCCACGCGAAAGCCAGCTCATCCCTGCCGTCGAGTGCGGAGCCTCACGTTGGGGGTGCTCTGGATCGTGTAGTGATGAATTGCCATCACGCTGTGGGATGGTTGCCAGTGTTGGTGTGAGGATGTGTTGGTGCTTTGTCGGAAGCGCCGCTTAAGTTGTGGTCAATCCCTCAGTCGGCTGGCTGATTTAAGCTTCCGGGAAGCGCGAATCACCATCGGATGCCGCACCAAGATGCGCTTCCGGGATGGGAACCAGATGGCGGGAGATGTTCCTAGCCGCGATATCACCTTGGGGGAAGCCAGCGAGGAGCATTGGGGAGCATCGGGAGCATCGGGAAGGGGCCCACATGCACAGCGGGAACAGGACACGACAATCCTCAACACTCTTGCTGCTTGTCTCCACCAGAGAAACAGAACGGTCAACGTTTGACACTCATAGAACTGCAAAATCGAAGACACACATGCAGGCGTCATTCCGCACTGATACCCCACGATGTCACCCACCAAGCCAACCATTGTCATCGTCCCGGGCGCATGGCAATTCACGAGCGTCTTCACCCCGTTCGCGGATTCATTGCGGAGCAGGGGGTATGAAACCGAGGTCGTCGACATGCCCAGCGTCGGCGGTACGCAGCTGCCGCTCACGGGGCTGCCCGAGGACATCGCGGCCGTACGGCGGGTGATCCAACCGCTCGTCGAGGCCGGCAAGGAGATCGTTCTGCTCACACACTCGGCCGGCGGCGTCAGCGGCGGGGGCGCGGTGAAGGGCCTGGAAATCAAGTCCCGTAGGGAGGATGGCCTTCCTGGGGGAGTTACCCGGGTTATCTATATGGCTGCATTTATGGTCCCTAAAGGTAGCAGCCTGCTTGAGATGCTGGGCGGGAAGCCGGCGCCTTGGATGGTCGTTGAGGTGAGTCTTGCAAGCAGCATGAGGATTGGGTGTGGCTCCTTTAGCACTCAACGAGGGGGGGTGCCACCCTAGAACTCGGCGTCGTTCCATACACGAGACTGGCATGCTGACGAAGGTTACAGGGCGACCGCGTCACCGGCGACCCAGACGTGGTCCCCGAGCTCGGCTTCAGCGACCTCCCGCCGGAGGAGCGGCTGAAGTGGTCCAAGGAGATGACGCACACGTCGGCTGCACTCTTTGCCGGCGTCAGCGAGTACGAGCCCTGGAAGGACGGGGTCCCGTGTGCCTACATCTTCACGGAGGACGACGGCGCCCTGCCGTACCAGCTCCAGCAGCAGATGGCGGCCCAGCTCAACCCTGAGGCGCCCAAGATCCTCATCAAGGCTAACCACTGTCCCTATCTAAGCGTGCCATCGGAGTTGCTGGCAGCTGTCGAGAAAATTGTGGCTGCTTGACGGGGGTTGGGAAATTCGATAGCTAACAATGGGCCCGTCACATATATCACAGAACAGAAAAATAGTACATAGCTTCAAAGAAAACTGTAAATTGCTATGGAAGTTACTGATATACGGTTACTCAGAGAGCTGTTGAGGCTCCGTGACAGATCGTTCTACAAAGCCAGCAATGAGATACTTAGACTACTTCCCAGTCCTCCTCCTAATTACCAGTATCTCTCCCAGGGCCCCCATCGCTTGTTGGGCACAAGAGACCCTGAATCTACCTGGCAGGAGCAGTCTCCGCCTCCAATTCCCGAGGCGAGCCTGTCACCGGCCGAGCCGGAGGTGCCCCATGGACAAAGTCCTCCCAACAGTCAGCATCGCCCAGATCGAGCTGCTCAAGCCTTGCACGCCACGCCGGCAGCAGGTCCCCTTGCTCATCATATGGCTGGTGCTCCACGAAAACCTTCCACAGAGCCACGAGGTGCTCGGCACGGCCGGCCTCCACTTGGAACCACTCCTTGTGCCTGGTCCCGCATCCAATGCAGCCAGCGTCCCTCAGCCGCGAGTTGTGCAGCTGCGTGTGGACCACGCGCTCGACCAAGGCGTGCTGGGGCATGTGGTGGGCGAAGACAGTGTGCGGCATGTACCCGCATCTCATCCTTATCTGCCGCATCCGCACCTGGTGGTCAATAGAGCGGCCGATCTTGATCAAGTGTGACGGCCCGTCGTAACCTTCTCTTGCCGATAGCGTGTCGGTGGCCACGTCGTCTGGATGGTGGAAGCCGTAGACAAAACCCTCGTCTATGTCGGCGTGGCGGCGGAGCAGGAGATGTCTGATGGCCTTGTTGATTTCGAGTGTCGACTTGGGCGGCCCAAAAGGGTTGAAAGATCGGCTCTCTGGACGCCTCCCTCGTGGTGGAGATCCTCCTCCATCCGAGCCTTGTCGACAACAAGATCTAGTGTTTGCGCTGGGAGGTAAGTAAGGGTCGCTGGGACCGTTTGTATTGTCATTCACGTCATCCGTATGATGCGCGTTGTGTTCTATGCTTGTGTACTGCTCGGCAGATTCGTCATTATCGCAGGGCTCCGGGCCCTCCAAGTTTAGCGATCTGAGAGACCTGCTCAAATCGAGTATGATGGTGTCATATGCAAACGGGGAGGGGAGAAAGTCTACTTTCCTCACTAAGAATGCTGCTGCAGCCAGCCCATTGAAAGTCAAAGTGTCGCCCCGTGTGATTCCAGTGCGAGTTGATCGAAGGACTTGATTACGTGCTCTATGAGAATGATTCTCACGACTTCGAAATTGTTGCATAGAGAAGGGATTGTTCTCATCAATCCCTGGAGTTGGGCTATAGTGTGTCGCCATAAAGGTATCTATCTGAACCAAGAGCGGGATTGAAATTGACCATACCCCGCGAGGTATTCCAAATATACACGACATAAATAAATTTATTCCTTTCTTTCGAGTACTATTGCTGAATTTGATAACTCTCCTGCAACCCAGCCACTGAATCAAAGTTCTGCTCGGCCTTTTATAACCCAGACTCGAGGCAAGCGCCGCGACGATGAGCCAATTGTGACTGTGGCTGAAGTCATTGACAGTCATTGAATGGATTAAGACTCGACGACGAAGTTGAGCCAATTCAATTTGGATTCGATTCGCAAACGAGGCTCTACCATTTGAGCTGTCTGGTAACTGGAGCAGTTTCACTGTGGCAGCAGCCCTGAGTCCAAATTCACACACAGAGCTCGTATTACTGATCAGACACGGACTGAGAAACTGTCGATATGACTGCGAGCTTGCAAGTTACACATGCTTACTTCGACAAACATGGGTGACATACTGAGATATTTTTGACAGAATAGAATTCCCATAAAAGAAGGAATAAGAGATGTGAGTCCAGTCATTACAATCGGCCACTCAGAGTCGAGTTTTCCGACCGCGTGTTTCGAGTACGAGAATAAGTCGTCAACAACAGCTGCAACACAGGCCGGACTGCTTCTGCCACTAGCCCCATTCAAACGGATTCACATTACGATCTAGAATGCTGACTTGTCAGGCCCTCTAGAGGAAGCCATTCTTGTACTAACTACAGTGTCCACCGTTCGAAATGATTATAGCACCTATAGGACCCATTGTGCACTTGTTGACGGATAGCAGTCTGGACTTGTAACATTTCCCTCCATACCCCATCACTACAGGCCGTCGGGCCAGTCACGACGACGAGTGTAGCGTACTCGACTTAAAGAAAGCGACAGAGCTTGAGGAGATGAGCCAGATGCGGCGCCAGGACCTTGCCCGTGAGATCAGCGAGATACGCAAGAAAAGTCCGTTGTGTGAACGGGCAAATGTTCGGGGAACATCTTAACTTAAATCGCTCAAAGGTCAGCTCTCTAATTGTGATGTCTTCCACACTTGTTCACGATGGCGCTTTCTGGCACATTTAGCCACTCAGCGAGGAATTTGTCGTACAGGACTTCAGGCATGAGACAATAGTCTCCGGTATCGCGATATACCTGTGACACAAACTGGGGCCACGATTTTAAGAGCAACAGAAACCAACCCAGCTTTCTCCAAGATCTGGCGGGCCAAGGTACCCTGAGAAGCCTATGGACATTGAGGCAAACTCGTGGCATTGAGCTCCCATCTACGCTTCTATCTCTCCTAGACAACAACGTAGAGAGACACAGCCGTCTTGCTGTTCCTATTCGATACCGTCCAAGGATGCAGGTCCTCGGTTGTAGGACAGCATACTCGATCCTGTGCCAGAGAGCTTGTCAAAAGTCACTAGCAAGAGCTGAACATGCACAGCAAATTCCCGAAACTGCTTTAGCTGGACCGATTCAAGACGGCCTATCAGCAATTGGATCAGCAATTGTGTCTTACGCACAATAAGATCCGCCCAGTCGGGGCACTACTGGCGGCTGTCCGATCCGGTCGAAATAAGACGGAGCCGATGGAAGCTGTGTGGTTACCTATATGCCCACGCTCTAGCAGCAAATTTCTCTGCTGTTCCGGTGATTGGCCCCTAACTCAAGTACCCAGCTAGACTATGTTTTCGTTTGAATGCAATACCTTGCTGCCTGGGTGTCCTGTTCCGGCTCATTGACGCGCGGCTCGAAATCCTTCTGCCTGATGAAGAGAAGTGAAAGCGGGCGAGGTGATGATGTCCCTGAGATCGCTATTTACACGACCTCCTGATAGCTTATACGAACCTCGAGCAGAACTTGGACCTCAATTCTGTGGCGCGCCGCTACAGACCAGTGAAATATTCGCAACACAGAGGTTGTCTCGAGAGAGCTCTAGACAAATTATGAGACGTGACTAGAACGGGAAAGCATAATTTGACATGAGTGAGAGTGAGAGCCAGAGTGAGAAAGAGATGGGATGAAATTGCTTCGTTCGTTCGGTGCTACTTATCCTCACCGCGTCTCAGCCAGGCTGCTACGTCAGTGGTCGCAGCGGTTGCCCCGCAGCGCGTCACGCAGGGGGCATTCGACCCCTCCAACACTGCCCAGCTGGCAGGTGGCAGGGCGGTTCTATAGAAAAGGGGGGAGCAGCTCCATTCCAAACAAGCTGGCATACGCCATAGCCATTTGCTGTTCATTGCCATTCCTCCTTCCCTGCTGCCCTGCTCTTGACCTCCTTTTGCACAATCAGACCGCCGAACAGAGAAGCTCGAGCAATGTCCATCACCATCGACAAGATCCTGGCTGCGGCCCCCGTCACCATACGGGGCCAGTCCACCCAGCTCTCCTGCGATGCCAAAGGAGAGCGTCTAGCTTATGCTGTAGGTCCATCTGTGTCTCTTCTGTCGCTACAAGCATACAGGATCTCAAGGGTTCGGGCAGCTAGCTGATTTCCATCTCGAGGACAGTCTGGCAAATCTATCTTCCTCCGCTCCATCGACGATCCGTCCCAATGCAAGCAGTACAACGGCCACACCGCCCAGACCACCGTGGCCCGCTTCGCGCCCTCTGGGTTCTACGTCGCGTCTGGTGACGTGTCCGGCTCTGTCCGCGTATGGGATGCCGTCGAGGCTGTCAACACGAAGGGGGAGTATCACATAATCAGCGGGCGCATCAACGACATTGGATGGGATGGCGACTCGCAACGCATCATCGCTGTGGGCGATGGCCGCGAGCGCTTCGGCGCCTGCATCACGGCCGACAGTGGTAACTCGGTCGGCGAGGTTACCGGCCACAGCAAGGTCGTCAACGCCGTGGCCATGAGACAGCAGCGGCCGCTGCGCGCCGCGACGGTCTCGGACGACGCTAGCATGTGTTTCCTCCACGGCGCGCCGTTCAAGTTCGCCGGCAAGTCAAATGATCTGCACAAGGGCTTCGTATTCGGCACGGCTTTCAGCCCGGACGGGATTGTGCTGGTCACAGTGGGTGCGGACCGCAGGATTCAGCTGTACGACGGCAAGACGGGCGAGCCAACGAAGCAGATCGGTGAGGGCGTGCACACGGGCAGCATTTTTGCTGTGAGCTGGGCCAAGGACTCGAAGCGGTTCGTGACCGCCAGCGCGGACCAGTCTGTGAGGGTGTGGGATGTCGAGTCAGGCGAGAACGTGCAGTCGTGGAAGCTGGGCCAGGAGGGTGCTGTGAACGTCGGAGACCAGCAGGTCGGTGTGGCCTGGCCTCGTGATGATTTGATCATCGCTCTGAGCTTGGATGGTGATCTGAACTACCTGTCTGAGGGCAGTGCAGCGCCAACCAAGACCGTTCAGGGCCACAACAAGGGCATTACAGCGATTGCCGCGGGCTCGGATGGCAGTGGCAAGGATGTGTACACCGGCAGTTTCGACGGTCGTGTATGCCATTGGAATGTCGACAGTGGAGTTGGCGCCGTTATTGACGGGCAAACACACACAAACCAGGTCTCACAAATTGCAGCCACCTCTGGACAAGCCTTCAGTGTCGGCTGGGATGACACACTGAGGACCCTCGACGAGGGCGCCAACACGTTTACTGGCTCATCAACAAAGCTGGAGGCACAGCCTAAGGGTGTGGGTGTGACAGAAGGTCGTGTTGTCGTCGCCACCGCCTCAGGAATCGCCGTATACTCGAAAGGCCAACAGGTTGGAGAGCTCAGCACCAACTATACGCCCACATCACTCGCTGCTTCAGGTTCTACAGTAGCAGTTGGAGATGGCAATGATGTCAGGATCTACGAGCTCGATTCGAGTAACAAGCTCTCCGAGCTTCAGGCCTTGAAGAAATCCGCCGCCCAGATCTCGAGCCTGGCGTTCTCCAAGGACGGCAGCCACCTCGCGGCGGGAAACTCCCAAGGCAAGATCTTCGCATTCAAGACGGATGACTGGAGTGTTGCAACGGACCGTTGGTCCGCACACACCGCACGTGTCATGAGCATAGCTTGGAACGACGCTGGTACTCATGCCGTCAGTGGTGCCTTAGATACACATGTATACGTGTGGAGCCTGGGGAAGCCTGCGAGCCGGGTGAAGGCGTTGAACGCGCACAAGGATGGAGTCAATGGCGTCAGCTGGGTCGAGGGCTCGTCTAAGATCGCTAGCACAGGAGGTGATGCAGCGGTCAAGATTTGGAACGTGTCTGGGCTGCAATGAACTCCGACGGAGAATAACATCATTTGTTTTGGAGCGGTTGTCATAGTCATTGAGAAAACTCCGGTAGAGTCTTGTATCAGAAGAGCAATCAATTGTGTGCGATATCTTCTACATTGAGTCTCCCACCTTCTTGTGAGGACTCTTCACCAGCCTATTCTGAGTCATCTCTGCCTTGAATTACTGGACGATGCAGCGGCTGAGTGGGCGAATGCCGTAATACGACTGAGGGCGGGTGGCACTGGCGACGACCTCATCGATGAAAGTGAGCTGCTGCTCCTCAGGAAGGCTTGGCTCCTCGTAGGGGTCCAAGTCGTCCAAGCCGTTCTTCCTGATGACGCCCATGATTTCGGGGATGGACACGACGAGATTACTTTAAAAACAAGGACTTAGTAAATGCAATGAGAACAAACATGGAGGTGAGGTTGCTACTACTCACCCAAGGTGCCCCTGAATGATAGTCGGGTACTCAGTGGCCATCTCGGCCGCAAAGGCGGACTGGTGGTCGTCCATCAGAGTCGTGTTCGCGACAATGATCAGCGCGCAGTCGACCTCTATCGCATCAGAGATAGTGCCAGTACCTGACCAGACGATTAGTTTCTGGAACGTCCTCCTATAGGTGAAATGTATATACGAGAAGCTTGGCTCCAAGATAGTCAAGCGAAAGCGAACTCACCCGCGTGGCCCATGACCACACCAGCAGGCCGGACGCCCTTCTCGCCGCGGCAGTGCTCCCTGAAGAGGAACTTGAGGTCGCGGTGAAAGTCGAAGGTCTCGATCTGTAAGCCGCCGTCACTTTGGCCGTCCACCTTCAGGCGCGCCTTGATCTGGTCGTGGGCGGCGCCGCACTGCAGGTAGAGGTGGGTGAAGCCGTGGTCACGGAGAGCCTGCAGAAAGTCCTCGCCGGTCGCCTCCTCGAGGAGTGCCACAAAGGGCACGGTGGCGCCTCCGGTGACTAGCAGACGGCGGCCCATGGCCCCGTCGTTGCTAAAGAGGTGGCGGCGGATCACACGCTTGAAGCGCTCGCGCTCATCAGGGTTGATGCTCTCAGCGTTCAGGGCCTCGCCGTCCGAGACGAAATCGGCCCCGGGGATTTGATCCTGACGATTGACGGGAACGAGGGCTGGATTGCTGGCTGTGGCAGCTACATTGGCAGCTTCATGCGCTACCTTCTCAAGCTCTCTGAGTGAGTCGGAGAGCTTCTGTGAGTGAGTTGGAGAGCTCTCTTGACACAGGCTTGAGCTTCTTGCCAATTACTTTCTTAGGCATCTCGAATCTCCTTTCTCTTAAAAACACGAGGGGTAGTACATTTGTTCATGTAACCAGGTCTTAGGCTGACTGGAAGGCGCTTAGAGGCGGCTGGAGCGGCTAATGTAGCGACAAGCCGGTGGTGGAGGACTGTGAGATTTTTGGCACTAGTGCTGCAAGTGGCCTGTGCTTCCTCAAAAGTTCTGGAGCTTGACCTTGGTCAATCCACAGAGGCAAGCCTAATCACCACCAAACCCATTGCCATGGCTTCAGCAGCCCGATCGCTGCGGCTCGCATGCCGCAGCTGCAGAGGCCAAAGGCCCATACGGAATGTTGGTCCAAGGATCTTTGTTGCGTGGAAGTCAGTAGGCGGCGGCGCCATCAAGGACGTCAAGGAAAGCGCCACCGATGGCCAGAAGCCCTCCCCTTTCGACCACTGGGGCCAAGAAGACATAGAGGAGGACATGAAATACCGAAACATGGTGCCCAGCGACATCGCAAAGGACATCTTCAGCGATGAGGAGCGCGACCTCTTTGGCGACCTCACCTCCGAACTAGTCGGCATCGACGACATGGATATTCGCAAGGAGCAAGACGCCGCGCGAGAACTGGCGAGGCCCCTGAGGGCGGTGGTCAAGACCAGGCGGGACGCGTTTTGGGACGAGGACGAGGACGACAAGGACCTCATCACCAACGATGACAGCGACGAGTTCGACGAGAACGACATGACGGACATCGCACATGCGAAGTTGGAGGAGCACAGGGAGCAGAGAGCGTATGCGCGTCTGGCGATATGGGAGATGCCCTTGTTGTCACGTAAGTGATCACCAGCTTGCGAGAAAGGATGGCTTGAGGCCCCGAGCGGGCGTGGTTGGAGTCGACGAGGGTGGGAAGGATGGCAGCGGGCCGAGCAACGACGGTCGATCTATAACACGGCAAGCATTTGATTTCTGACTATTTGTTACAGAGTTCGCCAAACCGTTTGAGCTCCCGACCAAGGACCAGCCGCTACGCTTCCGGTACACGTCATATATGGGCGAATTTCACCCTGCAGAGAAGAAGGTGGTCGTCGAATTCAGCCCGGAGGACTTCGGACTAAGTGAGGTCCAGCAGATGAAGTTGAGGAAGCTGGCTGGTTCGCGGTACAACCCGGAGAAGGAGACCATCAAGATGAGCTGCGAGTCGTTTGAGCACCAGGCTCAAAACAAGCGATACTTGGCAGAGCTGGTCGAGAAGCTGATTGCGGAGGCGAAGGTATGTGTTAATTCTTTCAATGAGTTGGTGAAACTTGGATCATTACTCCATTTGCTTTACATCCAGTGCAATTCGACCTCAGTTTTTGGGAACCCGCCTAGTGGCTCTCTTAGTACCTCTTTGACGATCGCACTTCTTGGGATAAGAGCCAGTTTGATTTGCGACTTCCAGTTCGACCCTTTGGGTGGGCAGCACGGCTCGCTCAAACCTTGTTGGGGGCATCTGGCCGTCTGCATAAGCCTGTGCAAGCGTTGGGACTTCAGACAAGTGCAGGAGAGGCGAGGCTTTGACAGGCACTGATGCCTGAACCCGCCATTGCGGCGTGTGCAAGCAACTAGATTGCTAATTTGCGACGAATAAATAGGACCCGAAGGACACATTTGAGGACATTCCGCTTGACTTGAGACATCACACTTTCAAGGTCAAGCCGAAGTTCCCCAAGGAGTGGCGACTATCAGAGGAGCGGATTCTGGAATTGGGTAAACAACGTCGGCAGGCGGCGCTCGCGGACAAGATCAAGCAGGAAGAGGGAACATTGATGGATGGCGTTCAGACGATTCAGAAGGCCCTTGCCACGAGGAAACCGAGGGAAGAGGTGCCCGAGCTTGTGGGCGTACCGCGAAAAGCACAAGCGGGCAGACGTACTCTTCGTTTCTAGTGCTTCTGGGCCAAGGATCCTGATCCAGCTTGACCGTGGTGCACATTGGTCATTTTGAGGAGAGTCCGAGGCGAGGACGAAGGCCATTCCAAAGATGTCAACCCATGGCAGGCAATGCGCCGAATTGGAGGTCAAGTCACCGAGTCTTGGCCTTGTACAACGCTGTATATACGAAGACTCTAGAGGCATGCCGAATCAAATGATCCTCAACCAGCTGTTGATTCAGCAGTACACTGAGACCCAGGGCTATCGCTGAGACCAGTCCAGAGATGAAGAACATGCAGAACTGACGTTTGCCAGCATTCCGAGCAAGGCCTGACCCCGCTGACCAGCCATGAGAAGTCCACTCATCAGGAACCTTCTGAGATCACTCATCAAGTCAGCAGCCAATGGATGTGGTTACACACACTGGCCTATCAGAAATTGTCGGGCTACATGAGTTGAGCCATGGCCTATGTCAAGGAGCAATGGGTCGCTTCAAGCACGCCGATGTTGAAGCTGGACATGCGAAGTGCTCACTTGTTCTCACCGCAACAACTGATCTCTGCATATTTACACTCAATTCTCTCTCCTGGCGCTCCTATACTGAGCTGATCATCGCTAGCTGGAGTTCTGTGATTACTTCCTCCCTATCTACAAAGTGAGCACAGGCAGAAGTCCCCCTCATGTGGACATATTCTCGATTCTAGATCTCAGGTAGGGTAGGGTATGTCACAACCCACACTTTATCTGGAATCAGGAGCCTGACTGCAATTATCACTCGACCGAAACCAGAGCCGGCCGTTTATCTAAAGACCATTGAGCGCGGCCTGAGCACCCATAGCATCTCCCAAGTTTACATAGTCAAGCAGGACGACATTAGGCGTCCGCCCATAGAGGCCCTCGCAGATCCCCGCCTGCGCGTCGATCGAGTTCAGCGAGTTGGTCTTTGGGGCATTCACGAGGTCCGGAATTTGAATGTCGAAGATTTGGATATGAAGCATGTGGTTAACAAGCCCCATGCGACCATCTGCACTTGATCCAGAGGGGCGATCGATGCTGCACGAAGGGAAGGCATCGTCTGTCACATCGTACGATGTCTCGAAATCTACCATGGATTAATGAGACGTAATGGGAATTAGTGGAGGGCCGTCAAGACGCGGCAAGTACACATACAATATGCAAACTCGTCAAGGATGTAAGGGGCAGTCGCGGTGTCCGAGTTGTAATCTGAAGACGTCGTCAGCGGCCCATTTCCATCTTCATCATAGCTCGCATGTCTCGGGCGCCATCTCATCAAACTAGACGAGCCGGCCGGGCATGGCCTGAAGCATGTATGCCCAAGGAACGTACCCATCCAGATCACTAGTCGTGTCCCATCGTTGATCATCGCCTGCAATGTTGGCCACTGGTCCAGCGACAGCTTGCCGCTCGGGGTGAAGGCATACTGCTCCAGCCCCACGGCAGAGAAGACATCGGCGAACTTGGACACAGGGATATCGTCGCCGTTGGTGCTGGGCCGGCAGTCAGTCGCGTGTAACTCTAATATATTCAGGTCCCAATGCGCTACTGACATGAGCAGGGTGACGACCTCGTTTGGGTTCGCATCCATGAAGGCCTTGATAGGCTTGAGATAGTCGGTCAGCGTGCCAGCGTCCAGTAAGTCGCAGCTGGTATGGCACATCTCGATCGCGCCATCTTTATCGTGGGTCTGCGACTGCAGGAAGCGCACGCCCAACCCGAGCTGGTCCTCGACCGAGACCAGCTGGTTCTGGCTGGGCAGCAGCCCAACGAAGGGGCTATCGTGGGAGCCGACGAACGTCACGTTGCTGTAGGGCCGGCTGCAGAGCGCGTCCTGCCCGTTGCATGCGGCTAGGACGATAGTCGCTAGGCCGGACCACGCCGCACCAAGGGAAAAGAGCGAGGGCATTTTTCTTCGGCGGACTGCGTCCTCTCGAACCTTACAGAGGGCGGTGAAACGACGGTTGCTCGGGCTGGCGCTGGCGCTGGCGTTGTCTGGCACCTCACTTGCGCGTCTGAATGATGCCCAAGATCCTCAGAGGGTCGGGCGAGGGGCAAAGACCTGAAAAAGCCTTCATTCAGAGCTTTCACGATATGCGCCACCCCTTTCTCATATACCACCCCAATCTACACGTCTAGCTAGGGTCAATTGTAGTGCTATTCCCCATCCTGCCCACAAGGCGAGAGGCACGCGCTGGAGGCCGTCACATTTCCCCCGCGCATGCGCAGGGTCGCGGAAAGGGGGACCGTAGAGACCATGGCGCAGCTATAGGCCTGTAGAGGCCTCAGCAAATTGGGCGTGGCAACATGATTGCCTGGCGGGCGTCGAGGACATCGGCCGCTTGAGGCCTGCTGGGCGCGTGGATTGGACAGGCCTGCGTGGTCTGCGACTGTGCAACGACCCCCTCTTGCCCCCTCGGGCCTGTTGATGGCGCAGCTCTGGCAGCTCATTGGCCCGGCACTCAGCTGTCGGCAATGCCACCTTACTCTTTTGACCAGGCATGCGACGTTGGGCCGTCCCGCGTGCTGAGCGCGACGGCGTGATAAGGGTCAATTGACGGGGAAAGGCTTGAAGCCCTCTCCGTTCTTCGCCATCAGGCGGGCGAGGCGACTGGCTGACCAGAGACGACTGACTGACTGGTCCGAGAGTGACCAGATGCTCGGCCCCAGACTGCAACCAGGCGACACAGAACAGGGTCGGATCCGAACAACAAGACCGCACCTCGATCTGCCCCATCTCGTCGACGAGGTACTTGCACTTTCAGTACTCTCGTGCACCCAGGCTGCAGGGTTGAGGGTTTCGGAAAGGACACCTGCCTTGGAAGTACCAACCTTGACAGTCCCTCCTTCCCCTCCCCCCGTCCCCAGTTCCCCTGGGGTAACAGGGCAGGGCAGGCCAGGGTTCATGTTTTGCAATCGGAACTGCCAGATCCTACGGCTGCCCAACCTTCCAATCACCACCAGCCTCTCTCGTATTATACACAGTACCCGTCCAAGCCGTCTTGCAAGGGTCGGCGTAGAGGCGGTTGTCAAACCAGACTTGCTCTCTCTTTTCCGTCTCTCTAGCTGATTGTCTGTCTGTTCGCCCGACTGTCCGTCCACGGTACGTGGGAGGCTAGGCTCGAGTTAGAATCTTTACCCGGAGCCCACACACACACACACACATAACCAAACGCAGCTCGTGCGCAGCACTCCTGCATCTTCGTCTTGGTACGGCCAAGGTCGAGTGAACTGGCTGGTGCGCGACGCGCGGAAGGGTGAGGGATCGCCACACTTGACTGCCTTTACTGTGCTGCTCTGCATTTTCCCCAGAATCGAAACAGAGGGTACTGCCAGCCTGCCAGCCGCTCGCAACCGATCGAAACGCACGAGATGGCGGTGTCAACAACTCCAGCCTGGCGCTACGTACGCTACCCTCCTGGCTACCCGACATTGCGCTTGCACCTGCTCCTTTGGCCAACCAGGGACGGAGAAATACCGCACTGCGAGGTACACCCGCGGGCTGTCACCGCACTCCCGAGCCTTAGCCTCGGCAACCTCATCCTCATGCTCTTCGTTTTCTGACAGCCAGCAACAGCCAGGCACAAGCCCATCGTTTGGGATTCAAGTGCTTGGTTCAGCCAAAGTTTAAAAGGAAGAAAAATAGCCATAATGTCGCTATTTACGCAGGGGCGGAAGGCAGACCAGGCGAGAAGCAGCCAAGCGCAAGGAACGGCACTCCCACTCGGCAAACGCAACTTGTTACACGATAGCCCGGCTATGGCGACCCTGCGCTTCAACTTCTACTTGCACGGGGATGAGACTACTACGCTCCCGTCGTCTAAAACCCCCTTGTCTGAGGAACTGCCTCGCCTTGTTCACAATCGCCCAGGGCATCATCCCAAGTTGGTCCATGTTTCCAGGAGCTAGGCTAGAGCAGACACTAGTCTCAGTGTAGCTGACGTCCTCAATGCCTGGCCGACGGCGGCGTCGTTCCAGATGCCCCATTTCCGACATTTAACCTTCCACGGCCAGGAACAGCTCGCCAGCCCTATAACCTGCCCGGCTCTGGTTCCGACGGCATAAGGGTGCCCATGTCCACCGTCCTGGTTTATGACCACCAGCATCACCATAACGACGACGATGCTGTCCGTGCCCTGTTGCATCCAATGCGATGGAAACTTCTGCGTGCCTTGCCGCCCCTTCCATGAACGGAGGTCTAGACCAAGACGCCGTGGCAGATGAATGACTAGCGCATGCGGTCCAGCCTCACGATGCGTGCCCAATGGCCAGCGCACATTCCGGCACAAGGCTGCCTTGTTTTGTTTGTTTTGTGCAACTATTCCCGTGTGACTGCGTTGTGTTTGGGCCTCGAGGACCCTGAACCACAAGCGCACGTCCTTTGCACTCTTCAGACGACTGTCTGTTCGTCTGCTATCACGTTAATGCCTTGACAGCGCCACGACTCGTTATTTTTGGTGGCCCAGCTGCCCTTGAGCTTCGGCGCGCGATGCGATTCGTTCCAATGACCTTCTCTGGGGCATCGAATCGGCTGGCGACCAGGTTCCAGTCCGGCCAAGTTGGGGCCAAGATGCGTTGTCTGCGGGAGTGTCCCTACCGCGACGGAAACATTCTGCATGGTAGCAGGTCTACTCGGGCGCTGGCACTTGGGCATACCACACAGTAGTGCTCAGGCACTCGGCACCATTCCCTTTCCAACCAGGCTTGCATGGTCCATCGAGCTTGGGCGATAGTAGCTGCATAGTACAGAGCGCGTGCAGTACTGTGTAGATGCTGGCACAAGCTTCTGGTTGCGATATCCCAGTCCTGTCGAGTCCGGAGTACCGACGATATGGCCCTCTTCGCTCGCCCTGCATGAAGCTTGGATCGCTCGTGGCTGCACTCCACCACGTCCTTGCGACAATGAAACATGAATTGATATTCACCGCCGGTCTTCTCGACGAGCTCTGAGTGTCGAAGAAAGCCCCATCAAGGTCTAACTTGCGAACACGGTCCAATAACGCTGGGCCTTGGTCGCAACCCGCACCACCTTCCGCGATGGCACTGGCAGCTAGGCCTCAAGTTCAACGGCAGTAACCTTAAAATCCTAGGAGATTGCGCAACCATTGGATGTTTGTCCCAACCCCTCCTCGACCATCGCCTGGCGCTGATGGTTCCTAGTCAACGTCAACCTGCATTGCAACGGTATTGGCGATCGAGCTGTCACGGGCTATGGAAGCCTTCTAGAAAGTCTGGCGCAAGGTTGATCCAGACTTTACAGTTCAGCGACGACGATGCTGTCACCGGATCGGCAGGCGGGTGGAGATTGCTTGCGTGCAGACAACGCCATAGAAGACAGTGAAGCAGGCTAGACGAACTCTATTTCGGCTGGTGAAAGACACCAGCTCCCAGGCGGACACGCAAGGTGCAGGGCTGCCAGCAGCACGGTGTGACGTGCAGTCAATGCTGAATTCGTCGGAAACGAGCAATTCGGAACACCCCTCGGAACGGGCGAGCAATTCCGTCCGTCTTGATCAACGCGGATGCAGGAGCGTCGACATCGGGTGGCAGGCCGCGACGAGGAGCATTGCAGCACAGATGAGACGGAGTTTCCTCTTCCTGGAGTTACTCCGCAAGTGCCCTATCGCTGGGTGCCGTGGACGTTGAGATCGTCAAGAGCTATTTACGTTCGACGATCGACGACCGCCAAGTAATGCGAGTAAACCTTATTATTCTTATTCTCCTGGCAGGCGGCAGGCAGATTTTGGCTCGACGAGCGTGAGGCTAACGACATTGGGCAGGCAATGCACAGACAAGGAGGGCTGGCAGCCCTGGACGACGTTTGTCGGCCGTCCAACCTAATCTACCTCCCACCCGGGTCACACAGGGCCCGCCAGCCCCCCAGGCCCCTAGGCCACCAGCCCACTCTGCCGTCCGCCTGATCAACGTGGCCCATTGGGATAATCTCGCCGCTCGGAGCCGCGTTCGCCGAAATCTCGGGACTATGTCACGGGACACTTGGGAGACACACACCAAACGTGGACTATCGATGGAGCCTTGCACAGTATCTCGCAGTAAGCCTGATGGGCACTGGGCTGGGGGCACTGCTCCCTCCAACCGTCGTGCGCACCCGACTGGGCCCGACCTCGGAAACTTCCGCCTTTTGGTTAGTTTGCGCCGGGCCCGTCCTGACACCTGGAAACCCAGGATCTGGGAGACAGGGAGACAGGGAGACAGGGAGACAGGGAGACGGCCTGTCAGGGGCTGCCCATGCATGCTGCGTGCAGACACTGGGGTGGAGCAGGCCTCAACGCGGCACTTGAGCCCCACTCAACCGGGCGTGTGGCCTGCAGGCGTGCGAAGTACGCACGCGCAATGTGTGGTGACACAGGTACACAGCTTCTGGAGAACTGGCCCGATGGGAACATTCGACAGGGGCCGGGCTCCCACCCACCCCGCCTCAATCTCGTGGTTGATCGCCCGTCCTGGATGGACGAGGAACGCCCTCACGCCAACCACCTCCCGGAACAAGACCCTGTGTGCCTGTGCTCACGATGAGCCCCGGACCGCTAAGCTGTGGCCGGGATCCCACGCTCAGGAACTCTGTCTACGTTGTGCGAATGCGAGCCTGCACGTCCAGTGTTGCGATGCTAACATCAGGCCTTCTGCGAGATTGCGGATCCGGAGGCTTCTCGAAGCTCGCGGAGCACACACTAACAGCATCACTCAGGCTACTGTTGTACGGAGTACAGGAGCCCAGCTCAACGGTGCACGTCACGGTTCTGCCCCACACGGCGTGTCCCCACGTCCGCTGCCTGGTTCACGGGGTGTGGTGGGAGAAGCCTTACTGCGCATGTACAGTGTCCGCACGGTCCTATGGAGACTTATGGGTACCCATCACAAACAGCTGAAAGCCCACACTGTCTGAGCGACCCGGCCCTTTCACTGTCACGGCGGCCCAGTCTCGCTTGCGCAAGTTTTGGCAAAACATTTTGCACCCCGCAAAATACGCTGCGCCTTCGCTGTCTATGCCCTGCAACGGGTGCCCGAGGACCGGACGCGCGTGGTGAAAATAGAAAAGCCCACCGCGCCTAAGGCGGTTAGAACCCAGCTAGGCGACAAGCCACCCCCTGCTCACGAACTTGATATTATGTATCACTTGTTACCACTGCGGCGCGGCACCACCTTTGAATTAGGAAATCCCGACACTATGCTGGCCCGCAAAGCACAAGACTGGGTTTCGAGTCCCACATGCCGAAACCTCGATCTGCCTTTTCGAGGGGCCCGTCAAAGCAGACCATTACCGCGCCGCACCGCACCCAGGGCACACGCCCGCCATGGGGGCCTGCACAGTCCGTCGAGGCATGATCGCTGCGATCAGGAGCCCAGCGGCACGGGAAACTCAGGACTACTGCTCGGGGTACCTTCTATGCAGCTTTCTAGAAATCAAAGGCTGGCAAGGTTTGGCTTGTTCAGGCTGGATAATAATCTCACGCCACTTTCATGTTCAAATGCAGGTCCTGATACGGGAGCCGGCCTGCTTCCGGTGGGGCCTCTGGAATGCCTGTCACCATGCAGACGGGATGCTCGAGGCAGCGGCTGAGAGCCACTGAGAGAGCTCGAGGACCCAGCTCAGGGACCGGGACCCAGTACGAGTGGTGTGCAGCTGCTCGAACCTTGTTCCCAAGCTCCCAAGCACGATGACGAAGGGGCGGCGAGGAGGGGTCACCGCCCCCAGCTGCATTTCTTCGACTGTGCGCCTGGCTCCCTGTCTCCCTCTGTCCCAGAGCTGCAGCATTCCCTACCCGAAGCTTTACCGTCCGCGGACTAGAACCCATGGAGTTAGTTATCTCGAGACCGTTGTTCAGATGGCGTTTTTGCTCTGTTTTGCGCCCAACCATGGGAACAGACAGACTTCAATCCTCACCCGAGTATTGCGCTGTTGGGCTCATACGATCCCAGCACCTGATACAGTCGTTCAGCATCTGCAGTATGATGTTCTCGATGCAGATATCACGCATGACCTGTTTGTGACGACACTTCCCGTTCCTATCAGCAAGGTTCTCAAACTCTAAATCCTTGATGCTTCCAGTTAGCTGGTAGGCCCGCGAACGGGTACATCGAACGTGTGTTCATCAAACCCCCTCCTTGGGCGACCCTCTTTGGCTTGTCTTGCCTGGTCTTGATTGCCTCGCCTTGCCTTGCTTGCCTGCAATTCTTTTCCGCTCTCGGACGGCGTTCTGATGCGAGCCGCAATATAAGCAAAACTTTGATTTCTTTGCCCTCTGCACTCGCCCCATCTGGCCTGCCTTGTCTGCGGGTATGGTGTGGTGGAGTGGTCCCCTGGGCCATTGTTTAAACTTTGCTATGACGGTGCCATGGAGATTCGGGAAAGAAGCTTCGGGGCACGTCAGCGACGATTGCCTGGTACACGCATGCACACGCACACACGACTGTGAGAGCCTGTGAGAGTACGCAACGCGGGAAACTTTACGATGTGGCCAAACATGAAGAACTCTGTAGATTCTCATGGTCGAAACAACGAGGAAAAAAAAGGGAGCTGCATCTCGCCACTTGATGCAAAGCTTGGCCTGTCACACGCACACTTCTTCCGGCCGAGCAGCGTGCAGCGTGCATGGCATTTCATCATCCCAAAAGCAAAGGAACCACCCGGAGCTGAGGGATGGAAGGCCAAAAAAGTCGACGATGTGACGATGGCAGTACGGGTTTCATCTTTTGGCTTTTTCCTTGTCGCCGCGCGCGGGCGGCAGGCAAACCCAGCCCACACCAGTGCGGCGGCGCCCCCCAAGGGTGATCCAAGGTCGCCATGCTCGCCGGGTAGTGTCCTGTGTGGTACAGCGCACACAACGCGCTTGGCCGTCGTCGCTGCATCGCTGCCCCCACCCCACGGTGAGGCGAGGAATGTGGCAGCACCACGCATCGGAACACCCCTCCCCAGATCTCGAATGATGGTATTAGGTCGGGCAGCTAAGGTGAAGGGACATGGTGAGCTAGCTGGGCCCGGAAAAGGGTACAGTAGGGTCGCAGCAGACCTGCGTTCTGTCTGTCTGCCCCTCGTCCCGTGGCAGGCAAGTCGCGAACCATACGTGCCCAGCTCTTGTTGTTTTGCCGTGCCTGTGCTGGTGTGCTGTGTGCGCTGTGCTCTGGTTGTACACTGCTGGGCCCATCCCACCACGACCTGGCCCCCATGTAATTTGACAAACTCAAATCGTCTGAACTGCGCCTGCTGCTTGCTGCTCGCCATGCCCTTGCTCGCTCCCCAGCCTTCTGCTCTGGCCTGGCCTGGCCTGTCTGCCTCTCTATTTTTTGTCTGTTTCCGCAGTCTAGTGTACCTAATAATGCTGTCCGGACTGGCCCCTGCTGTGTCTGTCTACCCGTTCCTCCGCCCCCACCGGCGCGCATCCCATGTGATGACAAGGCGCGGGCAGAGCTGCGATCTCAGCGCGTCAGAAGGGCTAATGTTCCACTGCCAATGCCACGATTTCGGCCTCTCGGGGTCGGGGGTCAGTGGGTTGCTGCAGCAGAGGTTCTGTTTCTAACAGTTACCTGCGGTGATTAGCAACGCGGGCGAGTTACAACACTCCTTGTTTGAGTGCCTGCCGCCAAGCGCTTCCATGTTGTGAAATCCGTCTCCTTGGATTGGGCGCCCGCCACCCCTCCTCTTCATCCTACGTCCCATAACTCTCCTGTCATAATGGCAATGCTCTTTTCCTCGTGTGTACCATGGTTTTCACCTGGTCGCCCCATTTCCCGGTTGTTCAATCTTCCATAAAGCACGCCAGCGGAGTAGCGGAGTTACCAATGGCCGATGTTTGAGAAATGTCTTAGTGGGATGAACAAGTGTGTGTGTGTGTCTATGTGTGCTGTATTGCAATAATTTGTAATTTCCGCTAGAGATTCAAATATAGACAATACTGAAGGCAGCTAGGGGAGCTATAGGATCATCCCGCCCCCCAATGCCGTGCGCAAGGTATCTAAAATGCTGTGCCAACTTTGGTGTGGTTTATAAAAAAAGGTCGAAAACAAGAAATCCAATGCGCGAAACGTTCCCAATTTAGACCGCCCTTCGCCCTAGACCATCAACTCGTACAAGCAAGAATCGTAAAACCAAAATGCCCTAGTGCTCCTCCCCTCCTGTCCTTTTCCAATGCTGAACCGCATAAAAGCGAGGTTGGAAGATAAGATGAATGTTGTCTGTTGTTGTTCAAGGCGCCCACATCAACCCTCTGTTCCAAAACTCCTCCGCATGAAAAGAAAAAGAAAGAAAAGAACGAAAAAGATCAAAGTAGAAAAATGTGTCCAATCCTAGCATAAAATCCAACCTGCCTTGGTATCTTGCTTGCTTCCCATCCGTTTGCGTTGCCAATTTGTTCCAAATTGCCGGCCTATTTTATGCTTGCTCCGGCACGCCAAGGTGTGAGATTTCCCAGCGCCCCATGCTTGTTCTGTGTCTGAATGCGGTGTGGAGGTGTGTGCGTGCGTATGCTTGCGGGAGTGCGTGAGATAGAGATGATTGCGAGGTGGTAGCGTCTGTGTGTGAAGTGTGTGACCCCTGCCCGCTGCCGCTGCCGCCGAGGCAGACACACTAGCCCCAGAATAACACTGCTGCTTAGTTTGAAACGGGGCCGTGGTGGGACGCCCCGTGGGTCGGGCGACGACCATCAAAGGAGGGGAGGCGACTGGATAGAAGCTCGGACACGTGATCGACTCGGACACCGCTCTTGAGAGGAATTCGACGCTGCTTGAGAAGTCTCGACCCATAACTCATGTTCGAGACCAGCTCTGCCCTGAATCGATCACTGTTCGTTGAGCCTTCCTTTTCGGGATTAGGAAGAAGTCGCCCCGTGCCACGGAATGTTCGAAGAAGTTTCTTCGAATATTCTCTGCAGGCTTCCATGCGGCCTAGGGTAACATGGCCACCTGGCTAAGGGCATGCTCCTGACTCGAGGTGCTGAGGGAGCCCGAGTCGGTGATCGCTCGGGGAGGCGAGAGGGTGAGGTAAGGTTGCATGTGTTGACGAGGGGTAGCTTGGAGGTTGAAGGAAAGGAGGGGAAAGAGGTATCCGAGCGGCAGAGACAGGGAAGAGATGTCGTCGAGGAGGCTGGTGGTCAGGTTCCCAATTGACAAAGTGACGTAGAAGTCAGATGGAATAAAGTTTGTTGTTATCTGTCAGGTTTGACGTCGAAAGATGCCCGCAGGCAAGAGCAGGCTCGTAGGCGGGGGCCCAATACAACTTTCTGCTGGCTGCAGTGTCGTTGCTGTTGCGTCCCCCCCTCGAGGTTTGCAATCTGGGCTGGTCGCCACAGTCGAGAGAGAGGCCAAATAAGGTTTGACAAGGGGTGTGTTGGTTTCCCGAAAGGTGCATCTCCTCACATGCGGCCTTCTCTCCGAGGGCGCCTTAGTCTCCAAATCGCCATCAAAACGCACCTTCGTTACTTGTCAGTGTCCTGCATGCCAGCGGTGTGATCGACATGGCATGCTTCTAGAACGCGTCCCCGTTGGTAGTCGTGTTTTCGTGGCTGTCGTATGCGTTCAGATGTCACTCCTCTAAACCCTCACAGCGAGGGTGATTGCGGGTAGTAAACACCGTACATGTTGTTCCATTGCTGGTGTTGGTGATGGTGCATCGGGTAAGACTGGGGCAAGGAAACGTGGTTTGAAGCTGGTCTGTGGAAACCGTGATCTGTATAACGTGTCAGGACGGGACCCGCAGTTCGTTGTGACAGGGGGGGCGGGCAGTTGTAGGGCTGTGTGATTGAGTCGTTCTTACCTGAGTCGACGCCATCCTCATACTCCACATCATTGTGGTACGGTGCGCTCGTGGGAGCCACAGGCACTCCATCCATCAGGGGAGCCGGCACACTCGTGGGCATGTACCCATAATCCTCAATGGGCCCCGATGACGAGGGGCTCGAAACGGTCGAAGGCACAGTGACTGGAATGGAAGCTGCCCAAGGCTCGGTTGGCTCAGGCGTTGGAATGTGAGAATAGCCGTATCCATCTGGCGACGCCCTGATCGAGTGACCATAAGACGAGGACCGGCTTGGGATGCCAGAGCTGGGCATTGACGGAAGCCCTTGCTCATAGACTAAAGTTGTGGTTAGCAGCGCACTTTACTGGATTCGGTCTCGCAAGGTCATTGCAGGGCTATTTCGCATCTCTCACCAGAATTTGGGTACGGGTCAGTGTGTGGGATTCCCATACTCTCCCTCAGTCGCTTGAGCTCGGTCTCGAGGGCCTTGTTCCTCTTGATCAGGTCCTGTACCGTGTCGTCTCGGTTGTGCTTGCCCTTGAGGTCCTCCAGCTCCCGTTCGAGGCGCTCGATGTGCTCCTTTGTCCTCGCCCGGATGGCACGCTGCGCCTCACGGTCATTCGCTCTCTTCCGAGCAAGCTGTGAGGGTGTCAAGGTAGACACGCTTCGTGTTCCTGGTGGTGCCGTTGAGTCAGTCAGTCCACTCTCTCCGCTTCACTCGTCAGCTACGTATGGGTCCTGTCTTACCCTTCCGCTTGGTGGTCTTGGGCGGCTCGGCGGATGTCTGGCGCGCCGCGTCTTCCTTCATGGTCATGTTGGTATTGATGGGCGCTGGGACTGGTGCTGAGCTTCGAACGTGAGATGTCGTTGCGTAAGCCATTGGAGCTGTAGAGTAGAAGGACAGAAGAATGCACAAAGAGGATGATTCGACCTAAGCTATATCTCGTCGAGGTCCACAAGGCCCCGTTACGGGACCCCTTGGGCCTTATATTACCTTACTATGATTTGCAGAGTGCCCTTCGAAGTGGTAGACCGCCCCCCGGCCGGCAAAGGAACATGGCATCAATGTACCACAGTATTTGACAGGGTACAAGGGAGCAATGGCCCTGCTCCTGAGATGTCCAGGGATCGCTAGACAGGCCCAGCAAGTTGGGAGCACAGGCAAAGAGGGAGCGGTCGAGCTAGGACGGATCGAGAACAACATACAGATCCCTCTGTCCCAGAGAGACGGGGCGTGGAGAACCAGGACCAGGGAGGGGTGTGTCCATGAGGCCATGGTCCTGGGCCGTGACCGCTAGAGGAGGTGGGCAGAGGCTAGGAGGGGCAGAGGTCCGGGGGAGCAGCAGGAGCTCCCTGTGGCTCTGCCTCTGGCACGCTGAGACTTCTGGCATTCCCCACGCCTCGTCGTATTTCTCTCGGGCATCTGCGCAAGCCTCTCGAGACTTTCCTCGCAAGCTGGCTGCCAGTGCAGCGGATCCCGGCTGGTGACGGAAGGGAAGGTGGCCCCATGAGGGCTGGGGAGACCCAGTGAGGGCGTAAAGACACCCAATGGTGAAGGGATCAGCTTGGCAGTCTCCGGGCCCTGGGCAATTTAAACTTTCGGGCTATTCCAAATTCATGCTAGACCCGACCCGACTTCTTGATTACCCTGCGGGCTCCAGTGCCAGGGAGGACCACAGTACGGCTGGTCAGTGCCCTGTGACAGTCGCTTTCGTCAAAGATTCCCGCAGGTGGGAGTGGGGAGGAAAGCAGGGGCAGGAGGAGGGAGACACGTCCCAGCTGTGACGAAGCGGATCCGCTGTACAAGCCTTTTCGAGCTCATGTCGTCGGAAACAGACTGTACTGGTGTGTCTTCGTCCAGTCCTAACGCAACGGGCTGGCCGTTGCCCCCTGGTGTCCCCTGGGCCCTGCTTCTTGCGCGTCTCGAAATGGGACTGAAAAAAACCCACAGTGAGGGGCTGCTGGACACTGCCACTGCTTCTGTCTTTAGACGATGCCAACCGTTCCGACTTGTAATCACTTTGCCGCCGTCCCGAGACGATGTCACAATGCAGTGGAAGGGGATGGATAGAAGATTCATAAGTCTTCAGCGTCGACACGTATGATTGTTCCGTCACTGTTCCGTCGTCTTGATGGCATGATCGCTTAGGAAAGTCTGGTGGAAGTGGCGTCCGGCAGGTAGGCCGAAAAGGCGGCGAGTTCTCCTAGTCACAATAGCGCAGAGGCGAGATCGGCTCGACTCCAACAAAGAATGTCTCCGGCAGACAAGCCGCCGGTGCCAATTGATCACTGTTCCCATCGACCGGGCAGGCAAATTATCACCTCCGCCGTCCCTCAAATGAACTCTTCAATGAAGCAGTTTGAGACAACCCAATCCGTCTACTTCTTCGGAAACGATGTAACAATCCAAGCCCGGCAGGCATGCGCCTCAGGTGGCCTGGTCACCTGGGATCGATCCCGAGCAGACCTAAATTCGAACCGCAGCTGGCAAGTTTCGTTCGAATACTCGGCGGCTCGGGGTGATATTACTGCTTGTCCCGGTTTTGTGGAACGGTGTTGTGCTATTCACGTCTCCAGATGATCATTCATTTCCTGTCGCTTGTCGGGACCCATGGGCAGGTTTCAGCCGCCCAGAGGTGTGGGAGCTGGCACGTGGACCTTGAATGCTGCATACCGAGATCGCAGGAGTCGAGCTGAGGAGGGCTGATATGAGCTTATTACAGGGCTGGTCCCATTGACACGCAGTGTGAGGTAATGCGCGCGTTATGAAACAAGAAGCGCTTGGAATTGCAGCTTGACGAAACTTTATTCTGGTTCTCCAGCATAGATAGACCTGGGCGAGCAGCAGTTCGTACTGTGCAAGAGGTATTATTGTCATGGATACGACGAGGCGGGGACCCGTCGGAAGTTGGTAGCCAGGGCACTGTTCAGCTCCGCTGGAGGCGCGCGCGGCCCTGGGCCTCAAATTGGCCTTTGCGTAGGGCTCAATGGCGTCTGCTTAGCGCCGCGTCTCTCTTGGTCAACACCAAGCCCCTATTCGAAATAGCGGCCCGCAATATTGGTCTTGAACTACCACGCTGCCCGGATATCCCGCCCACACACCAGACGAGTGGTCGTGGCATTTGCATGAATGCAATCAGATCAAGGTGTCGACGTTCACGGGATCTCGGTGTCCGCCTGTCCAACTATCTCCGGGTTCGAGTCCTTCACTGCTGAGACAAGGGCTTCCATACCTCCAACCTCTGTCGGCCCACTGTACCCCTCTGGAGGAAGTGCCCACGAGGGCAGGGGACTCACGTATTTCCAGGCGCCGTCCTTATCTTCGTACCGCAGGCTGTGCAGCCACAGCGTGAGCTCGTGGAGGCCCGGGTCCGTGTAGAGGGGTGTTTGGCAGACGTCGCAGATCTCTCCAGACATCTTCTCCGCCCTACGCTTTTCATAGTCGTCGATCATCTCGTCGTAGTATGCGACAGCTTCTGCCACATCCTCCTTACCCATCCGAGATAGCCGGCTGACGATGTCTTCGTCGCTGTTGAGGCTGGCATCGAAATCGTTGCAGCCAAGGTCGAACCCCCAGACCTTCTGGTTCGCATAAATTGGGTCGTTCTCGATGGGATAGCCCAGGAACTGCAGGTGAACCCGCAGCTGGTGGGTGCGGCCCGTCACGGGCATACATCGAACGATGGAATATCCCTTCTTCCTTGCCGGTGGCTGCCCATTTCCCGCAGACTGGTCTGCCTTGCCGATGGGGGCGGGGACCTCCTCACAGGGCGGATAGTATGCCAAGCGTTTGAAAACGGTACGGGCGTGTTTCCCGTTAGCCCTGACACGATTCAGGCCCAGCTTAGGCGAGATTGCGAGAATGGGTTGGTTGCAGACGACCTCTCCGTCAGGGAATTCGCCAATCACACGAGCTATGTACTCCTTGCGCACTGTCCGTGCCGCGATCTGGTTGCCCAGCTTGACGGCGGCCGGAGGGTTCTTCGCAACGAACATGATGCCGCTTGTCAGCCTGTCCAGGCGGTTGCACGGATATGCCAGCCAGTGGCGGCCCCTCTCGGACTTCATAATCTCGGTGATGGAGTTGAAATTGTAGCGGCCCGAGGGGTGGACTGGAACGCCAGAGGGTTTGTTGAGCACAATCATGTCATCGTCCTCGTGTAGGATTGCGATGGGGTCGGCGGTGACTGGAGGTTCGTGTCGGTGAAGAGTGTGCGTGATGCAGTCTCCATTCTTGAGGACGTAATGAGGGCCCACCGCTTTGTTGTTCACTGCCACTTCCCCACCCTCCATGGCCCGCCTGTAGTACTCGAGTGGGCGGTCCCTGAATTCAGACTCGAAAATTTCGATGAGTTCCCTCTGGCGCCAGCGCTCCTTGCACCAAGTGGAGTATGTGTAGTGGTAGGGCTTCAGTCGACGGAGGCCGTCTTCGAAGTAGTATGGGCGAGGCCACGGGTCGGCTCCCGTGGTGCTGGCAGCAGGCGATTTGTGCTTCTGCTTCTGCCTCACCCGACCTTTCTTCAGGGCCGCGATTGGAGCTGAGTGCTGGGAGGCTGGCTCATTCCCGTCGACAAATGCTCCATTGTCCGTGATTTTGGGGGCGTCGGGGGCGCTGATCGATCTCCCGTCGGCAGCCTCGTCTGCTTGCATGACGTTCACAGGTATGGGGGTCGTCACGGCCCGTTGTACGCGCACGAGGTACCGCGCGAGAAGCCGGTTGAGAGTCGCCACGGTTGCCGTCCGTAGGGTGGCCTGAAAGCGCCGCAGAGGACCGAGGGAAGTCGCGATGGTCGAAAACAGCGCGAGACGGCAGGCTGAATTTCAACGTAAAGTGTCAGAGGCGAGAGAAAGGAAGGAGGCTGACTTGACGCTCACCCTGGGTTGGAGTATCGACGTCGATATCTCGTCAACTTTTGGGCGGTCAGGGACGAGTGGCGGCAGAATCCCTGGGCTTAGCGCGGTGGCTGACAAAGCCTCAGCCTCGGCTGTTGAGAGGGGGCGAACTGGCAGAGACAGGAGGATACTGCGGGAGATCAACGACTTCCCCATCGCGCCCTGATGATGAAGTTGGACCCCGACATACGCTATATTGGCGTCAGATCTGGGCCTGCAGGGTATGGGGGAGATCGCCTCTCAAGGCTGAAATAAAGTCAAGTGTCAAACTCGATCGTTCATGCACGACGCCTCGGCACATCTGCTCGTCCCCTTACCCAGAGACCCACGAGGGCGCGAGGATCCGTACGTACGTACTTTTAAGTCCCACGGCATGAGTCGCCAGCCTTGTCCTTCGCGCAATCCCCGGCCTATTTCCCGCCCTCACCCTTCCCCAGAACGGGTCATCAGCTCGTCGACAGTGACTCAGGGCACCAGATCTGGCAGCCGAGCAGCCGACCCTCCGAATAAGCTTGAATAAGCCTCCTCGCGCGAGCTCGCTGTCCCTGACTTGTGACCCGGGTATATAAGAGACGCAGACGACCCAGCCGCCAGCCGCGTGGCCCCAGCACCTCTTGACGCCAACGACATTCGGACCCGCGATCGGCCATGTCCAGCTTCGACGCGGGCCTCAGGACCCGCCGCCGTGGTGACTACTACTTCATCCTGGAGTACCGCACAAGGTGGTCGGACAATGACCAGTAAATACTAGATTCCTGGGCTTGAGAGCCCTCGCGCGTTGCCACTGAACCAGCTTGCGGGACTAAGCAGGCTAACGTTCCTCTCTACAAGGTATTCTCACATGAATAATTCCATCTACAATTTTCTCTATGATTCGGTGGTCAATACCTACCTCATCCAGCATTGCGGGCTGCGTCCAAAAGATGGGGACCAGTACGGGCTAGTTGGTAAGTCAGTCCACCGTGCACAACGCCAGCAGCTGTCAAGTCCCGTCTGCGTATTAATGTCCATCCAGTTCACTCTCATAACGACTATTTCAGCTCCATCGCCTTCCCAGCTGTCGCGGACCTCGCCCTACGCGTCAACGAGCTCGGCAAGTCGTCAGTCACCTATGAGGTCGCCCTATTCGAGCAGGGCCGTGACGAAGTGAAGAGCGTTGGGGAGTTCATCCATGTGTTTGTCGATCGTGCTACAGGGCGGCCAAACGCCAACGGAATGGACGACACGATGAGACGAGGTCTGGAACGCATCCTTGTCAGAGGAGAACAAGCCAAGCTTTGATGGTCGCCAGCACGAAATTCGCCTCCCACCTAAGCTCACATAGCGCCTCGTGCGCGCTGCGCCTACCAATGAATCCCACGCATCTTATGGTCCCGGCTCTTTCCCATCACAAGCAGCAGATAACAAGCAACCACTTTCTACCAATACGCCAGGTGTGACCGCTGAAGGAGCAATTTCAAAGACATCAATCGCTAGCGTCTCGCTGCTGGATCTAGATCAGGCCCAGTACATTTCGGGCTATACTTGGGAGCTCGAGCTCCAGACTGTCTACTGAAGCTCCAGCTTCCTCCGAGCGCCATTATCCTCGGCGCTTCTCAGCATGTATTCAAGAAGCTCCAGATCGCCCAGGGTTATCTCAGGCGTCAGCAGCGGATTCTCCTTGCCTTCCGCAATTGCAGCCCCCCAGGCCTGGACCTCCTCCATCACTCCAGAACCAACAGTGAATGGGAAGTCTTGCTCATCCTTGCGACCATCCTTGTGGAGGATCCAGCCCGCATCGCCCTCTATAGTAACGCTACCGTTCTCACAGGCAACAGTGTACTCAGTCGCCTTCATGGTTGTTCCCCAGCTGCACGTGAAGCTACCCACTGCTCCTGACTGGGTCTTGATGACGGCAGAGAGCGTGTCCACTGGCGCGAGGTGTTGCTGGACCAGGGATGAGTAGCCGATGACTGTCTGGGGCTGATCTTGGCCGAGAAACACTACAGCATTCAGAAGTCAGCCACCACGGGGACTTGGGTCAAGGTTAAACCAGATGAGGGCTGGAACAAGGCCACTACCAGCCCACAGGCCATCTCAGGTGCTGCGACCCGTCAGGGCGCAGGTAGCGGAGTCAGCCAAGCACGATGTCTTGAGATTACTTACTACGGACGGCTGCTGTGGAGTGAACGCCGCCATCAAGAATGAATCCATAGTTGTGTGTTGGGTTCTTCCGCCACTCAGTGTTGAAATATTTGTTGTCTGTAATTCGTCAGTCCCTTCTCCACGCCCCTCGCATCTCGTGCGTGCGCGCACCTTGACTGCACAGTTGGAACACTCTAAAATTAAACCCAATCACCTTGCCCAAGGTCCGCGCCTGTTCCGCGGCCCAGACATATTTGGGCAAGAACCGGAATTGCTCGGCCACTGCCCAGGTAACTTTTTTCTCCGCGGCAATCTCTCGATACCAGGCGATCAGCTTCTTAGCCGATTCTACGTCGGGCCCGACTGGCTTCTCCGCCAGCACGTGCTTGCCCGCCTTGAGAGCGGCCTCGATGAACTCGGGCTGGTTCCGGATCGGGAGCGCAATAATCACGCCGACGATATCGGAACGCGACATGACGTCCTTGAAGGATTTTCCCTGGCCAGAGTCCTCCGAGTAGAGGTCGACAGCGCCATGCGAGGCTGGGAGGAGCTCCGAGGTCTCCTTGGCAGACTTGAGCGAGCGGGAATAAATGGCCTTCAGCGACAGCAGAGGCGTGGCCAGTACAGCGGGCTGGGTTTCTCGGTCAGCATCATCAGCCATGTGCGGGGCCAAAAGTGGCATGAGAGGCACAAACCAAATGCTGTTCCTTCACAAATATACCTCCGCCAATGATGGCGATTGGGGCAGGTGTGGGGGTCGACATGTTGAACGAAGCGATGCTTGGAATTGCGGATGTAATTCTAGGGTTTGTGGTTTCTAAGATGTCGTGGACTACGTGTTCAGGCTGCGAGGGGTCAGAGGACTCGTCAGGTGAGACAGGTAACACGGGCGAGGCACACCAGAAGTGAATCACAGCAGCATTTTTTGGATATGGGTCTGGCTGGTTGTCAATTGCAGGCTAAGGTCGAGGGCCCCTCATCCTGCAACTTCGACGCCTTTCGAGGCGGGGTTCCGCGTATAACAGCAATACCACGGGGTGTGCGGCTCCGCTTTGCCTCCATCAACATGTCACTGACAATACCCAGGCTTATTTCAGTGAAATTGTTATGTTCAATTCAATTGTCGTCAACCGAGGCTCAAATTGCGCAAATGTTGTAGACATCTTGTACAGAGCGCCTACGCCTCGAAGGCTCTGAAGGCGTCCGATATCGCTGGATGCGTCATCGTCAGAGACGCTTGTTTCTAAAACCGTTTATCTCCAGTGCTGCCCGACACGTCAGACCCCACCTCTTCGACACCATCCCCAAGCAGTGTATAGGACACGAATTGGCAAAATGGGCGCGTTCTACGAAACAATTCCCCAGTCCCTCATCAAATGGATTCTCGAGCAGCGCATGTTCTGGGTGAGCACCGCGCCGCTGTCGGCATCTGGGCACGTCAATATCTCTCCTAAAGGCGGTGACTACTTCGGAGTGCTCGACGAGAGGACCTTCTGGTACATGGACCTGACTGGGTCCGGATCAGAAACAATCGCACACTTGTACGAGCCCGGCAATGGCCGCATCACAGTCATGTTCAACGCTTTCGAAGGACCGGCACGCATACTTCGGATCTTCGGCCACGGGCGCGTCCTCGAGAACGGCACCAGTGACTTTGACGACTTCGTCAAGAAGAACGACGTGAAGACAATCCCCGGGTCCAGGGCGATCGTCCTTGTGGATATCCACCAGGTCGGCACCTCATGCGGGTTCTCTGTTCCCTTTTATGAATATAAGGAGCACAGGACGACCCTTAATGAACATTTTGAGCGGAAGGATGAGAGACTCAAACAGGGTAATGAGAAGGAGAGCATGCCTCGCTACTGGGCATTGAAAAACTCATGGAGCATGGATGGCCTCCCAGCACTTCACATCGCGCAGAAGGCACGAAAGGAGCACAGCATTGAGCCCCTAAAGAAGATGGTCGGTCCTTTGGCACCCACGCACTACCAGGATTCCCGCTGTTACGGGCTTGAACACTTGCTTCTGGCCGTACTCGTGACGGCCATTATCACGGCTTTCATGATGACGTACGGGCTAAACACAGCCCGTATTATTACAACAAGGATACCTGCTAATGTCAGCCGACTTATATAAGCACTGCTGCAGATAATGATTTAGGCTGCAGACAAATGGGTGATACCGCGCAATATATAACCTCACTTCAAGACCATTTGAGAACAATCATTTGGCCACAACAAAGACCAATACAGAGACAATTTAACGCAGCACACACCATTATCACCCTAAACCAATCTAGTAAAATAACTACACTCTATATAAATAAGCTAGGTTAATATAGTTGTAAAAAATAAACTTTAATAAGCACGTTAATACTAAAGTATGCCTAAGGCTAATATAGCTTTATACAACATTTTCACTGGTAGCATACATAGGACAGCACAGAAATATAGCTACAGGCGGCTCGCTCACCATTATCCACTAATACAACCAGAGAAATCGCCTATAGAAATACATATACTTCCAGTTTAAAACGTGAGAGGCTATTAGTAGCAAGTTGTACTAAACAAGTTATAGCCTTCTGTTGTATATATATAGTGCTATAAACATTTTTCCCTCCTACTATTAAAGCTTAACTATAAGCCACAAAATTAATTTTATAAAGATTGCACTATAATCTTTAGTTACGCTACTAATAGTATACTATTAGGTAAGTTACCTTTTAATTATTAGTAGAAATTTAAGCTTAATAATTATTTTAGCTCTATTACTTTATATTATCCTATTTTATCTTTATTTAAATAATTTCTTATACCCCCCTCCCTAATTATAATTATATATAAACTTAATAATAATTTTATAATATTATATATTAAAAATTTAAGTAATAAGAGTATTATTATTTTATAAATAATTAAGGTGTTAGCTTATATTTAATAAGTGTTTTAATTAAATTTTAATTTAATTTAATACTTATAAAAGAGAGAATATTTAAATTTATTATTATATCTCCGAGTCTCACCCGGTCGGCGTCATAAAAACACCTTGACCAAGGTAGCCGTGGACTGAGCACACGCCAGGGCAAGCCACTGGGCCCACTCCAAAAGCCAAGTTATCTTGACAGCCCAGAAATTCACCCTAACGCTCCTTCGTCCTCCCTTGTTTATCCTTCTCTTCGTCAGTTGCAAATCAACAGCTTTCCACGGTGCCATATGGTGCTTTGTTAACATTAGGCGCGAGTCCTCTCTGAAGCCCAAGCTTCGTTCATCATGTCTCCCACGAGTCACCAGGGCTCCGAGCCCGGCACAACTACCGTAGACATGAGCACCGCATCACCGGCGTCTCTGTCAGAGAAAGGAGAGAAGCCACTGCCGCCTGATAATGCTCCTCGTTACTTGGCTGGACTGAGGCTGCAGGCCATTTCTCTTGTGCAAGAACCCCTAAACACCCGCAAATCCGTACAACCATTGACACTAATCGTTTGCCCTAAAAGACTATGTCTCAGCCTCTTCCTAGTAAACTTCGAGGTCACCGTCGTTGGCACAGCTCTGGTTGCCATCACCAACGATCTTGAAGATTTTGGCAGGAGCAGCTGGATCGTGACAGCCTACCTGTTGACATATACTGGTACCTGAAAACAAGGGGGGGGGAGGAAAAGAAAAAAATTCCACGAGTTCTCCAACTAAACATTCCATTACTAACATTCCTGTGTTCCACAGGATGTCTGGTCATCTGGGCCCGAGTAAGTGACATGCTGGGACGAAAATCTACTATTATCACCGCCTTCATCATTTTTGCCACCTTCTCTGGGGCTTGTGGAGGCGCAAAAACAATGGTTTAGTTGTGAGTCCTATAAGTGGTTTCGTTTTTAATCCGTATATATGCTCTTTTAAAACTATAAGCAGTCCCTTTATATAATAGTAAACGCTTAAAAACCTAGCATTAAATAAGTATATAATAACTTAGTTATATAATAAACTTTTATTAATAATTAGTTATAAAAGAACCTTAATATTTTTTATTATTACAAGTATATATATAGGTAACTACCTTAATAACTACTAGCATTTACTAAAATATTATAAACTAATATATTAGCACTTAAAAAACCCATTTAAGAAACCTAAGTAGCTTAAATTAAATACCTTAATATTAGATATTTAGTATTAATATATAAAGTTATAAGATATATTAAAATCTAGGGTTAGGGTTAAGTTTAACTAGCTAATAATTAAGCTTAATAAATTAATTTATAATTATTAAGCTTTATATTATAAACTATTTATATTTTTTAAGTTCCTCTACTAAGTTAGAATAACAATAATAGCCTGTAGGGTAAAAAACAATATAATTATAAACAGTATAGTTTTCACTATACAAGGCTTTTAGCAATAACTATTCAATCTTCTGCAAACCGGTATGCCAGTTGCCGCCATTAAAGTCGAAGCCAACTAATTTAACACCATTAAACACTATATTAAACCCTTCGCTATATGACTCAGGCCTTCAAATTGCCCGAAATAGATAATATAAAGCTGCAATTCCCAGACGGGGCTAAGGATTTATCAGCTTCTGCTTTACAATTACACAATAATCTGCATTACTAAACAGCTACTACAACCTCACTTTAAAACTATTCAAGAACGCTTATTCAGCCTACTACTACAATAAAAACCAAAATATAATTTAACGCAGCATACACTATTATTGCCCTATTAATTATATTTATAACTTAAGTTACTATAAACAACCTAGTATAATAACTACGCTCCACTATATAGATTAGCTGGGCTAATATAGTTGCAGAAAATATATTTTAATAAATATATTAAAATTAAAGCCTACCCTAAGCTACTATAATATAAATTAACCTTTATAAAGATTAATATACTTATAAAGATTCTTAAAAGCTATAAAAGCTATTTTAATAAAATTATAATATTATAAAGTTAAAGAGTAAAACTTAAAATACTCCCCCTAGGAAAGATAAAGAACCTTATTAAAATCTTTAAAAGTATTAGCTAGAAGCTAATAAAATGCTAAGCTATATATAACTAATTTATAAAATAGTTATAGTTTAATAAATATAGTTTTAAAAAATAATAATAGGTTTTTTATCCTTATACCTAGGAGGGAAGCTTTATATTATAACTAAATAATTTATAATATAAGCTTATAAATTATTAAAAAATTAAAATATATAAGAATATAGTTATTATTATAGTAAATAACTTTTATAAAATAAATTTTTTATTTATTAATTTAAATATTTAATTTAATAATTAAATAACTTTATAGCTAATAATTATATACTTATACTTAAAACCTAAGAAATAATATCTCTATATATTAAATAATTAAGTATTACCTTTATATTATATTATTAATATAAACCCTATAAACTACTTATTTAACCTTATAAAAGTTATATATATAATTATTATATTTTAATAACTTTTATTTAAAATAGTTATATATTTAATTAATTAAATAATATAAAGATATAATAATATTTTAAACTTTTACTCCCTTTAATATTAATATTAATAATAATATAAATATTTAAAAATTAGCTAATTAAATTAAATTATTTTAATAAAAAATTAACTAACTTTATACTACTTAATAAATTAATACTTATAAAATAGATAAATTTAGCCCCTATAAGGGAGATAAGGGAATTTTTTAAGGATTTCTTACTTAATATTAAGCCTATTTTAAATATTATACCCTTTAATTTAATATTTATTATAATAAGATTATTTTTACTAAATATTACTTTAAAAATAATACGCTTATATAATTTAAACCTATTTTTAGGAATTATTTTAAAAATAAAGAAAAAAATTAAGATAATAATATTAAGAAGATTTTTAAAAGCTTTAATTATTTTAAATAAGTTTTTAAAAATATTTTTAATAACTTAAATAAAGAGAAATTTATAAAATAAAAATTTATAAAATTTAATTAAAATATATTAGCTTTAAAATATATTATAT